>CAJQUW010007990.1:0-32678 GCA_907163375.1 Prostheceraeus crozeri | reverse complement strand
TCAAAAATTACCGAAAGAATGCAAATCATCACCCTGTGTAAAAAAATGCATCGGTCCATTAATGGGCGATTGCCGTCGCATTGGGTGAGTGTCGATGGTGGACGTCACTGCCGGCTGACAGATGGCAAGGTGATGGTAAAATTTTCTCTCTTTCTCCCTCTCCTAATTGAAAGAATAAGGTCTGTACATCAGTCACAATTACGTAAGAATCCTCTTCACATCTGTGTTCACACACCTCTCCACTAGAGTAAATAACTTCGTCAATCGCCTGCCAAAGTAATGATACAACCGGCCTTCATTCAATGAGTCACATAACAGAAGATGGGAGCGGAGAGAAACTGTATACTGCATCCAGGCGTCATTCATTTGCTCCCGGTCTATCGTGCGTGTTTTCACTTTCATCAGTCAGCTCAGCACCAGCGTTAATACATGCAGCTACATCGTTCTGCGGTCTTAAGCATGAATTTTCAAAGCTTTTAACAACGCCTCCAGTTATTCATTCGTGTTTTGGAGATTTAGAGGATTCTGTCGTATTTCGACGTTCACAACCAATTTTCGTATTATACCGACGCTTTTTTTTCATTTTGGAAATAGTTCTCCATCTTCATCGCTACACGTTTTGATTCACATCTTTCCGACTCATCGACCTATAGTCTCTTCATCTTCGCTGAAAACCATTAAGTTGATGTGATTGATATTATTGCCGAAAAGTCATTTGAAGTGATTTCAAAATGTGATCAAATATTAGAGCTACATACCGCTGCAGTCGAATAAAGCGAGGTGAATCTCCGAAGGAGGATTGGAAAACATGGAAAATATAATGTGAGTTTTTTAAGGACCTGTTCACTGGTCAATTGCGTCATACTACAATTAGATCTGCGTAATTTTAAAAACCAGACAACTACAATTTATGATATTCACTTTTCATACATGTAACATGTAATTCGTGTATTCGCTATAGCTCGCAAATGTAGTAATCGGAAAAAACATTTCTGTCCATCTATACATACCTATGCATCTATACATACCGGAATTATGTAACAGAGTATGAATTACTAGAACTTGTGTACAGTATGTTAAGAAATCTCTTAAATAATAAATTTTAGCGATAAATGTAAAAATAACTTCGGAAGATAGGTACAATAGATGGACAGAAATGTTTTTTCCGATTTCTGCATTTGCAAACTATATCGATAAAATAAAGACGTTAAAATATAAAAAACTTTTTCGAATGTTGGATTTGAACGTAAATGTCGTCTTTCAAACTCCAAAAGTCAGTATACTTAAATCTAAAAGATAAAACACCAAAGTTGTTGAAATCATGTCTTTTGTATCAATTCACATGTCAGGTCGATCCTGATGCCCAATAGGCAAAAAGACGATTTCACCAACGAATAAGTGAATACATAAAAGGTAACACGGCAGTAAGCACTCACTTAAGTAGATGTACTGCATGTAGCAATAGAATACACAATTGCTTTGAAGTTGAATATCAAGGTAGAAATATCTCAGAATTCTATTAGAATCATTGAAGCTATCAAAATAAATGAAAAATTACCTACATTGAATAGAGCATTAGGATATAGCGGAAAATCAGTGTTTCTAAAAATCTTTTACTCAAATTACAGTAGAATACACGAATTACACGTTACATGTATGAGAAGTGAATATCATAAATTGCTATTGTTTGATTGTTAAAATTATATACATACAATTGTAGTATGACGCAATTGAACAGTGAACAGACCTTTAAGTACAGTATTTATTGTAATGAAAGCGATTCACTTTACATGTATAATATGAGTTTCATTGATTCTTTCATTTTTAAGTACTGTTCAAAACCTTAAATTCGGTAGCTTTGAATCCTGATGGATGCTTTGATACATCCACCGGACTCAAAATTACACTTGCTTGAGGTTCGATCGGCATTTCCATTATTTCTCATTGGTTGTAAAATATCATGAAAATTTGTGCTCGTCTGAGTGCATTGAAAGTTCGAGACCATCACTCTCTCGTCCTTTGGTGGAATTTAAAAGAACGCTACTTGAATGCATCCGTAATAATTATTATACCTGATGTTACTATTTATATATTATGTATTTATTAACTATTATATATAATAAAATACAATTATTATAACATGGATATTATTGAGTTGTCTCAATGCTGCAAGGGCAGGTTTTCATGCAGGATTTGTCGTTGGCATATTAATGGGATTTAGGGCGACAGTTTGATGGCGCTATGTCGATGCAACGTCATTGGCCCGACATCGACGAATCAGGAACCATAACTGTGTCGACCCAATGTCGACGCGACGCTGCTGGCCCGGCAACGTTTTTTTCACAGGGCAGTCGAGTTTGGTAATTTTTAGATGCTACAGCATACATTTGGCCTTGAAATTACATAAGCCTACATGTATCTCATGACACAGATCATAAGCGAACTAAATAATTCATTAATTTCGCCTCTAATTCCAGCAGATAGTCATTCTCATTTGAGCAAAGTATAATGTTCATATTGAAGAAGAAAATTAGAGAACGGAGCGCTTCAATAATTAGGCATTTGATAGGCTATGGTTGCAGCTACATGGAGGCTCAAACCAAACCATCATAACACCACGTGTATATTCATTGAAGGATATTTCATATTCCTGCTATCTATAGGTAAATAAAATTCTATAGCTATAGGCTGCCTGTAGGTAGTAAATCATATACCATCGCATTTTTCCTGACAGGCCTAGCTACTAGCTTGACTTATTTTCACATCAATGCTAGCAACTGTTTCCCATAGGGGAGAGTAAGGTAAGACGGACAACCTAAGCTTCTAGGATACCTGACAGAATGATAAATATCCCGGCTAACAAAGTACGTATCTGCTACGTAGCGGGGGAGTACCCTAGCAGAAATGCGTAGCAGAAACCAATAAAAATGGCGGCATAGGCCACGTTTCTGCTACGTAGCATGGTACTACTTGTTGCTACCAATTGAAACGTTGCCGCTACTAAATTAACCTTATAATGCAACCTACCGCTACGCTGAAACACCAATTGCTACCGGTATGCTACGTAGCAGAACCTTGTGCTACTCTATACCTACGTATCTGCTACCGGATGCCACGTAGTGCTACGGCGACGCTACGTAGTTGCTACTAATTACAGCCAACTGCTACACTGGCGCTACGCTACATTTTATCAGCCCTTATTGGTGAAAGTCCACCTCAATCAATACACAGTCCAGCTTACCCACAGCTATGCAACTATGAAAATCAGAAGGCGATATTCCGGAATAGCAAAAAACAAACCATCACACAAACGATTTTATTCGAACACATATGCACACATTATCAAATGTCTTTACTCAGGCACTTGATCGTCTTCCACTTCACCCTCTACGTCCGGCAGCTCAACCCTGCTCGGAGAAAGTCTTCTAGGGGCTTGTTATATATGGCTATAGCCAGTTCCCCACAAGGACCTTGATCCTGGCATTTCAATTTTTGTAATGGAGTCTTCTCATTGCCTCTGAAAAAGGATGAGTAATAGGAAGAAGACCGTTCCAGGCCAAGAAAAAATTCAGAAAAATTGGTATTTTTAAAAACGACTAAATTCATGAATTTTAACCCTTTTTCAGGTTTTTAAGACCTAAATTCATAAATTTAGTCCATTTAAAAAGTACCATTTTTTTTGAAAAATCGGTATTTTTAAAAACGACTAAATTCATGAATTTTGGTCATTCTTTCAGGTTATGAAGACCTAAATTCATAAATTTAGACGTTTTTAAAAATACCCAATTTTTCAAATTTTTCAAAATCTCAAATTTGACAATTACAATTTTTCTCTTGCTCAAATCATGACCGGTCCAGGAAACCGAAAATCATAAAAGTTAAGAAACTCAAATTTGAGATTATGACATTTTACACCCCCTTAAAATCATGACCGTTCCAAGCCACAACATCAAAAAAATCGGTATTTTTAAAAACGTCTAAATTCATGAATTTTATCCATTTTTCTGGTTTTAAAATATGAGATAATTAAATTATGTGTCTAAAAATATTTCTTTAAAAATGGTAGAAACCTCAACGGGGACGAAAATGGGAGAAACAAAAGTGGAAGAAACCGCAAAAATATATCCTTCGTTATCATATGAACGTAGTTCTACTTTAATGGACATTGAAAAAATGAACAAAGAAAAACACAAAGATAGAGTTAGGTATATGAAAGATAAGGAATCTCAATTATTGTTAAGATTAGAGCATTATGATAAATTAAGAAAGAGATGGTCTAATGTTAAGAATGTAACACAAGGAATTGGCATATTCTTAACAATAAGTTTAGGAGTATTTACAATTGTTATATCTTCAGGTGTTTTAGTAATTCCAGTAGTTGCTACAGCTTTAACAGGTACGGGTGTTTTTACAACTTCATTTATTGCAATGTTAGATAAATCTTTAATTACTAAGAAACGAAAATCATTAAAAACTAAGCATTTACATATTAAAGAAGTTTATGACAAATTACACTACTACTTTCAAAGAGTATGTGATGATAATGTTATTACGTTAGATGAGATTGAAAAATTTGATCAAATAGCTAATGAAGTAAATCAAATATCATTTCAATTACAGTCAGAAAAAGTTGATGATAAGAATAAACAGGATGGCAATATTTCTAGTGATGGTAAAAATCCTAATGAAGAAAATGATAAAATTTTTTTAGAAGTGCTAAAAACTTTAAGCGAAAATTTAAGCAAAACTTTATTAAACAAAACTTTATTAAACAAAACTTAAAACGAGAAAACTTTAAACGAAAAGATGTCAGACAACAAAGCAATAAAAAAATAATTTGTTCAGTAAAATGTTTTTGTTGTATTCCAATGTTACCACAAAATTCAAATATTATATTTTAAAAATGGATAAAATTAGAGCTGATAATTTTCAAAGAATAAAACAATTAGAAGAGTTAATAAAACAAAGAAATATTATGAAAGAAAATCATCTTCAACATAGAATGATAAAAGCTGGTATTCAATCTGATATGTTTGAAAAAATGCAGCAAACCGAGCAAGTAAAAACTGATTTTGAAAAAACTATGAAACCATTTAAAACTCTTGAAAAAGAACTTACAAATAATGATAAACAAATTGATATAACAGATCCAGAGCACAAAACTATATTAGATGACTATGGATTACTAGAATCAAACATTAATAAGAAATTACCAAAATCTATGCAATTTGAACATTCTATTTCATTTATAGATTGAAAAACAATACCTAGATTTTTTTCTCGGACAAAAAGAAATATTTCCACAACCTTTTCGAGGTTTAATTTTTTCACCATATAAATCTCCTTTTAGTTTAGATAGAAATTTTGTTGATCTTTTAAGAGGAGCAGATTTAAAAAATTATGCTGTAGGAGATCTCATAAAATATAAAGCTATGTTAGATAGAGTTGGTGCAGCAAAATCTCTTAGACGTTATAAACAATTAGAAAATTTATTATCAACGGGAGTTAAAGTAGGGAAAGGTTTTAAAACAGAAACAGAAACAACTGTATTTTTACCAGATGATCCACAAGAATTACTAAATAGATTAAATATTTTAATATCGGCAATAAAAGAAGGACATAATTCTAGTTTCAATGAAATTCATGCTATATTGAAAAGACTGTTAGAAAAGAAGATTCCAAATGAAGAGGATTATAAAAGTATAACTGAAATATGCTGTTTCTAATTTTTATCTATGATATTTATTTACGATTTTTATCTATAATATTTATTTAAATTTTTTAGTTAAAAAATGTCTTCGAGAGAATTATCATCAGTAGATTTTGACAAAATTAATAATCATTTAGAAAATTTAACAGAGATTTCGGGTTCATCAAAATTTAGTACGACGTTAAAAATTATAACAACTACTTCATCACACACTTGTAATTTAGAACCCATTCTACATTTGGAACAAAATAAAAATTATCAAATTGCATTGACTAGTTTCTCCACATTTAACACTATTCAAAACGTTATCAAAGATGTGAATGACCAATTTAGATATTTTACTGATAAAGGTAAAACATGGAAAATACTAACTTTTCTTCCTGGTTCTTACGAAGGTGAATCAATATCAAATGAAATTAAGAGACATTTAGGTATAGCATTTAAAGATAAGAAACAATTACATTTTGCAGTTGAACCGGCAGTTAATAAATTTTCTCTTACTTTGGACGAAAATCATCAAGTTGATTTTAATCATGATAGATCATTGTCAAAGCTATTAGGATTTAATAAACAAACTTATAGTCAAGGTTATCATTTAAGTGAGAAGATTCCAAAAATAACTGAAATAAATTCAATTGTTGTACATTGTGACATTATTGAAATAGGATATATAAATGGTAAATTGTCAAATTTAATATTCAGTTTTCCAGCTTTTACTGTACCCATTGGCTATAGATTAAATGTATTTCCACAAGCATTAATATATTTTCCTATTACAAGAAAAACTATTAACAACATTAGTATTAGAATCACTGATGAGAAAGGACAAAAAATAAATTTTGGAGGTGAAGAGATTATGATAGATCTTTTGGTTTGGAAGGTATAAACTCCCACGCGAAGTTAGAGAAGTTTAATTTTCTTCTTCTTCTTATTCTTCTTCTTTTAAAATAAAAATAAAATTTTTTTATTAAAAATGAGTGAACTACCCCCATTAAATAAAAAAAACTCAAATTTAATCATCATCCAAATTTATCTAATAAAGTTTTGTCAGTTATTTGTGGAAGATCAGGTTGTGGAAAAACGTATCTATTATTCAAAATTTTAACGACTCCAAACTTTTTGGATTATAACAATCTTATAATTTATACAACAACAGCAGAACAACCCGTCTATCAATTTTTAAAATATGGATTTGAAAATAATCTTAAAAAACAGCAATTGCTTCATTATTCAAAGAATATGAAAAATCTGAAGATGAAGAAGAAATAAGTTCGTGGTGTGAAGAAGCAGCAAAAAATAATCAGTTAGTTGAAACCAATAAAAATAAGCATATAAAGATACAATTAATAGATGATAGTGGTAATATGCAAGATCCGAGTAAACTAGATAAAAGAATGAAACATTGTGTAATTTTTGATGATTGTGTTAATGATAAAAATCAGTCAGTTCAGAGAAATTATTTCACAAGAGGTAGACATAATAACTGTAGTGTTTTTTATTTAACACAAAGTATGTATTCATTAGATGGAAGTGTTATTAGAAAGAATGCAAATATATTTATACTATTTGAAATAAATACAAGAAACTTAAGTGATTTGTTAAGAGATTTATGCGTAAGAAATAAAGATGAATTTAAACAATCGTGTAACAATGCTTGGTCAAAAGATTACGGCTTCATTACAATTAATATTGATAAAAAAATTCATGATAGAGTTATAGAACATTTGTTTACCGAGTGATAAAAAATAAACAAATATAGTGTTATAATATTTTATTTTTTTATTTTATATATATATCAAATTTGTCTATCTTAGAAATTAGAAAATTAAAAAGGTAAAGTAGTTATTCCATCAGGTAAAATTTTTCTTTTATCATCAAATGGATCTAATGCTAATTTATGTTCCTCTTTTAAATACATTTTATGTTTCTTTGAATTAAGTCTATAATTACATGCTGTTTTTATTTCATTATTAAATAATACATTTTTATAATCTTGAAATGTTATTTGATTAGCCACTGATGCCTTTGAAATTCCTTTTAATGTTTTATGTGTTTTAATATTAACAGTTGTATTATAACAATAACATTTAGATTTTAAAAATATAGCTTCTGTTATGAAATCTTCATTTCCTTCTAGTTCATCTTTTACTTTGCATAAATCAGAAGGATGAATGATATCTTTTATTTTATTAATTTCTTCATCAAGTGAAGAATTATACGGTACTGTTAATTCTAAGAAAACAGAATCGGTATCTGTAAAGTGTAATTTATAGTTTTTGCCATAAGCAGGTGCTAAATAATCATATATAAATTTATACATAAATAGTTTAGCTAATTCTAATATAGTGAATCCTATAAAATTAAACTTATCATTTCAAGTTTTGTTTCACAAAATTAAAACTGCGCTCCCTTTCTTTTTAAGCCGAAGTTATATTTATTGATTTAAAATACAAATGAGACGGGTCGACCGGTTTCTGCACTCAGTGCCTTTCTCAAGACCCAACACTTAAAAACTTGCAATGGATCATGCATTACATTTAAATACGAAGACATGATCACTCACATCAGTTCATCTTTCCGATTGATTTTAGGCTTCAATTTGCGTATCAATTCACTCTCAGCTAACCGAGTTTTTATTGGATTATTCTGAATATCTATGAATGACAAAATGAAGGCATCTATGGAAGAAGTATTGGTGTGGTCAAAGTGTACCGAAGACATATGAACCGATAGAGCACTTTTACTATCTCTATTGTCAATGCTACGACAATGTTCTTGGAAACGATATCTAAAAGGACGGTTCGTAGAACCTATGTAGAAGTCACCACACAAAGAACACGTGAATTTATAAATAACATACCGTTTCTCACAAGCATGATCATTATTTAAAGATTCGCAGATTTTACAGCTACAATTAGTAGAAGAATTTAGAGAATTGAACTTACTGAAAGTGCTTCGTATTTGTTTTCCAGGTTTTTGAACTATTCTAAAGGGCACGTCATATTTTTTCACTAACTTATTTAGTTTTCTGTGTGTAGAGTCATTTATAAAATCCAGTTGTAGGATGCTATTTGTATTATTTTCGTCCCTGCTATGTTGCTTAGGGCGTTTTTCTTGAACATCCCTCCAATGATAATTATTTTTTCTTAGTTTTTTCTTAAAGTCGTTTACATGACGTCCAACATCATCGCTATCAGAGCAACGTACACCTATGTTATTTATCGTGTTTTTAATGAAGTTTTGCTTAACCAAATCTGGAACATTGCTAAATTTATCGAGACATATCCCAGAATGATTTTCTTTATTGTAAGGCTGGAAGTAAACTTCCCTTTCTATTGATATAGATAAATCCAGAAAATTTAAGACGCCATTTTCTGGTGCTTCTATGGTAAATTTTATGTCTGGGTGAATAGAATTAAAAATTTCTAATATGCTATTGAACAAAGACGGTTCATTGGCAAACGGGCCAAGAATTATGTCATCAATATATCTACGGTATAATTTGGGTTTTATGTCATTAGTCTCTAGTTTTTTCAAAGCCAATTCTTCTATGTATTTCATAAAAATAATCGCAAATGGTGGCCCAAAGTGCGAACCCATAGGACAACCTTTCTTTTGAAGATATACAATATTGTTAAATTCAATCTCGTAATTAAAAGCTACCAACTTGAGGAATTGTTCTATGCAATTGATGTCTAGGTTGTAGTTGTCAATTAAATGCCAGTTTTCTTTTGCGAAATTAGAAACTATTTCTATTCCTTCTAAAAGAGGGATAGAAGTATATAAATTTTTTACATCCAATGAGATGAACATTACAGTATTTGTTGTTAAGTTCTTAATCGCTGATAAATTTTCTATCAAAGCGCTTGTGTTAGGTAAATGTGACGGCACGAACTTTACTAACTTATTAAGTAAATGTCCTACTAACCAATCCACTCTTTCAGTAGGAGTATTTGACACCGCGGCTATCGGTCTTAAAGGGTAACCGGACTCGTCCTTATCCTTGTGATCCTTCACTCGAACCTGGAACTTCGCCGGCTTTGCTCCAGTTGATATTAATTTTCCTATATCTAAGCGATCGTTATTTTTACAGTAGGTTCTAATCATTTTATTAGCTTGATTTTCTATGCCGTTGTTACGAGATTTTACAAGTTTTCTATATGTTATATCATCACTTAGTATATCTTCTATGCGATTTACCATGGACTGCTCGTCGGAGATAACCAGGCGATTAGTTTTGTCAGAAGGGATAACTACAAGAGCCTTCTCCTTCAAAAATGTTTTAGTTTTTCTAATCATTTGATTATTAAATTTACTTAGCGGCTTACTTTTTTCGTATTTCATTTCTGTATTGATTATTTTCATGGCTTCTGTCTCAAACATTTTCAGTTTAAGTTCTACATTTTCATCTAATTTAGGTGGAAATTTAACTGTATTCTTATTGAAGGGAATATTTATCTTATTGTAAGGAACCGAATCTCTATTATCATATAGAGCTTTCCAGCGATAATTTTGACAAGTAGTGAGGATAGACAGTTGATTATTCTTCAAGAAGTGTTCATTATGAAGGTGGGGCAAGCGAAACCTAGGGCCCCTACTCAGAAAACTGAGAATGTCATTTGGAATGCTGATATCAGTTTCCACACGAATCTTACTGTCGTACTTATTATTACTGATGAACTGATGTGAGCGATCATAATCATCAAACCAGAATGAATCATGGAAATCAAACATATAGCTTGGTCTATAATTCGCTTCATAAAGTGTTCTGTCAATGATATAATTCTTACCAGTCCAATTACTCAACTTTCGTTGGTGTCGTTCAAATGAGAGTTTCATTTCAGCTTTCACTGTTCCCTCAATCTTTGTCAATCTTTGTCACATCAGTTCATCAGTAATAATAAGTACGACAGTAAGATTCGTGTGGAAACTGATATCAGCATTCCAAATGACATTCTCAGTTTTCTGAGTAGGGGCCCTAGGTTTCGCTTGCCCCACCTTCATAATGAACACTTCTTGAAGAATAATCAACTGTCTATCCTCACTACTTGTCAAAATTATCGCTGGAAAGCTCTATATGATAATAGAGATTCGGTTCCTTACAATAAGATAAATATTCCCTTCAATAAGAATACAGTTAAATTTCCACCTAAATTAGATGAAAATGTAGAACTTAAACTGAAAATGTTTGAGACAGAAGCCATGAAAATAATCAATACAGAAATGAAATACGAAAAAAGTAAGCCGCTAAGTAAATTTAATAATCAAATGATTAGAAAAACTAAAACATTTTTGAAGGAGAAGGCTCTTGTAGTTATCCCTTCTGACAAAACTAATCGCCTGGTTATCTCCGACGAGCAGTCCATGGTAAATCGCATAGAAGATATACTAAGTGATGATATAACATATAGAAAACTTGTAAAATCTCGTAACAACGGCATAGAAAATCAAGCTAATAAAATGATTAGAACCTACTGTAAAAATAACGATCGCTTAGATATAGGAAAATTAATATCAACTGGAGCAAAGCCGGCGAAGTTCCAGGTTCGAGTGAAGGATCACAAGGATAAGGACGAGTCCGGTTACCCTTTAAGACCGATAGCCGCGGTGTCAAATACTCCTACTGAAAGAGTGGATTGGTTAGTAGGACATTTACTTAATAAGTTAGTAAAGTTCGTGCCGTCACATTTACCTAACACAAGCGCTTTGATAGAAAATTTATCAGCGATTAAGAACTTAACAACAAATACTGTAATGTTCATCTCATTGGATGTAAAAAATTTATATACTTCTATCCCTCTTTTAGAAGGAATAGAAATAGTTTCTAATTTCGCAAAAGAAAACTGGCATTTAATTGACAACTACAACCTAGACATCAATTGCATAGAACAATTCCTCAAGTTGGTAGCTTTTAATTACGAGATTGAATTTAACAATATTGTATATCTTCAAAAGAAAGGTTGTCCTATGGGTTCGCACTTTGGGCCACCATTTGCGATTATTTTTATGAAATACATAGAAGAATTGGCTTTGAAAAAACTAGAGACTAATGACATAAAACCCAAATTATACCGTAGATATATTGATGACATAATTCTTGGCCCGTTTGCCAATGAACCGTCTTTGTTCAATAGCATATTAGAAATTTTTAATTCTATTCACCCAGACATAAAATTTACCATAGAAGCACCAGAAAATGGCGTCTTAAATTTTCTGGATTTATCTATATCAATAGAAAGGGAAGTTTACTTCCAGCCTTACAATAAAGAAAATCATTCTGGGATATGTCTCGATAAATTTAGCAATGTTCCAGATTTGGTTAAGCAAAACTTCATTAAAAACACGATAAATAACATAGGTGTACGTTGCTCTGATAGCGATGATGTTGGACGTCATGTAAACGACTTTAAGAAAAAACTAAGAAAAAATAATTATCATTGGAGGGATGTTCAAGAAAAACGCCTAAGCAACATAGCAGGGACGACGAAAATAATACAAATAGCATCCTACAACTGGATTTTATAAATGACGCTACACACAGAAAACTAAATAAGTTAGTGAAAAAATATGACGTGCCCTTTAGAATAGTTCAAAAACCTGGAAAACAAATACGAAGCACTTTCAGTAAGTTCAATTCTCTAAATTCTTCTACTAATTGTAGCTGTAAAATCTGCGAATCTTTAAATAATGATCATGCTTGTGAGAAACGGTATGTTATTTATAAATTCACGTGTTCTTTGTGTGGTGACTTCTACATAGGTTCTACGAACCGTCCTTTTAGATATCGTTTCCAAGAACATTGTCGTAGCATTGACAATAGAGATAGTAAAAGTGCTCTATCGGTTCATATGTCTTCGGTACACTTTGACCACACCAATACTTCTTCCATAGATGCCTTCATTTTGTCATTCATAGATATTCAGAATAATCCAATAAAAACTCGGTTAGCTGAGAGTGAATTGATACGCAAATTGAAGCCTAAAATCAATCGGAAAGATGAACTGATGTGAGTGATCATGTCTTCGTATTTAAATGTAATGCATGATCCATTGCAAGTTTTTAAGTGTTGGGTCTTGAGAAAGGCACTGAGTGCAGAAACCGGTCGACCCGTCTCATTTGTATTTTAAATCAATAAATATAACTTCGGCTTAAAAAGAAAGGGAGCGCAGTTTTAATTTTGTGAAACAAAACTTGAAATGAAGAACCTCCCGTGTGCCACCATCAATTTTAAACTTATCATGTTTTACGCTGATTCGACGTAAATGTACAGCACATAGATTATCACTAAATCTAGTAGTTCTTTTATATGTAGGTTTCCTTGTTAAATTTTGAAACCTATCTCTATCATAAACTATTTCAATATTTTGTCTATTACGCACATTTTCTAAAGTCTTACCATAAAATGCATTATTCATTAATTTGTAGAACACGTTTCCAAAATCATCTTTATTTCTTTTAGCTATTTTACGTTTTTCAATATTGAACTCTATATAATTTTTTAAGCATTTAGATTTTCTATACTCTAGTTTTCGATGTATTTTAGTGAGAATCATTCCATGTTCTAAATACCAATCTAGCATTCTTCCTTCAACAACATACTTTCCTTTATTACCTTGTGTTAACATAAGTTTTTTTGTTCGTCTGTATTTCTTAGGAATTATAGACTTTTGATAAACTGAAAAATCTTCTATATAAGGAATTTTGTTTTCGGGACAGAAAGGATAATATTTTGTTGCGCCTTTTATATAATCAGGGTATACTAAATCAACTTCATATATACAACCAAAATTATAATTTCCATCATGCGTTTTTTGATAATCAAGAATATTACACCATGTCATTTCACCTGTTCGTAATTCTTGAATCATGCAAGAAGAATATAAGCTATTAAAATCATAATATAACAAATAGTTTTCTCTCATGATTTCATCAACTGCTGCTTGACTAACTTCATTTGATATAAGTCCTTCTATATTTTGATTTAACAATTTTATAAACTGATCGCTTTCTTCTGGAGATAAAGGTTTCATTATTCCATAATCATCAGGATTTACTTTTTTATTATAACATTTAACATATCTATTACCTAAAACTGATGAAACTCCACCTCTAATACCAGATTTAAAAAATAATAATTTATCATATGTATTTTCTTTATAATGTTTAAGTTTAACACCAGTATGTTTTAATCCTGCTAACTATGTTAAACCAGGTGTAGAATAACAATAACATGGATCTATTCCGTAATATTCTAAACACATGTCACGAAAGTTTTCAAAAAGATCAGTAAGGATTAATACATCTATCTGTAGATATTTCATTGTATAATCATACATTGTTTTACAATTTAACTCTCTCCATTTTTTTCAGCTTCTGCATAGTCTTCTTCAGATAATTGTGATTGTTTTAATGTTGATTTAAATTTATTTATTGGAGGAAGTTTTTGTTCTTTCAAAATTTCATTTATTCTATTTATATCTCCAGTTATATATTCATACGAAAATATGCCTTTTAAAGGTTTTAAATTATATTTATTTAATATTTTACATTGTTCAGGTTTCAAAGTTTTTCCCATAACATCCAATGAATAAGGAGTAAAAATCTAAATGCATCCAAAATTCTACTACAACCTAATTGCATTGAAAAATATTCTTCTTCTTGTTTACATAGTACATTTATTTGTTGTTGTTGTAATTTTTCAGATGAAAATAAATCTTTCATTATTAAATGGAAATCATATTTAGAACCATTATAGAAATATAGAGGAACAAAGTTATATCTAAATTTATTAGCATTAAGATTACAAGAATTATATCTACCTCTGCCAGTTTTATAATTATTTGTAAATTCTTTTCCACAGTAAAAACATTTTATTTCATCATTAAAATGATATTTTTCTTCATCCGTTAATGGAAGCATTGGTATATTTGTTTCAAGCAATTGTGAAAAGCGATCTTGTAATTCTTCTACTTTCTTTGTAAACATTTCTGAACTGTCTTCACCATAGTATTGATAATATTCTGATTTAAATAATTCAGGATAATTTGAATGAATGTACATTCCCCAACATAATGGTTTTTGTTCAAATAAATATTTTTCTTTACTTTGTTCGGATACACTTTTTTCAGGTGCACTTTTTTCATATTTACCATTATCAGAATTTTGTGTTATGTTAACATTATATGCTTCGAAATCACAATAAATATTAAAGGGTACTTTATTTTTGAAATACCATTTATTGTATTCTAAATAATCATCTTTAGGAAAAGTATTTTCAACTGCTTCGTTTTGTTGGCAATTCTCCAAATGTCTATTCATTTCATCTTTAGTTCTAAAGCTCGTCATACATAGGAGACAGGGAAAATTAGCATTATCTGAAGTTTTTGTAAATATAGAAACATCTTTACACAATATAAAATGACCCTGATAATATAATATATTCGCTTGTGCTGGTTGTTTTGTTTGTTTTAATTTTTCAAATTTATCTTGATATATTTCATGTGTTGAGTCGTTATATCTTTGTAAATCTTTTTCAGACTGTTGATAATTTTGATTTAATATTTGTAGCTGATAAATATATTCTTTATCATATTGTTCTTTATATTGTTGTTGACATTTTTTTAAACATTCATTTATTTTTTGATTGGTTTCATTTTCTTCATTATTTAATTCTTTATTGTCTTCATTTAATTTTTGAATCGTTTCTATCTTATTTTGATATTTATGGCCATATTCTTGTACTAATATTTTTGTTTGTTGAAAATAATCTGTTTTACATTTTTGTAAACTTTTATTTTAATATTGTAATTTTTGTTGATATTCTAAAGATAAAGATGAATAATTGTAATCATAATCATCATTACGTCCTTTATAATTATTATGATTAATCATTATTGGTGATAGTGTTTTAACAATTTCAAATTTTTCAGTACATATTATTTTTCCTTGGTAAGAAATATTATGATGCATGTAATTTCCTCTTTTATTGTATACTATTTCTGATTGACATAAATTTTTATTATTCAAATAAAATTTTTTGAATCTGAGTAAAATGGAGTAATATCACCAATAGAAACATAATTCACATTTAATTCAAAAACATTTACTTCTATTAAATTTTTATTTTTTCATGAAACTTTATTAACCTATTATAATCATATGGAAATTCATCTAAACCATCAGAAAGATCAAACTCATTTATATATTCTTTTTTATCATAATGACTTAGTCTTTCTTTGTGATATTCTACAGGATGTAAATGTGCTATAATACTTCACAGAAAACAATAATCATCTTCATTTTTTATGTTGATTATTTGTTGTGAACTGAAAGGCAAAGGAACATAACTACCACCAGTATTATTTTTATATTTATCAATTTTTTTTCTTAGATAGTATTTTAACAAATCTCCAACCAGATTCACGTAACTGGGCTTCAATTATACAATTTTCTAATTTATTTATCATCGATTCAAATATAGGTTGTATATCATTTACATTATGTATTTCTTGTGAATTTGTAAAATGTCCTTGTATTATTTCTTCAGGAATTCCATCAGGTCAATTTTTTGTATAAAGTACTTCTACATTCATATAACATTTGAAAGATTTCTTAAATATTTTCAAAAAGTTCGTTAATACATTATAAAAAGTTTCATCGGTTTCATTATGTTCAACATATTCATTAAATAAATATTTTATATCTGTTACGGGCGAAGCCCTAGAACCTTCGGTTCGTTTCGCTTCATCGGTTTTTTTAGTTTCATCAAATTAATCTATTTCGTTAAATTCATCAGTATCGCTAAATAAATATCTTCCATCTGGTACATGTTCATCTTCACTATTAAAAACTTTTTTATATTCCGAATGTGAATAATCATCAAATATTTTTTTAACTTTTATATCAGTAGGTAATGTTTCTAGATAGTTTTTATAATTATTTAATTTTAATATATTTCCTTCATCAACTCGATCTACATTTTGTAAATGCAATTTACTTTGTAAATGAGATTGATAACTTCTTTTTGTTTGCAACTTTTTTTACATAAGTTACAATAAAACTTGGTATTTTCCATTTTTTTTATTTTTTAAAGAAAAAATTTGTGTTTTAATTTTAGATATAAACATTCTAATATCAAGGTCTTGAAAGTTATTTTATATTATTATATATTTCACGTTCTTTAGTTATTTTATTTTCTTTGTCACATTAAGTTTTATCACATTAAGTTTTATCATATTAAGTTTTATCATATAACGTTTTATCAAAAGATAATTTAAATTTATTTTCACTAACTATTGATTCTTCATCATCATCATCATCAATTGATTCTTCAACATCATAAATTACACTTTTTGGTATAGGATGCCATTCCCTGATAGGAATATCTAATTCCAAATTATATTTATTATTTGATAATAATATAATAGAGAAAAATATTGGTCTTTGATCTCTTTTGGAAATTTTAATAATACCACCATAATCTGAATCATTTTTAGTTTTTTTATTAAAGATGATAAAATTTTAAATTGATTAGATGTAAATCCTAATTTAAATTTTGTAGACCCGACACATAGTTGTCTAACAGTATCTTCAACTATTCCATCATTATTATTTTCAATTGTAAGAAATGAAATTTAGATAAATTTTGATTATATGTAGTATTAATATCATGTTGAGATATAAATTTTTCTTCACTTAAATTTTTATAATTACTAATATTTTTATAATCTTTGTTACCATTCACACCTTTTTCAGATGTTTCAGAATCATCATCTAAAATAATCATCATCTATATTATCATCATTATTATTATAAGATTCTTTAAAATTAATATTATCAGATTCTAAAAATTATTATGATTATGGTCATTGTTAATAGTATAAGGTGTTGTCCATATATAAATTTTCTCTTGTTGAGCTAAACCATTTATATAAGATTTTAACAAATTAATATTTAAGTTTGAATATAATCCTATATAAGTATCATCATCATATCTTTGCGGCATTTCTGATGTTTCTTTTTTATAAATTGTATCTCTATAATACACTTGACATAACAATTCTTCATTATGCTTTTTACTCTCGATATGAATATTAAGCTTATATTGATTAAACTCATCAACAAATAATCTAATTTTTTCCTTTGAAAACGATTTTAATTTTTTAACTGACTCTCTAATATTGATATAATTGATAATTTTAGTTTCTATCCAATCAGTATTACTGATTGGTAACACTGCTCTAATAAATCCATAAACATTATTATGACCAATTATAACCATATTTTCTTTATTCAGTTCCACATAAGCCACATCATTATATTTACTTACAATATCCAGAAATTTTATAAATGGATCACCTGGGAAAATACAATAGTTAGTTTCTATGGAAGGTAAACCTTTAGTCTGTTCTCTAAATATTTCGGCTTGTAATTCAAATAAAATATTTACATCTATACATGGATTATTATTATTATCAAAACATTTATTTTCAAATCCCGATGATCTCGTCGAATAAGAAGAACAGGATGATACGGGCGAATATAATTTTTTTAAATTTGCTTTTTCCATTTTTTTATTTTTATTAGAAAAAATTTTATTTTTTTCTCATTATATAAAAAAATTACTTTTTTATTGTTAAAAAATGTTACCAAATGTTGGTGGAGGTGCATATATCCCGAATAATCGTGAATTAGAAATAGAAATAGAAAATTATATCATGAAAACTGGAGACGTTTTATCTGGTCCATTGCATCTTTCTATTCTTCCGCAACAAAATACAGAGTTAACAAATAAACAATATGTTGATACACAAATCAATGACTTAAAAGAAAATATATAAACGATGTTTTGGTTCCACTGATGAATGAATTAAAGTTGCTAAAACTTAATGACAAATCATTAAACGAAAAATTATTAAACCTTGATAAAAAGGATAGAGAGCTAGAAGCAGATATAGCAAAACTTTTTAAAAAGATTTCAGAACAATCAAAAATTTTAATATTACTTTCTATAAATTTAAAATCTGCAGTCATTAAAAATAAACATCAGATAAAAATGTTAAAAGAACAATTAGAAGATGAAATAGAAAAACTACCTGAAAGAATTAAAAAAAATTTAAAACAGTTACAAACTACATTCCAAAAAAGTGTTGATGAATTAAGTTCTAAAATTACTCAACAAGTGAAAAAGATGAATAGAATAATAAATGAAGTAAACTCACTTAATCAAAAAGTTGATAAAATGAAAACTCTTAAAAATAATTTAGAAAATGAATTAAAGAAAAATTTACAAGAAAACTCTAAAGAAAATAAAGAACAGTTAGATTCTGTTAAAAGACAATTAGATGTTCTTAAAATTAAGTTAAATGCTCTTAAAACGGCATTGAAGATTAATCAGCAGAAAATGCAAGTTAATAGAAAAGAAATTAAAGTACATCACACGCTGCTTGACGCAATAGATAACGTGCAACGGAAAATTAATAAAGTTATCTCGAAGTTGTTGTCCATTCACAAACGAAAATCTTAATCGGACCAAAGGTCCTCAGGTTGCTAACCTATCGAACATTGTTCAGAGGCTTTAGCCGATGACGCACGTAAATCTTAACGTAAATATTTTTTCCCAAAAGTCAAATTTAATCCTACAAAATGCCTATAATTTATAAACACAATCTTAAACATTTTGCTTCAAATCAAAAAATAGCACATGAACCATCTATGAAATCTGTTTACCATTATGACAGTGTAGAAACAATTCAAAAAGAAGGAGCTGGCATCTTTTCTGGCATAGGAAGTATCGTTAACTTGATAAAAAATAATAAAGATTTGATTACATCTGCTGCAAAAGGAGCAGCTGCTATAGGTAGTACAGCTAGTGCAATATCAAATGCTGTTAAGTCTCAAAACGAATTAAAACAATTAGAAACTATTCGTAAACTTAAGAATGACTCTGAGGAACTAAAAAAATTAAAAAAACTTTCAGAGGAAACAAACAACAAAATTGCTAACATAGTACCTGATAGTAAACAGGAGAAGAAATCAGGCGTAGCCATAGAACGTTCAATTGAAGAAATAAGAGGTAATGGTCTAGCAAACTTCTAAAATTATATTTTATAGCTAATTTTTTTAGTAAATTTTTTAGTAAAATTTTTCTGTGTATGAGAAAAACAAAAAAGTCAAATTATTTTTTATAAAAATGTCTTCTCTTATCAAAAATAAATTTAGATTAGACGATCCTCCGTTCGTCAGTTACAATCAAAAAAAGAATGACTATATCAAACATTACTACTTACTGCTAATTACTTACTGCAATATCTATTGTTTCGTCGGTTGACGAAAAATCAGCACAGAGGAATGAATAAATATCTGAGAATTGTCTATAGCAACTGATTCGCCACTTGCTGCTTTGGATTTTATACGAATTTATAAAGACTATAGGGGCGACTTACACATCCTGCAATGGTTTTATCATGAAAATAAGTACAAAATAAATTTAGCCACAAAATCGCTAATCCACCAGATAATCTTTTGATATTAGCAAGCGACGCTCTCACAGGGTAATTCCATTGTGTGGATTCAATGATAGAAAATCCTTGGGACAGATCGTCTTGGGGTTATCTCTGTCATCATCGACATATACATGAGGTCGTGCATTAACCATGGCTTCAACTTCTGCAATGGCTGTTTGAAGTTTAATAAGCGAAGGGAAACGCCTTCCAATAACCTTTCTGAGAGATTTCTTTACAACAACCACCAACCGTTCGTAAAAGCCTCCCAACCATGGGGCTTTATCGGGAAGAAATTTCCATGATACATCTAGCGCAGTCATGTAATTCATTATTTCGTCATTGAATTCAGGGCCGATGAGTTTGCTAGGTACACATTTATCGGAGTAGATCGTAAAGGGAGATCCAACTCTCGCAACGAATCGTCTAAAAATACATTTGATTAAGAGTGGCCATTCCTGTAAATATTTATGAATAAGATATGCCGCTGGCTAAATCAGGAATCAAAAAATCTTGAAGTCGATATTTCGGTATTCTTCTTCAGGACCAAATAACAACTGATAACAGGAACAAGGTGAGAGATTCACACAGCCAGCTAATACAACTCAAGACGTACACAAGCTATCGATCAAAGACATCAGAATAATCAGAAACACAGAAAATAAAATACCAACTATTTACAGAAGATAACATCCTAGCAAATTACTCATAAAAACAAAAGTAATGTTTCACCAGAACAACCATTTACCAGAGAACTGAAATTGTCAGTCACGGATATTTTAAGTGGAAGATTCTGAACATACAGCACAACTTTCACGCTAGATTGTCCTTGGATAGTCTTCATATCCGTCTAAGTTCGTAAATCTGAACATCCAGAACTGAAATTGTCACGGATATGAAGACTTTCCAAGGACAATCTAGCGTGAAAGTTGCACTGTCAGCCGTATGCACCAACATTCGTTAAACGACCACTTAATCAATGACTTGCTAAACAGCAAGAAAGTCAACGATTAGAAAAGGTAAGCACCAATTTTGATGAATGAAATTAGTCACTGACTAGCTAATCAATGACTTTCGAAGGATTTGTTCTTTACAAAGGTCATCTGGAAGAAAGTGTTTAGGAGACTTTCATCTTGACGCGTTGTAAAATTTAAGTTCCCATGAACACAACTTGGTAGCGTCGAGGAATGTATGACTTCGAATGAAGACAGTGGAATTCTCAGGTTACCACTCCTTCGGCATTGAGTGAGTCATTCACTCGATGCAGACGAAGCCAGTCGCATCAATAGAGTAAATAACTGCACCGTGATCATTGTTTTTTCTCACAAAATGCATACATGCACACAATGCAAATCCACCTTTCAATCTCGCATCAAGAAAGCAATTTGTCACTCTACTGATAATGCATCG
The DNA here is from genome assembly GCA_907163375.1 of Prostheceraeus crozeri. NCBI lineage: Eukaryota > Metazoa > Platyhelminthes > Polycladida > Euryleptidae > Prostheceraeus > Prostheceraeus crozeri. The sequence continues at coordinate 11,057 of CAJQUW010007990.1, read as the reverse complement.
GCATGCGCTCATAAGCGACCGTTTCACTCATTCATTAGCTTTCGCTTCCGCCCCTTAGCCAGTTATCTTCATAAATTAGCTTCTTGCATCATGAGCGTGTCTGAGGAGAAAACAAAAATGAAAAAGAGAAGGGCCAAAAATTTCACTAGTATCGAACAGTCAACATTGATTCAATTGCTAAATCCGCAGAGAATGAACATAATAGAAAACAAAAGTATTCATGGTCCAATGGTGCAAAGAAAGATAAACGCTTGGAAAGCAATCGAGGAAGAATTCAATACGATAGTTGTTGGACAGAGGTCAAGCAAAGAGCTGAAGGAATTTTGGAGGAGAACAAAACAAGATGCAAAGAAAACAATAACAGAAAAGAAAAAAGAATGTCGCGGAACCGGTGGTGGCCCATCAAGGGTTGAGATATCTCCTCTCACAGAAAGAGTTCTAAACAATGTACCTGCAGAACAGCTTCATGCTCCATCCGACTTGATAAACACCTTTGATTGTGATCGAGCTATACATGTACTGGGCTCTTCGCCGAAAGATGCGTGTACATCAAAAGCAAATACTCTCGACCGAGTTGACGCTGTCGCTGACCGTCCTGGCCAATATCTACTTCAATTACTTCAATCTACTGATGAGGGTGATGCGGAGGATTATGAAGTCGACTTCGGAGTCTCTGTCATGGTTGAAAACACGTCACCAACTGATGGTAAGTAAGTATTGAGTTTTCTGAAATGATTGTGATAATAATACGCTATGAGTATGATGTACTTTGACATTGTTTTCAAGCAATACGTGGCACAATGTATGTAGGCCAATGCACTCTTTATGACAGAAATTGTAGGCCTACAGAAATTGAAAGGTAGGCCTACCAATTTCTATGTATATCATATAAAATGCATCATAGCTATTATTGAAAATTTAAGTTTAACGCCTGTATGTATTAATATAATAAGTCACAAGTAATTTATTTGCTTCATTAATAGTAAATAAGAATACTGTAAAACCTCTATTACAATGGCATACCGCTCTATTTTTCTAACATTTCCCCTCACTGCCGTTTAATTAGAGGTGACGTTCAATTAAATGATGCCATTCAATTTTTCAACTCCTCCTCTAGACTGCCGTTATATTAGAGGTGCCGTTCAAATAGAGGTTTTACGGTAACTTCAAATTTATTTCAATCAATTCATTGGATAATTTTAGCATGGTATAATGATGGAAGGGTTTTCTTTTTGCATGATAATTTTAAAATGAAGAGCAATAATTTTGACATGTCTTCATTGTTTGTACAATTTCATTACAGGTAACAATGGGACGGATGATGATAACAAACAAGAAAACACAATGGAACCAACAGCAATGGGTGTATCCGGTAAGTAAATATGGTGCTAGAAAATAAAAGCATTATTTAAGTTAGAGTGATAAAACCTATCAGTAGGACCTAATTGAAAATCAAAATTAGTTTGTACGGTGCATCCCACATGCTGCACCTTTTTATTGAAACTTCGCATCCTCTTATTTAAATTGCAGGCTCAAGCAATGCGGATCGTGAGCAGAACGTTGTGCCGATATCTGCCTGCAAGCCTTCACGAAACTTACGTAAGCGCGGTTTGAACACATTACCAGCAGCATCTTCTTCAAATGATGTCAGAAGAAAAGAAAGAACAACTCGTGGCAATTCGCTTAAAGCAAGAATATTATCGCGCAAAAATGATATTTTTACAAGAGAAACGACAGCGTTTTAAAGATGAGTAATCTACTGAACAAGTGATCTCTGTTATACTGTAGTTTTACTGGAATAAAAAATCCGACACAAAGAAAGATCTTTTGATTTCTTGCTTCGAGCTACTATATAGAGTGCACAAGTATTGTGCCCAACGATCATAATCATGCTACGTATTTTTGGTGATGGAATACCGTATACTCTCCCTTTATAATCTGCATGTTATCTGTGGAACATTGAAACCATTAAATATCTGATAATAGCCTAGGCCTACGTATCTTCCATCTCATATCTTTTCATGTCTAGCCTATTCATGTACTACACTACAGTTCAGGACTACTACTTGGTGCAATACAAAGTACAGTTAAGTAAAACTTGTATGTGCCACCCGTTAGAAAGTATAAAAAAACAAGAGATCCATTTGTCAATCATGTAATCAACACAAGTTTACATGTGGATTTACATACATGCATGTACATGTACATTGAAAATGCTAAATATAAATGATCAAGAGAAATACTGGGAGACTATCGAGTTACGGATGGCGTTACCTCGAGATCCAGTTATCGAGTGAGAAACTATTTCGTGCAAGTCAATAGAATCGTCTTCTCCAAAGTCAGGATCTTTTTCGTCAATTGCCATGTTTTGAAGAACAGCTGTTGCTACTATAATTGCACGGCATCGAGAAATATGCACCCATAAACCATACTTGATGACTGGAAAGCGACGTTTCCAAACTCCAATGCAGCGCTCCACGACATTTCTTGCCTTGCAGTGAGCTTTGTTGAAAGCTTCTTCCCCACGAGAACTAGGACGCAAAAAAGGGGTCAAGATATAGGGGAGACATGGGTAGTCTGAGTCACCCAGAAGCCAGAATCCTGAAGGCAAACATTCGAGCCTATTACTCAAACTCGAATTTCGAAAAATTCTTGAATCATGGGCGCTACCATACCATCGCACAACCAAATCCCTGATTTTTAGTCTGCTGTCACACATGACTTGAGTGTTGATAGAAAAAAAAATCTTTTCGATTCCTGTATAGTTCTGATGCCGCTCCTCCAGTCTTTTCGATCCAATGATGCCTGGGAATCCAAATAAATTATAAAAATTGCAACGTTCGACGTTTTGCTCGGAAGAGTTTGGGAAGGTTATATATGTATCTCCTTTCTCAGCTATGATAGCGGCTACTCGATGCACTATGCGACACACTGTAGTCTGGTGCACTCCAAACAAATCCCCCGTCGGTTAGTTGAAAAAGAGCCGGTTGCAAAGAAACGAAGTGTTATGAGGAGCTGAAGTTCGACAGATGTTGGATTGTTGCGACAACTCCTAACGGTCAATTCCTCCCGTATCATGTCAAGGAGAAGCATGAAGGTAGGCTTGCCAAGCCTAAAACGAAGGCGGAATTCTTCGTCTGTATATTTGGATAATATATCGATGGGCCTTTCGTTGATCTTTCTTCTCTTTCCTAGTACACCACGACGTTCCGCTTCGTAGAAGTCGTTATATCGATGCATCACGATCGATCAGTTGTGAGCGCACATGCAAAGTTGCTTGGTTAATGAAGGGTAGGGGCTGTTTAACTTAGACACTGATTACCGTCAATTTAACCAATAAGATTTTTAAGGTGCATAGCGCTTTTGTTGATCACAGACTTAGTCAGCGATCAATTTGGTGCTTAGTCATTTTTATTAGTCATTGACTATATCAGACTTAAATCGCTGACTAAAGTTAAACAGCGTTGGTGCATACGGCCATGTATGTTCAGAATCTTCCACTTAAAACATCTCCGTGACAATTTCAGTTCTCTGGTAAATGGTTGTTCTGATGAAAAATTACTTTCGTTTTTATGAGTAATTTGCTAGGATGTAATCTTCTGTAAACAGTTGGTATTTTTTGATTATTGGATTTTTGGTGATTTTTAGATTTTTTTGATTCCTGATTTAGCCAGCGGCATATCTTATTCATCGTCTAAAAACTTGGATGAATGATAATGTTGTCATGTCGCATACAACTTCTAAATGAATAGCCCTCGTACACATGCATGTAAAGAGACAAACCCATGTTTTCTGCTTAGCTTCATTGACACTTATCAGAATTGGCCCGAGATAATCAACACTGCATTTGCGAATGGTACAATTCTGTTCACTCTTTCTTATGGTAATGGTGCCATCGAAGGAATGCTGAAATGTCCACCTTCATACTTCCTTGATCACACAATACTTTTACTCAATCCAATACTTTTGTCTTACGGATGATAGTACTCGACTCGTTCCTGGATGATAACCTTTTGATTCATGAATATGTCTGATTACGAGCATTGTGAAGTAATGATTCTTTGGCAGTAGTATAGGAATTTTCGCTGTGTCAATTAGATCTGAATGTTGCAATCTACCATGACTTTTGATGATTCCATCTTCAGTCATCTTCAGACTCAGTTGCTTGATGGACTATTTTCTGACCTTTAATCAGCAACTCAATTTCTACCTTGTAAACCTGTTCTTGTACAAATCTAACCCATCGCGTCGAAGCATTATCTATATCTTGAGGCAGCAATTTTGATGTTGTGGCAACATTTTTCATTCGCAAGATTGCTTTATCAACCAATACTGAAATTCGGAGCAACTTCATCAATTTTGAAAAGTTCTCGAGTTGAATACCATCACCATAGATCGTGATAGAGCCTGTCTCCAGCCCTCTTCTGTATATGTATGAATGACTTACTATTCAAAATGAACGTTGACAACGACTTAAGAAATACAATACTTAATAAATACTTGATAAATCAACTGAAAATATTTGGAAGTTTTTGTACAGAAAACGGATTGACCACTGATTTCAATAAAACAAAAGTAATGGTATTTAATAAGATGCATAACAATGGGGTATCAAAATTAGTATCAAAATGTAAATATAGGCCTAGTTAATGAATTTAAATACCTTGAAATGTGGATCTGCAAGAACAACAAAAGGCATATGGAATATTTGGTAAAAAAAGGTAAACGTGCTTCATATATAACTAAAAAGAAATTAAGAGAATTTGGTCATGAAAATGGAAGTATCGTGAAGAAAACGTTTGAAATGCTGACTTTGTCTACGATGTAGTATTGTGCTGAATTTTGCTGTCAATCTAAAAAGCATTAATAAAATTCAATTCTGATTTTTTAAGAACTACGACCATTTGGTCAAATCAACCCCAAACTATTGCTTGATCGGAGAATTTGGACTTTCTTCCAATCGAATTCTATTTCTATAAAGCGGCGATCACCTTTTGGATAAAACTAATAAACATTAAAGAAAGAAATTTGACTAGAGAAATGTATACTGAAATTTATAGCCAAATGAATGATTCTCAATACTCTACACATTGACAGCCAAAATGAAAATGTTGCTGAAAAAAGTTAACCTATCACATTTATGGCAAAATCAAAATTTTGAACTCAAGCTGAAACAATATTTAGATTTAGACGTACCAATGGAAATAAATACCCTCATGAAATATAGAACTAACAATCACAACCTCATGGCAAGAACTAGCATCTACAAAAATAGGAAAACATATAATAATGGTTTGTGTGAAACCTGCAGCAATGAAAAAATTTAAACAATTCATCATTTCTTTGCTGAATGTCCTGCATATGACGAAATTAGAATGAAATTTTCACCGTTCTTAAGGAATATCAGTTGCAAGGAAGAATCTTATAATATCCTAGCTGCTCCCAGTATTGCCGAAATAAAAGGTATCTGCACATATCAAAATGATTCTAATAAAGTGAGGAACAAGGATAAATCATAACGAAAAATTAGGCACAACTAACTTTAGAATGAACAAGTCACCAATCTCATTTAATTAGATTGTTTGATTTCTGTGTCAAATCAGTCTTATCGATTTCTATGAAATGTCACTGTCCACCTTGATATTTCATACTTCCTATTGTCTGATTTCTATGTCGAACCAGATTGAACACTACTGAGAATATCTACGAAGCTTATCAGCCTGTTTCTATCTTTTAACAATGCAAATGTAAACGAACACAAACAAAATCGATTCGACGTTAATGGCACTCATGCCGATTGATAAAAGAGATTGTTAGCAAATTCTCTACCCTTTCATTTACGAAACTAAACAGCGAAGACATTGGAGAACCGCTCATTAAATCTCATATGCCACCTCATTCATTGTTGAAAACCATTTTATCATTTTATCACTCATATCATCAAGTGTTCATTGTATCGCGTGTTCCAAATTGGAAATAAACGTTTTGACTTTTCACCATATGGAGACATGTGACAACTCTCTGACTTGAAATTGAATGAGTGACCTGCTTATGATTTCAATGTGAAACTGCTCTTTTGTCTCAGGACTAAAACTTTCAGTGTTCCAACATGGCCAAGCATCCTGGGGATCTTTTCACCATTTTGGACCGTGTCACCAAATCGAATCATCATTAAATGTTTGTGAATCAACTCCACGTGTGATTTTATCGGCAGGGTTATCTTCAGTGAAATCATAGTTTGAGCCTTTCTCTTTAATTTCGTGCACTCTGTTTCTCACGAACACTTTCAGTGATTTAGTTGATTCCAAACCATTTCAAAGCAATCATGTAGTCAGATCATAAGATTCGTGTTGCGAAATTCATATGTAGCTCATTTTCAATCAAATTTGCTGCTCTTATTCCAACAAGGATTGCCAAAAGCTCCAAGCGGGGAATAGAGTATTGTCTAGCTTTTAGATTTTTACTGTTCATGTGTATATATTTCGGACACAATTTAGTCCGGCAGCCAGAACGAGTTTCTGCAGGGAACGAGGCCGAAACTGAGACTTTCACACAATGATGGACACCCTATGCCTACTACGAATCGGCACGTCTGCCGAGTTCTGGTGAGTTCCTCTTCTTGTCAGACAGGATCAAAGAAAAACACAATGGGACGCAGATTCCAGTTTTTGGCTAAAATGAAATTTTCTATGTTTTCTCTGATTTAACGAAAAGTACTAATCCCAGAGTCATAATTTTTGACATGGAATGTCTTTAGATCATTCCCTATCATGTGCATGTACACCTGTCTATAAAGCTAAACACATTTAGGTTTGGCAAGCCTCTTATTGTCGGCACACACAAACATTTTTTGCAACTTTATCCACATTCAACCACATTCTCACATTCATTGCCGATTAGATGCATGATAATAGCACATGCACATGATAGGGAATGACCTGAAGACATTCCATGTCAAAATTATGACTCTGGGCTTAGTACTTTTCGTTTAATCATAGAAAATATACAAAATTTCATTTTAGCCAAAAACTGCAATCTGCGTACCATTGGATTAACATGTGTTTTTCTTTGATCCTGTCTGACAAGAAGAGGAACTCACTAGAACTCGGCAGACGTGCCGGTTCGTAGTAGGCATAGTGTGTACATCATTCTGTGAAAGTCTCATTTTCGGCCTCGTTCCCTTCAGAAACTCGTTCTGGCTGCCGGACTAATTTGGCTTTACTGAATATGAGATGTGTTGACCATGATGACTTGTTATAAAATCCGATATAAATAACAGACAGTTCCGTATGCTTGCTGCGACGGATCGGTAAAACAAAGAAGTTGGATCAAATGCTCTGGCTCTGGAGTTCCTACGTATCGCGGACGCTCATTTATCTTTGATAAACTGGAGGTCTTCACAATCCCTTCCATTTCTTGACAAGCACGTCATCTTCAACAATTTGATCCCAATCGTATTCTAATAACCATAAAGTTTGGAATAGAATTTTGAACCTAATGAGACGTGGATTGTAGCTACCGGTCGGATCAAACACACGTGAAAAAGTCCTCAGAACATTAGATTTCGTCAACGGAATATCAAAACACAGCTTATCAATCCTGAGTGGCAAAGTATCTCGCGAGATATTCCATTTAAGACCTAGCAACTTGATCTGTTCACCTTTTACTTTGTCATCGACCGAAATGTTGTTTATGAATTCATTGCTATTGGAAGACCATTCACGGAGATTCATACTAGCATCTTCAAGTATGGCTCTGGATTCATTACAAAATCAAATCGCATCTCCATGAGCGTGAAAACCCGCTAAAACATTGTCAACGTACAGATTTTCTGTTATTTTGTGTGCATTTTCAGTCTGGCACTATTTGGAAACATGATGGAAATGGTCTGTGAAAGAAGAGAAGGAGATGAAATGATTCCGAATAGGACGGGTGCGAAACGGTAGACACTAATATTGTCATCATTTGGAGGTTTTTGGTAGTCTTTCAACCAAAAGAAAAGAGTACAGTCACGATCAACTGTCTGAATGTCTATTTGGAGGAAAGCAGCTTAAATGTCAGAAATTGTCAATATGGGATGAAAGCGTATTAGTAGTAAGCAAATGACAAACACTCGACCGGCGCCCCCCCCCTCTGGAACGGCAGAGTGTCGTGGTCGGCCGCCGTGGTGCTTCGGGTCTGAGTCCCCCCCCCCTCTGGAACGATAGAGTGTCGTGGTGGACTTGGGCGACCGCCAGGATTAGTGTTGAGGCTATAGTGTGTGATGTTTTTGGTGCAATCTGCTGAATGTTGGGTTGTAAATGGGTTGTTTCGAGTGGAAGGAGTGTTCGGATGAGAAAACGGAGTCCAGATTCGGAATCTACGTGAAATTTTGGGTTAGGAAGGATGTTTCCAGCGAAATCGGAGAGAAAAAATTTTCGGCTGACGTCCCCCCCCCCTACACAGCTTGCTTCGATTTTGGCTTCCAGTGGACGGATTTTGTCGTGCGATAGCTCGTTTGAAAGCTAAGAGTGAGACAAATTCAGTAAAAGAATCGGCTTGTTCCTATCTGTCTTCGTTTAGATGTGAGACGCCATTTAAGATTTTGGGACATTGGTGAAAAACGACAGAGTTAGAATTTGGGACGTTTTGGGCTGTAGCTTCAAAACGAAGCATCGGATTGGAAAACGGATTTCAGATTTGGAATCAGCGTGAAATTCTTTATCTGTATAGTGAGTTTCAAGTCAATCGGCGAGAAAAAATTTTCAACATTTTTCGAAAAAACGACAGAGTTAGAATTTGGGATGTTTTGGTGTGTAGCGCCCAAACGAAGCATCGGATGAGAAAACGGAGGCCAGATTCGGAATCTACGTGAAATTTTGGGTTAGGAAGGATGTTTCCAGCGAAATCGGAGAGAAAAAATTTTCACTGACGTCCCCCCCCCCTCTGGACAGCTTGCTTCGATTTTGGCTTCCAGTGGACGGATTTTGTCGTGCGATAGCTCGTTTGAAAGCTAAGAGTGAGACAAATTCAGTGAAACAATCGGCTTGTTCCTATCTGTCTTCGTTCAAAAGTTAGAGCGGTTACAAGATTTTAGGTCGGAGCTCGCTTACCTGAAAAAATCCTAAGTGTCAGAGTGACTTTGTATGGGTAAAAATTTGAAAATTTTCCAAAGTGTGGAATTTCGACCTGGGACCGTCACCAAAACATTTTTCATCAAATTTTGAAATTTCACTGACGTCCCCCCCCCTCTGGACAGCTTGCTTCGATTTTGGCTTCCAGTGGACGGATTTTGTCGTGCGATAGCTCGTTTGAAAGCTAAGAGTGAGACAAATTCAGTGAAACAATCGGCTTGTTCCTATCTGTCTTCGTTCAAAAGTTAGAGCGGTTACAAGATTTTAGGTCGGAGCTCGCTTACCTGAAAAAATCCTAAGTGTCAGAGTGACTTTGTATGGGTAAAAATTTGAAAATTTTCCAAAGTGTGGAATTTCGACCTGGGACCGTCACCAAAACATTTTTCATCAAATTTTGAAATTTCACTGACGTCCCCCCCCCCTCTAGACAGCTTGCTCCGATTTTGGCTTCCAGTGGACGGATTTTGTCGTGCGATAGCTCGTTTGAAAGCTAAGAGTGAGACAAATTCAGTGAAACAATCGGCTTGTTCCTATCTGTCTTCGTTCAAAAGTTAGAGCGGTTACAAGATTTTAGGTCGGAGCTCGCTTACCTGAAAAAATCCTAAGTGTCAGAGTGACTTTGTATGGGTAAAAATTTGAAAATTTTCCAAAGTGTGGAATTTCGACCTGGGACCGTCACCAAAACATTTTTCATCAAATTTTGAAATTTCACTGACGTCCCCCCCCCCTCTGGACAGCTTGCTTCGATTTTGGCTTCCAGTGGACGGATTTTGTCGTGCGATAGCTCGTTTGAAAGCTAAGAGTGAGACAAATTCAGTGAAACAATCGGATTGTTCCTATCTGTCTTCGTTCAAAAGTTAGAGCGGTTACAAGATTTTAGGTCGGAGCTCGCTTACCTGAAAAAATCCTAAGTGTCAGAGTGACTTTGTATGGGTAAAAATTTGAAAATTTTCCAAAGTGTGGAATTTCGACCTGGGACCGTCACCAAAACATTTTTCATCAAATTTTGAAATTTCATTGACGTCCCCCCTCTAGACAGCTTGCTTCGATTTTGGCTTCCAGTGGACGGATTTTGTCGTGCGATAGCTCGTTTGAAAGCTAAGAGTGAGACAAATTCAGTGAAAGAATCGGCTTGTTCCTATCTGTCTTCGTTCAAAAGTTAGAGCGGTTACAAGATTTTAGGTCGGAGCTCGCTTACCTGAAAAAATCCTAAGTGTCAGAGTGACTTTGTATGGGTAAAAATTTGAAAATTTTCCAAAGTGTGGAATTTCGACCTGGGACCGTCACCAAAACATTTTTCATCAAATTTTGAAATTTCACTGACGTCCCCCCCCCTCTGGACAGCTTGCTTCGATTTTGGCTTCCAGTGGACGGATTTTGTCGTGCGATAGCTCGTTTGAAAGCTAAGAGTGAGACAAATTCAGTGAAACAATCGGGCTTGTTCCTATCTGTCTTCGTTCAAAAGTTAGAGCGGTTACAAGATTTTAGGTCGGAGCTCGCTTACCTGAAAAAATCCTAAGTGTCAGAGTGACTTTGTATGGGTAAAAATTTGAAAATTTTCCAAAGTGTGGAATTTCGACCTGGGACCGTCACCAAAACATTTTTCATCAAATTTTGAAATTTCACTGACGTCCCCCCCCCCTCTAGACAGCTTGCTCCGATTTTGGCTTCCAGTGGACGGATTTTGTCGTGCGATAGCTCGTTTGAAAGCTAAGAGTGAGACAAATTCAGTGAAAGAATCGGCTTGTTCCTATCTGTCTTCGTTCAAAAGTTAGAGCGGTTACAAGATATTAGGTCGGAGCTCGCTTACCTGAAAAAATCCTAAGTGTCAGAGTGACTTTGTATGGGTAAAATTTTGAAAATTTTCCAAAGTGTGGAATTTCGACCTGGGACCGTCACCAAAACATTTTTCATCAAATTTTGAAATATCACTGACGTACCCCC
>CAJQUW010007989.1:0-22470 GCA_907163375.1 Prostheceraeus crozeri | reverse complement strand
AGTGATTATGTGCCGTTGCGATTTAGGAGTCACTTCCCCGAATGCAGGCGCAGTTTCTGCTTGCATCAATGAGCGCCGACTGACCTGTTGCCCCATTTGGACACTTCATCCGGATGCTATGCGCGAAATTGTGGTTTTGACATATGAGAATCCTAGCACCAACCGTCTTCCACCATATTTACTTTTCCTTCTGCCACCATGGCAGCCACATGACCCCAATCAAATGCCTGAACCCGGTTCCAATGTTGCAATTATCAGGTGTGAACAGAGCGCATTTTGTGCAACGGCTTTCAAATTTGCTGGAGCAAGACGATTACTTACAGCGCATTCCTCGATCACATCTCCACCCACCCCCAAAGCTGTTGGACTATTCTGCTGCCATAACCACTACGTAAAATGTTATTGCTACTGTGGATGGAAGCGAGTTACAGGTCAGAGTGAGTGTTGATGACAGTAGTAGTAGCAGCAGTAGTGAGCAATAAATAGTGACAGAATGCTATATTACGGGGTGATGATTCGGCAGTTCGTCTCGGTCATGGGTAAACCCGCGTGGTATTTGGACGGAGGAAATCTACCGGCACCAAATAAAGTTAATCTTACTTCCTCTGAACACTCTGATGCTACCGCTCCAGGCCCTAGCAGCCCGTTTTCCCCACCCGCATCCACAGCAGGTGGTGAGTTACCAGTAGTGGAGCAGACCTGGCGTCACACGCGCCGTTGGCTTGATCATCAAGTAGATTTGGATGCAGACGAGGAGGAGGAGGCCTCACCAGCTAAAATACAACGCTAGACTCTGTGGATGGGGAAGAGGTGGATGAGGAGGAGGGGGAGGAGAATGGACTGATCTCGAAGTACTTGTGGAAATATATAAAAATATACATCGATAATTATACCTGAATACAAAGCCAGAAGTAGTGTTTGGTGGTAAGAACCCGGCTTTTTAGGCATAACCTTATTCATGCAGATCCACATGTAATTTTGGTGGATGAGGATGATGTCTCATTCCGCTTGAATCGGTGCGCCATTCAGTGCCTAGTGAGGGACCATGGGGGACCAATTGAGACGCCACCACTTTGGGCGACTGTTCAGGTGGTAGAGGTGATTGACATTACTATGTAATAACGAATTTGCGTGCTCTGTATGGCCGCCATCATATTTATAGTATGTGCGACAGATGTTGCCGTTCGTTTAAGATGAAGGAGAATTTTGGCATGCACTACACGTGGTGCTTGAGAGGAAAGCCGCAGGCGGAGCTGATGCCAGAAAGGCGGGATTACAAATATGAAGTATAAGGTAGTAAACTAAGGCTTGTGTGTAATCTATGCAGATATGGAGTGCTTCATTGGCAGAACCCTGAAAGTGCATCATCCGGCCGCTGTGGCGTGCCGGTAGGTTTGACATTCACTATATAGCAATAGGAATGAGGGTCCATTGGTAGAACTGTGGCAAGGTAAAAATCGTGTGATAAACTTCGTGCGCAGGTTAGAACGGTTGTTGCAGGTACAGGCAACCTCGCCAAAAGATGATGCACCAAAAGATCCAGATGCGGCCACAAAATGAGATTTCACTCTTGTCCAGCATGACACTGTGCCAAATGCAAATGCCTCTTCACAGGGCGAAGTGCAAACCGCCGAGTACGTGATCGTTGTCACTGCAACAAGAGCATTAACAGGCGCATCCCGGCAAGCGCTTTGTCCAGGCTGTAATTTCAGGTTGCGTCAGCGGAAGTTAACTCTTCCGGTGGTGTTTCTCAATTTCAAGAATTACGATGCCCATATGTTTTTGAAGCGTGGAATGAATGAAATAGCATACTGAGAATTAGACTGTATAACACAGGCTAAGAAGAAATTCATGCATGAACCTTCGGAGCAAAAGTCCCTGTGGACTATAGAAGAGATGGTAAATTGATATATTTCAATATTTTGTTTATAGACAGCTACCAGTTCCTGTCATCCTCACTAGCCAAGCTGGAGAGCAATTTAGAGAGTCAGCCTATTACCTGAACTATGCTGCGGCACTTTCCCAATGCGGGTGAATATCTGCTGCGACGGCATCTCTCCGTATTCCTATTTTGACTCTATGGAGCGCCTCCAGGAAACCACTCTTCCACCAATAGAGGCGTTCAAGTGCTACTTGACTGGGGCCAACTGTTCCACCAGTAAGCTACGGAGCTCGACCAAGTTCCGGTGTACAACGTTTGGGGATTATGTGAGGCGCTATTTAGAGTTGGACGTATATTTACCACAGATTTATAGAGGAACAGATAAACTGCTTTCCCCAAATCACGCTGACGGTGTTGAGGCCCGCCGATTGGTGTTTACTTTGATGACAATTTGCGATAGACAGACAAGAAATGTGTTGGTTAGAACGGATACTTATCGCGTTGATGCGATAATATCTCACATTTTTGACAATTTGATGATTCTGCTCATGTGTGTGACATACGTATCTGTATGTTAAGTCTATTTTGAGATAAATTGAATGATAAATTTGAATGATAAAGTACATATACGTTAACATCAATGAAACCCAAACGTTGACCATCCTGAATGATACTTCTAGATATCGAAAAAGCTTCTTAGTTTTATTTGATTTAACCCATCGCTTTTCATAATTTGTCTGTCTGATCATGCAGCATTTCAGAAGCTTACTAAAGTCTTGATCATTTATCAGGTTATATATTATACCTATGATTTCTGCCTATACACTGGAAATCTAGGGATTAAATTGAAGCAATAGCCTAAACGTAATTTATGTTCCAACCAACTGGTATCAATAGACGATTTCCTTTCCTAGCTTTCCATATATATTCTAATATTTTATCAACTGTTTTTCCCAATAATTATTCTGTAGAAATATTCTATTCCTATAGTTTATCTGTTACGAACATAGTGTAATTATCGTTGATTACTCATAAATTTTTGTTGCCAAATCGATTGTAGTTCATATTATGGAACCGACTTATTGCTAACTCAGACCGAAGAGAATTGTTATTACACAGACAGAAGATGCATGTATCTGCTATGGTTTTTACATAGAGTTTATTTTCTACGGATATTTTGTTACATTCGAGAATTAGTTCTATATACTAGCATCGATTGTACCTTTCCTGTTTATTTCTTTTTCTCATACATGTATATATTCGAGATTTATAGATAACCTCAATAAGTTCTCTTACGTTTTGGGGATTATTCAGAATCGGATTATTAAGAACATAATTGAGCAAAAAATAAATTTTGACTATTATCATTTGGAAAACAGATTTAACAAATTTTGTTGATCTTTGTAAGGATCAATAATATTCGAATAAAACAAATGTTATTTTCTTATGTTGCATGAGGTAAATCCCATACTTTCCGATAATTTCCTGTAAAAATCTTAAATTTTTTCAATATTTTCCGAAAAAATCCCATATTTCTTATTTTTTTAGGTCTAGGGTCTGATCTAATCTTGGAGCATGGATACATCCTCATTTAAAAAAATCATTCTGCGTGAATAGGAATTAAACTTAAATACAAATGAATTAATCTAAAAGAGGTTCAATATTTTGGGTACTTTATTCACTAATTAATAAGTATGTGACACAATTTATTGAGTTTGTTTACTTTGTATACAAATAAATCATTTGACAGCATGACAATTATAGTTTTTCAAGTATGTTTACCCTGCAAAAGTCATCGCCGTAATCATATCGCGGTTTGTTTCTTGACTTTCTCGTTCATCAGTGTCTCTCCCGTCCTGTGTTTACGGGCTTCAAGCAGTTGTGTCAATAGTTCATCTGCTCCCTCTCTAAATCTGTGGAATTTACTTGCTGATGTTTTCGAGGGCTTCATAGAGGTGACGCTGGAAGAGGACGGTCTTGAACCATCCCATTTCACCAGTCTCCCTGGTGTATCATGCACGTCAGCATTCGAAATGACTGGGGAGATCGGTCTTTACATGGCCAAAAAGTGGGTCAAAATGGCCGTTTGTCCTCTAACCACGCATTTTATAACTGCACAGAGCTATGGGCAGCTAACTGTCCATGACAGAGCCAATGGCAAAAGGACCATAAGTTTCATAATCAGGCTCCTATTATGAAACGTAGACCTATCATCCGAGAAATGATGACTTCTTCATCGGTATGACTCAAAGGCAAGGTACAGTGTCAGTCCCATCTAATTCGGTGAGCTAGAACGTTGCAATAAATTGCCTATCTAAAACATTAAATATGTATGTATTTAATTTATTAATTTGCCCATTTAATACATGAAATACCATCTACAATTAGGACACTTGGATTCTTGAGTTGAATCCATAGGATTTATAGGAACCATCGAAAATTCTTCTGTCACTTGCTGTAAAGAATGAAGGCAACATTGCTAAAATCCTGGGGCGACCGCACCGAAGCACTGTTAGGCTAATGAATCTCCAACAGTATCATTCATCCATCAGAATTTGCTTGTCACTATCAACTCACTATCTAACACTGTTTATAACATTTCTCGCTTTTGCTGCTGCGATGCTGTAGATGGCAGAGTTGGAACCGGTACAGAATTCTTGACCGGTACCGGTTTGAAAATATCATACCAATACCGGTTTGCTAGACCGGTTTTTTAAAAAGAACTTCAATGATAAACAATACACTCAAATATAAGTACACAAAGCATTATCAAAGATCAAAGTTTCCCACTATGATTGAATTTATGCTTTTTTATGACGTACGTCAGTGCAAATATAAAGGTTTCCATTTCAGCAGAAACTACTATGAGCAATGGAAATTTATCGATTTTATTGTGAAGCACCAGCAGTTTACCAAACCAATTTCATAAGACGTTCTAAATTTTGTTATGCGATAGAGCGGATAGACTCTACTGTTTTAGATAGAATAATTTATTGAGCAATTATTTTCATTAATATAATTCATTCAAGCACCCGAGTAATATCATCGCTGTCAGTTTAACAAATACTTACCACGTACTTGGCATAAAAGTCCTAAACATTTAAGAAATATTTATCAAACCTAGTACATTTCCTAAACTTTTAAATATTTAGCAAACTTTCCAAACTTCCACAAAATATTTGGCAAAGTTTCTGAACTTTTACGAAATGTTTAGTAAATATTTTGTAAATTTCCCAAAATTTTACAAAACATTTAGCAAATTATTTCTAGCTTTTATAATATGTTTAGTAATTAATAAGCAAATTTTATCCTACTTCATAGGCGATTACGAAACATTTGCAAATTTGAATTCATGAAAAATATCTTCTTGTATGAAATGTTTTATATTTATCAAATAGAAAACCAAAACAATCATAATTCGGCAAAAAGATAGGTAGTAAAACGCTCTGGCTCTGCTCGAATTATTCATGCTCAAAATCGTTCAAAATCCGTACGGCATATAAAACTGCATGACTGGAATAAAATGACTGATCTTACTAAAATTATACTTTGTACGATAACATTCATAGAGATTACAAAAACTGAGCCCTGCTTCCCAAAGGAAACAGCAGAAGGAATGGATATCCTTCAAAAATACAATTTTTCATATGTATTTGGAAAATGAACAAAGTTTTACCCCCATATAGGATGACGTTTATATAGTAGCACACATCGAACGATCCGATACAAATAATTTTTATGAATATCACTTTTATCAACAGAAAGGAAATTTCTCTATCCGGATTTGATCATTCTTCATTTGAAAATCCTTCCAACCAGAAAGCATGCCCACAGCCCGAATACGTATTTCACTTCATTTGAAACACTGTCATTTCAGTCAAACACCGTCGCGCCGTTATCAGTTACATTTTTAAGAATAGAGGTGATATCACGAAAAAATTTACAGTTCAACGGAGAAACAGTCACTACCAAATGAAGTTTGAAGCGATGATACGAGCTCTTCGCGGTTGGACCACAACACGGTTGTCCGAATCTGATGATCGCTGGCACGTTGCGAGTATGAGAGATTTATGGATAAAGAATAATTCCAGTAGTTTTCGGGGTTAATTAGCTCACCAGACAAGACGGAAAAGCAGCCGAATGTAGGTCAGGTATTGAGTCATCGATGGACAAATAAGACGAGTCTGCACAGCCTCAGCAATCAACACCTGTAAAAAAGAAGACAAATCTTGTGCTGATGTGCAGAGCAGAATTATCATACTTAACGGATCTTAATTAACATTCTATGGGTAGGCCTAATCAAAGTTTAGAAGATAAATCATTTATAGTAATTTTAGGTGTTACAGTAAAGACGATTAAGAAAACTGCTTTTGGATCATTTCATCTCTGACAATGTGGGAAGCGATATTCTTAGGAATTTTAATAGCAAATGAAGATATTCAAGAATGGTTGAATTGTGATCATTAACAATTTATCAATTATTTTTTTAATCAATACTTTTAGTATTTATCAATAATTTTATTTTGATATTCAAGTACGGTAACTGTTTTTACAAAAAATGCAATCTGCAAATTAAAACAGAGCCTTACCGAGATGTAGCCTATTACCGACTGCTTGTCAACCGTTCATGCGATGAAGATATTCAGGAATGCTTGAATTTTTATTATAGTATTCAATACCGCACATGTAATTTTATTTTGATATTTTATTTTATTTTAGACAATTTGTTTAAAATCACAATTTGCAAACACATACACACGTAATATCATCTTGTCTACCGCTTATATGACAGCATCTCTGCAGGTAATTCATGGTGGGCCTACAACTAACATGTGACCATAATAGCTAGGCCTACGATGATATTGAAAAGTGCGAAGCATAATTTGTAATAAGTAAACACAAATTGAATAAAAGAGTAGCAATGAGTTTGTACTTTGATTGTTTTATATTTATCGTAAAGCATGAAAAATTATTTGCAAAACTAAACCTATTGTTGGACTGCAACGCATGACTGATCTTTATTACAGTGTGCATGTAGCCTACAACGTGCAGTCCGTCGTGCAGCATCTATGCCTTTTGTGTGCTTGATCATTTCTCTTAAACTACTCGAAATGTCAAATTGATACCATTTTCTAAAATGTGGCAATTCTGAAAAAATTAATTGAATATCATAGGCGGTAGCTACAGGTTTTCAGTTCAACATATATAAAATGGAAATAGTGACCTATTTAAACAAGCTTCCTTGATGGATCCATCTTTCAGAAAATAGATTAAATTGCATAATTTCAGCAGATATCGAATAGCTCAATAGTTTGTCCGCATTGATAAAAACATTCACCATCTAAAATTTTTGCAGTCCTGAAATAGAACTTTATGACTTATAGCATGTTTGACTGTTTCAAAAATTTTTTCAATTATTTGTCATCCAAATATTGATACTATTGCACAAGTATACTACATATCTAAATATTGAAGTGCTAAATTAAAATGGTTTTAATGCGCTAATTAAGTTCTTTCGTGCTCATAGTTTCTAAGAATTTTAGCATGCAAACTATTTTGTCTCAACATAACCAGATGTTTGTGCTATTTTCAATGTAAGCAATCCGAAATTACGAATTTGAAAACAATATATTACAATTTCAACATATTCCAATTTGATTATGATTCTTTTGACGACACAATCAACTTTTGATCGATTTTTCAACGAGAAACGTCGTCGTGAAAACTGATATACATGCACATTCTCATATTAAATTCAAAGTGAATAAGCCTTGGGCATGTGACATCATTTGTGTGATGGAAAACCCAAGTAAAACGATGTGTTTCTTGATAGCTATGATATTTATATATAAATAAATATTATAGATATCAAGAAACACATCGCTTTACTTGGGTTTTCGATTACACAAATGAATTCAAAGTATTGGTAGGACTCCTAAAATGTAATAAGTCTGCTAAGAGGAACTAAGAGGAATTGAGATATTTTGTTATCAGTAAATTAAATTAAGTATGACGGTAGTAGCTCTTTAGTATTTGTAAAATTAAGAGCAGATATAGCAGTGGTCAATAATAGAAATGTCTCTACGTGTTCATGGTCAATAAACCCAAATCCATGACCAAATCTCTCCTTTCATTTTGTTTTCGGGATTTCCAAATACATGTACCCAGACTTGCAGTTAAATGCTGAAATTAAGTTGACAAAATAAATTCAGAAACATTTAGAAGCTTACCATTTTTCTGTAGTTTGATCCAAGAGGTGCATTTTTAATTCTGATGCAAAAATCAAAGGAACTTGATGACTTCATTGACTGGAAGAACTCACTGACCACATGCGAGTGTTCATTTTCGAATTGTGCTCCATGTTGTGCATGATAACTAAGCAAGATGATGAAAAAAAGTAGACGATCACAAACCTACGATGAATAAATAAAGGTGTGTAAGTAGAAATATCCTCTTGATGCGCTGACTTTTGTAATATTAAGCAGTTAACGTTAACACGGGTTCGATAGACCATGAGAGCGAAGAGTGCACAAGCTACTGCGCCTTGCGCAGCTTTCTGTCCCACGTGATGGGTGGATAATAATTATTAAGCAGGGACGCTGAGTCACAGGTATCAACAGTTCGCAGCGATAGACTATCATCGACCGTTGCTCTTCAGTCATGGCTCGCGAATGCGGCCAACAATGAGGCCAACAACCAGGCTGCCAACAATGTGACCGAACTTCCTCAGCTGCGTGCGCGTGGCGAATTTCCTTAATATAGTGACGGAAAGTTATAGAAGCGAGATATGATTACGCAGACTGAGCGAGATGCTTATGTAATTGTTTGGTTCAGTTGCATACTGATTTAATATCATAAGTTTTGCAAATTACTAGCTAAGTAATTTAGCAAACACACGAGCAAACTGATCAAAGTCGACTTGTTGATGGGCACGGTATGGAACTTAGGAACTTCAATAAATGCTTCAATTTGAGAAGCAAAATGTGTGCCGATAGAACTGCTTAGGCTCCCTTAATAATGAAAATATTTGTCATGTGTAGGCCTAATATTGTTGACATGTTCGTCAGTATTGACTGATGTTGTTGCTATTGTAGCTACAGTGTACATGTAGTGAATGTGAAAGATGATGAAAAATGAGTAGAAGAAGAAGAAAAGGGGAACGAGTGAGTGAGTGAGAAAGAGAGAGAGAGTAGTGATGAAGTCACCTGAATATTTATTTTATACACACCATTTCATCAAATATAAATAGGCATATATAAAATACTCGAAATAATAGTAGACATGCGCATTTCAGGCCCACATGTTTCATATGTCGATATCCATGGAAATGACATAATGCACTCTCTTTAAGATTTGAAAGAAATTGGTGGTGCCATCATAGAAAAATATCAACAGTTTCCTGACAATTATTCCATTTTTCAATCATTTAATTAAATTTGATGGCAAAAAAATCAGCCAGTTATCAACGACGCAAAACTGTGATATACAGACTTTATTGGGTATTTCCTGTGACGTTGCATTTCTATTTTATTGAGAGATGATTGTAATCAGAGTTTATGAGAGCTGATGATCATCCTTGTGATATGCATGAGTTCAAAAAATTGTACAGGTGAAGTTACCGCACATTGAAATCACCATGCAATTAAAACCGCCTTTTACGACAGTTACTCATAAGCGGATCCTGCCTATTGCAAGATTTTTCTTTCATCAAACTTAGTAAATGCAAAAAAATCATTTGTTTGGATAACCAAACAAATATTACCTAGGCATTTGATAAACGTTTTCCAAATTTCGCAAAATTCGTTAATATTGACTTACATACAAAATGTAGTAAATATTTGTGAGGCATTTGTTACACATTTCTTAAATTTGTTAAATTTCCAAAACGTTTGTTAAACTATTCAAATCTTATAAATTTTCCAAGTAAATATCAAATATTTGGTAAAGTTGATAAGTTTTTTTTTCTCGGGCAGTTACGCAGTGTAATACTATTGAATGATATATATACCACAATTAAGAGTCCTACATGTAAGTTCAAAATTTTACGATGCATGTCAATCACGAAGAATTTATGACGTTTTCTAAAGCGCACAATTATTCTATAGTATACTATATTAGTGTACATTATGCATGTATAAGTCCAGCACTTGCCACGCACTTCCTCATCTACATCATCACTTAAGCCCAGCTTGTTGTAGTTCTTCCAAATTTCCGACCTAGTACTTGCACTGTTGTCCTCTTCTAACATCACCACCTTCCCACATGCTATTAGATCTTTGAGAATCGTCTGATAGTGGTTAATGATTTTTTAATATAGAGCCAAAATACATAACATCACGACAAAAAGAACACATCGAGCCAAAACTTCCACACACCTTTGCGGAAAACGCAATAGAGCCAAACTTAAGCTCTACAGCATCTCACTCATCACCACACCAACTTTCATCAAAATCCATGCAATGCTCTGTCCTACACAGCCAGCACAAGTTGACAAAAATCACAAAAATTCAATCCTAAGATCACACATCGAGCCACAACTTCTGCGCATCTTTGCGGAAAACGCAATAGAGTCAAACTTAAGCTCTACAGTACCTCACTCACCTTCAAGTAAAGTTTCATCAAAATCCATCCAACACTCTGTCCTACACAGCCTTCACAAGTTTGAAAACATGGCCTATTCAGCGACATTTCAAACTTTCAAAAACACATCGAGCCACAACTTCTGCGCATACCCAAAAAAAGTCAAACTTAAGCTGATCACACCATTCTACATCCATGCTATTTCTTTCATTACCATAGCTATCTATGTGACTCCTCCGCATGCTTTGTAATAGTAGATTTCTGATTCTAGTTAGTCCCGGGCGATTCCGGGATAGAGATTATCCCGCATTTTTTTAATCCAATATTCCAGCTGGGTAGTCGAAGCACTAATCCTGCATCGCAGTGCTCAAGTAAAACTTTTCAGAGGTACGTTCGGTGTTGTACTATCACTCATTGACAGACAAGTGTATTTTCAATCCAATGTGACTAAGTTTAGCAAAATGTGATGAATGTGGAAAAAATGGAAAATTTGGGCGGGGGATGAGAATAGAAGCAATATATAGGTATTAACTTCGATGTTCATATGACTCTGAATGATAATTAATTAGTTTCACTGTCAAAACCTGGAAATGAAAGAAACTGCATTGATCTCCGGCTTTCATACTTGAATTTGTTAACAAACACTGAACACGCGCTTGAACTTCACTATTTTCACTGGAAATGAGCGTCAAGTTGCCAGATTTCTATGATTCGAATGTCGATGTCGGTCTCTGAGAGAGGCCGGTGAATGCAACTGCGTGGAAACCGGTACGTCAATCACCCTCGTGCCAGAATGACTGGCGCCAAAGTTGACGCTGGCCTTTTTCTATTAATGAGATACTCAAGTTGCTACCAAGTGCATAGATATCTGATCTCTGTGGTTGAATGACCACGCTGAATGATCAAATTGATTGATCAAGATTCACGAGAACATTTGCTAGGAATTCCAATCCCGTTGACTTTTCAAAACCCCGGGATCTCGGGATTATAAAACTCATTCACGAAATTTCGGGATCCCGAAAATATGACTACGGGATTCCGAAACAAATTCCCTAATTAGCCGGGGTTCCTAAAAGCTTTTTGCATAGGTCCAGATTAGAATTTTTGATGAGGATGAGGACTGGCCACTGGGGTCCGTCTAATTTTGCATCTAATAAGCATGTAATTTTCAAGAAGCAATGCAATAGGGAATATAATTAGGATATTACAACAAATCGTGCAATTTACTCGTATTCATTTGAAGCTCTCTTAAGCATCAATCTCAAATGTTCCAATAATATGTAGACTTTACGTGCACAACTTGGAAATAGGCTGGAAATGCGGAAGTGCACGGATAGTAACGTAATTTCACTCTTGACTGGAATGGTTACATGTTTTACCGGATTGATCCGGCGCGTTGGGGCACCCAGACATTCCAAATTTTCTAAAGGTTGAATCTTCCGGCGCGAGCACAGACTAAATATCCCGGCCTTGCATTTCCGGCGCGTCGTATACAAAGATTCCTGTCTGAATTTCAAAGACAGATTGTAGCAATGAATAGAAAGATACGTGTATTACTAGCTACGTGTAGGCCTACTTGTTATTACGCACAGTACAGGCCTATTGCATAGTGCATTGCTTTATGATTAGGGTTTACAATCCCGGGATTTTCGAGACTGAATTGGATAATCACAATCCCGGGATCTCGATCGAGATTGATACAAAATTTTCAAATCATCAATTTTCAAGGAATATTTCAAGGGACGTTACCTGCTTGTAAAATGTATATCTCTCACAGCTTGAACTAAACAAACATGTACGTCAACTCGTAAAAAACATTGGCGACGTAAGGTAAGACACTGAATTGTGTCATCACTCAGTCTCGACCGTAATTTTGCCATGAACAGACCGGCCGCCGAGAATGCCCTTTGAAAATGCGTATACATGCCTTTCGTATTTCCAACTTTGATAGAGATAAATCTTTTACATTCGTTGCACTAGGCACCATGTTTTCGTAACATACAGTATGTCCATGCTTGACTCATTTCGTCGATCGAAGCTTACACTAATAAAAAACTAGATCACACGGCTACTGTCACTGCGACTCTGCGACTTCGGTAACACATGAACACTAACACCAACAAATCAGGTCATGTTCACGTCCTCTTTTGTCGTTTCACTTTGAAAATTTGATTTCAATCCCTAGGTAGAGTGCGTGCATGATAATGTCGGATATCTTGGACCTGGAAGTGCTGTGAACACAGCGGCTCGCAAGTCGCCAAGCCAGAATCAATGACTCAGCTTAATAACTGCTGAAATGGCATAGATATCCTGTAATGTATTCATCTCTAACCAGCTGGTTCGGCTAACAAAACACGTTTGCTATATTTATCAAAATCGAAACATGAAAAAATGTAGATATATTTTGAAAAAAGCCTTTGACTTCCTCACTATGTCACTCAGAACTCTGGGCCAATTTTTCAAATATCCCGAAATTCCTCGAGATCTCGTAGACGCAATCCTGGGATTTTTAATCTCAGAAATAGGATCGAGATCCCGGAATCCCGGGATTGTAAAACCTACTCATGATTTACTTATACATTGAATATGTAGCGAGCCTATAATGTAAAATTAGGGATTCCAAAATCCCGGGAAATCTAAATCTCGGGATCCCGGGATTGATTAGAGTCGTATCCTATTGCAAAAATAGGTTCAGGTAAGCCTAAAATAATCTATGATGCAGGTGGTATTATATTTTTTTAAAAGAAACTAGGCTTTATATAATTATTCAATATAACTAGGCCCTGGTATTTAGCATAGCATCTGAAATAATCCGAATCTGTGAGATATATGATTGTTACAACGTTCATCAACCGTGACATGAAAAATTAATAATGTACATGAACAGGATAAGACACCTACTCGTACTTCGGTTTTCCCACATGGGCTTTTAGGACGAAAATATGAAACCAGACCAGCAAAACTCTCAAAATTATTGGCTTCATACAATTTAATATTATAAGTGTAGACTGCTGAGTTGATGCGACTTCACACACTGCAGCAAGCAATTGCTGACATTCCTTGTTCCAGTCCCTAATTCCGCCAAACACAATCTAAGATAGGAAAATTAATTAGGTTGAGTCAAAAAAATTAATTTGATAATTTATACTTTCTTCTAAAATTTTACTCTGTGGCTTGCCCCGTTTGAATTGCTGTGGAGGAGTGGTATCGATAGCTACGCTAATGAAGCTGATAGTATCGATGTAGAATGGTGTGATGAGCTTAAGTTTGGCTTTTTCGGGTAATCGGTGCAGTTGCGCAGACGATGTTGTTTTTTTTGGATTTTGAGTGACGAAATGTGTAATGATTTTGTGGATTTGAATTGCTGTGGAGTGACATCGATAGCTATGGTAATGAAACTGATAGTGTCGATGTAGAATGGTGTGATGAGCTTAAGTTTGGCCTTTTTTGGGTAATCGGCTGGATTCTGTGGCTTTTTTGGCTCTTTTGTGAATTTGGTTTTTTTGGATCATTTTTGGCTCTTTTGGAAATGATCATTAACCATCGTTACCTGCATTTCTGAAGGCTCATTCAACCAGATTGTGCGGTACAGGATCAAAATCTTTCTCCAAGTCTATGAATCCATAGGAGAGGTATTTGTCATAAACCAGGGATCTTTCATGCAGCCGGCTTTCTTAGGATGAACATACAGTAGCATCAAGGGAAGACTGCAAAACACAATAGGGCCTATACTTGATCTTCTCATCGTCTAAAAATCAAAAGCGACCGTTGAATTCAGTTGAATGTACGTTTTGCAGCATGTTTTGACATCGCATTTTTCAAAAATTGTATTATTACTTTTCATCTTCATCATCATTGTCATACTTTCGTTTCGATCGCCCCTGCGAGGGCTGTCCTATTGACAAAATACTGCCCACATTGACAGACCCAGAAACGAAGACATGTATGTACTATAGATTCATTTAGTTTCAGGTATTTTAGTGTACGTTTTACTAGCTATATATTCTCAAATTGGCTGATTTATGTACAGTAACGTAATTACAGCTGCGCAAATTTGTGGTCGCACAAAAAATGAAATTTTATCGTGTGGCAACCTTGAACTGGAATGGAACTGTGCATTATGGCGTATTTTGCTAATGAATAGTATCTATGATCATTCTACTCAACTCTTTATTGATGTAGTGCTTCATCATGAAAGAAATTGGTGACAATTTTATCGACAGAACTTAGCTGACTTGCATGTGTTAAATTTTTTGCTTAACGATTCCATGTAGTAAAGCGGCCACATCACAATGCGATTCTTGAGATATGATAAAGCTAATTATAAAGTAAACCTTACTACAGAAAATCCAGCCGTAAAACAAACGACAACTTCTCCTAAGCCAACTCTTAACTAATTCTGTAAACCAATAACCCATAAGTCATTATCATTCTAAATGAATAAATTTCCGCTTAAACCGCATGATAATGAGGTGGCACTTCGTATTCGATATGTGACAAATATGGGTCCTACCCACATACCAGGGATGCGGAGTCCTATCATTGTGATAGGACTTTAACTCCGGGGGTTGATAGGAGATTTTCAATGACGCAAGTCGGACAATTTGACGCAGAAAACCATTTTTACCAACTGAATTCGTCACTTCAGATACGTGACGTGACGCAAGTCGGTCTTTATGACGCAAATGGTATATTAGACGCAAGAAGTATATTTGACTCAAGCTGACGTAAATGAAAATTGAAGTCAGACTTTTTGACGCAGTTCGCATATTTGACTCAAAATCATGAAATAAATTCTGAAAACTTCATGACGCATCCTACCAATTTGACGCATTTGGTATATTTGACTCAAAAACGATCGATAATGCAATGCGGTATATTAATATCTAAATATGCGGTCAGAAGTTCTCTCAACAATTTTATGTATGGAATAAAGCGCTTATCTCAAAAGAACAAGTTAACATGGAATCAAATAGGCCTATATCAAATGATGCCCAAGATTTACAATCTTAGTTCAAACAGCGGTTCATGGTAAATTTTGCACAACAGAAATATGGCGATCATGTTTTCTTCCAATTCAATGTTATCCACTGTTAGAATTATTTGTCAGGATAATTTGTTTTAAGTTTCAATGATCATCACACTATAAATGAGCTAATCGCAGGAGTAATTTTCTGTCATCTGGAACATTCATCGTAATCGAAATATATTTTGCAGAATGTTCGAATCGATTAATTAGAAAATTGCCATCTCATGTCAAGTAATGAGACCGAAAAGCTGACACTCTGTTTATCAGGAGGGCAACGACATGGCCTGAATAGCAGGCCTTGCCTACATTCTTTGGTATATTCACGGGATCGTCAAGTGGGCAAGTCATTCCTTGAAAATGCATGAAACTGAAGGACTTGTGGAATTGAAACTGAGAAATTGTTTAGGTCTAATTTTTGGAATATGAATTTCGCAAGGAAGTGGAGGGGAGCACAGTATGGAAGTTACAATATCCGAAAGCAATGGACCTGTTGTCAATAAGATCTTTGTAAAGGGATAAAACAGCAGATCATTTATAGGCCTCACACCAAGTGAGCAAAAATTAGAGGAAAACTTGACAACAATAATAAATATGAACAGGACAAAGAACAAGAATAGAAGGATATCAGCAGATGTCACTTCCCTTTCAGGCTATGGTTTTCAATGATTTTCGTTATTTTCTTGATATTGTTATTTATGAATTGAAGCCAAAATAGGCTACCAAAATTCACTCTAGGCATTCGATAGGGCTCTGAGGTTCTTAAAGATATTTTTATATGCTGGTATTAGAAAATGAGAGAATCTAAAAAAACAAGAAATCGCAGTGGGCAGCAATGGTATGAATACACATGTAGACATACGATAATTAGACTTCTAAAATATCTGTCACATGCATGTGCAGATATCATCATTACGAGAAAACATTGCTGTCTACTTTCGTCTACATTGTACCATAGCCAAGTTACGCACAATGATGATACTGAAGCACTGCATGTCGCCTTCTTTAAATCGCACCCCTCCGAGCAAACGGATACCCGATCAGCATCTTATAGTTTCTCCGGATATCCACGGATCTTCACGGCTGAACGGATGCACACCATTATTTCTACATCAGGTACCGCTTGGATATCCAGTTTATCTCCGCGGATAACAAATTTTTATCCCAAGGAGATCCGTATCTTATAAGCGGATATGTTTGATATCCAACCGATATCTGGTTCGTTGTTTTTGACGGATATCCGTGCTATCGGCTGTGCATTCTGGTTATCCGCCTGGCATCCCTTTGTTAACAATGCATATGTAGCAATCGCGACTTCGATGCCAGTTTGCTATTAAATCAAAAAAGTTATCAGTTAGCCAAGCTGCTGTATTATTATCCAATCTTACAAACTTTCATCGATATGACGGCCTATTCACGTAAAAAGGATTTTCAAATTACATCTTACATAAAAATCAAAATGTCAATGTCTGATAAGTTGAACATTCATCTTTGTTATTGAGGCTCGGTTTCATAGATTTTATTAATATGGCCTCTCTGAAACGTAGGTTAATGCTGTTTGTATCAAACGCTGTGATTTTGACTGTAAACGGGAAAGCTATGATAGGAGAGCAACTTAGGTGATGTTTGAGTACACTTGAGTCTCTGTTTGTGGCATGTTCTTTAATGCGTGTATGGAGTGAATGGACTGTACTCCCGATATAATTTTTTTACTTTTACACGTTTTGCATGTTATTTCATACACTACCATAGCTCTCAAACAGATGTTGCTGTCAGCAATAACGCACTGATTCAATTTACACTTATGTTTGGAATGTGATTTTCTATTTACGAATAGCTTTGAGAAAATCACATTCCAAACATAAGTGTAAATTGAATCAGTGCGTTATTGCTGACAGCAACATCTGTTTGAGAGCTATGGTAGTGTATGAAATAACATGCAAAACGTGTAAAAGTAAAAAAATTATATCGGGAGTACAGTCCATTCACTCCATACACGCATTAAAGAACATGCCACAAACAGAGACTCAAGTGTACTCAAACATCACCTAAGTTGCTCTCCTATCATAGCTTTCCCGTTTACAGTCAAAATCATAGCGTTTGATACAAACAGCATTAACCTACGTTTCAGAGAGGCCATATTAATAAAATCTATGAAACCGAGCCTCAATAACAAAGATGAATGTTCAACTTATCAGACATTGACATTTTGATTTTTATGTAAGATGCAATTTGAAAATCCTTTTTACGTGAATAGGCCGTCATATCGATGAAAGTTTGTAAGATTGGATAATAATACAGCAGCTTGGCTAACTGATAACTTTTTTGATTTAATTTAAAAATGCTGCTTAAAGAAAATTATATCTCATTATTGAATATCAGTTTGCTATCCCTGCGCTGTCATCTAGTATTTGATTTCGATATTCGTTGGTTATACATTCGATGCGTGAATCTTTCCGTAAATGATGAACAATCCAAAAACCAACTAATCCTCAGATCGAACAGATAATTGTGATCTATACAATCCGGTGATCCACTGGCTTCTGGCACAGTTTTTGACTGAAAGCCGAATAACGATTCTCATCTTACCTACTTACACGTACACACAACTAAAAATATTCATGCAATTCATGCAATAACAGAAAAAACAGACAAAAATAACAGAGATGCCGACAAGTCTCAAGCAACGTAATTTTTAATCCAGTGGATACAGCAACGCATCCATGAGGATTCAAAACTATCGACTTTGAGGTATACATGAAAAATTACTGAAAATACATGTATTTTTCAACATTAGGAGGCTTGTCAAATCTGAATGTGAATAGCCTCACAGACAGATTTGCGTGCATAGACAATGATCTAAAGAAACTGCATATAAAAAATCTTCGTCCTATTGCATTGAAATGTGTTTTTCTTTGATCGTGTCTGACAAGATAAGGAACCGGATAGAACTCGGCAGATGTGCAGCTTCGTGGTAGGCTTATTTCATTCTGTGAAAGTCTCATTTTCGGCATCGTTCCTAGCAGAATCTCGTTCTGGTTGTTTCACTATTTCTGTGCAACTAGTGATCTTTGAACTCGTGCGATCAGGCCATAGAAATGGATTACGCCTATTCATGTATTCGACCGCTTTGTGTCACTCGAAAGGAAGTAACACTGAAGATATAGTACCTTTCAAATGACAGCCTAAATCATCGGCGCGTAGCGCCAGACGATTTAGGCTGATCATTTGAAAGGTAATATATGCATTGTTACTGAACTAAATCTATGACATCAAAAATCCAAGATTTTGATCTGTATATGGAGCAATTATACTTTATGAACCAGGGCATTAAATGAGATTTCCGAGGGCATCGTTAGAAATATGCTAAGTAATTCCAGGATATCATTGACACAGAGATAAAGTCAATTTTTCACTGAAAATCTAGAAATCTATCATTTCACTTTGCAAAATAATTTTTGAAAAAATGACCATATATCTGTGTTAATGATATCTAGAAATCAATTTGCTATTTCCTCAATATATTTTCGAGTATGAATTTAGAAGTCTATGTATGAATATCTAGGGTTAGGATGGCGTGGTAAGTTTGAAAAATATCATTTGTTATCATGCCCTTTTTAACGACGTCTATATTGACTTTATCAAATTTCCTGATGGTTGCATAACTGGACTGACCTTGGAAGAAATTGAAGACTATCTTTCTAACATTGAGTATGAAGAAAGACTCAAAAGCATTGAAACGAACATCCAAGAGGCTCATTCCTGTTTGGATAACACATCAACAGCAACACAAACAAAATTTTATGTTCGCAAGTTTAAAGAATTTCTAAGAAAAGAAGGATTGAATGCAGATTTTGAAAGTCAAGACAATAAGACCCTGTTGAAATATCTGCAGCATTGGCTCCTCAATTCAAAAAGGAAAGATGGCAGGAATTTCAAGCCCCAAACATACCTGCATACATACATGCCAAACATACAAAAAGATATAACTGCATGAAAGCTGCAATACACAGGCATGTACTAACAACAAATGGTAGAAGTATAATTGGAAATCCGGATTTTGAACAGTTGAAGATTACCCAAAGTGCATGTACAACACGTTATCTGGAAGAACCAAGAACTACAGAAGAAAGAGAATCGGGATATAAAGACATCAACGAAAAAGATATGAAACTGATCAATACATATTTCAACCGAAGTGATCCAGTCAGACTGCAACGAGAAGTTATATTCAAGATTATTTGGCACTTCGGATTTCGCGGACGAGAATGGCTAAGAGGTCTCGACAAAAATTCCGTCATATTCTCAATTTGTCCTACATCTGGTTTGCAGTTGTTGACCTAAAAAAACCCTAGTTGTCAAAATACACTAATTACAAAAAACCTAACGAAAGAAAATGCATTGTCATGTGTGAAAAGCCAGAAGATGAGCAGTGTCCATTCAAATTGATGAAAAAATACATTGATCTGAGACCAGCAACAGTTATATGCCTGTTTCCAAAACCACTTAAGAATTTCTTACCAGGACGATGGTATTCCGATAAAATGGTTGTCGGGAAGAATACTCTAGATGATGTGATGAAAAACATCTCGAAAGATGCCTCGCTATCAATGAAATATACTAATCATTGTATACGATCTTCTGTTGTTACGTCGCTGTCCGAGGTAGGGGTTCCACCGCAAGACATTCAGATTGTGACGGGACATGAGAAGTTAGAGACTATTGACCATTATACCAAGAAAATCAATGTTTCAAAGCGAATACGCCTATCACATACCCTCACAGAGTGTTTGGATAAGAATCGTGAAGAAAAAGAGAATCTAATGCAAAGGAATATTGATGTCGAAATTGCGAACAATGCAGAAATAGAAGTGAAAAGGAAAATTCCCGTAGCTGTTTTGGAAAAGGATGGTATGAAACTTTCGTTTTTTATGTAAGAATGTTGGACTTTTCTATTTATTGTTATAAAGCGCTATATAACTTGTGGATGTCTATTGCAGGCGGGCATTAAATGGCATTTAATGCCCGCCTTTTTGTAATGCATTGAATTGCCAATGAAATTTCTTTGTATTAAACGGGAACTGCTCCATTTAATTTGGTTTTAATAGACATCTTGCCCTGAATAGCTCGACTGAATGACTGAAATCAATGATGATTTGCTACAGAGCCCATACAGCTCAGAGCATTAAAGCATGTCAAGCTTGAGATATCTACTAATCATAACTGCGAAACATAGGAATCTCCTCAATGCCATTTTCAGTGGGAACGAGAAGATGGATGGTGAAATGCTCCTACCTCAATGGTATCACATAGCAAATTAGACGGCCTTAATCATGCAATTAAGGCCGTCTAATTTGGAATTGGAGCTATATAAACAACTTTCATAGAAAAATGACATGTGAAATATCGGCGGACAACCCTACTTAGTAACAATGAAGTCGATGACACACCACCCGACTGTAATGGAATGGCAAAAAGAATGTTTAGGCTTACATAATAGGGTCCAGTAGTTGAAATGATTCCGAGTTTTATTTAAGTAAACCTTCTTCAGAGAATTGTCGTCAGGCATGCACTTCTACTCTTCTCTGATAAAATTGTCAATTCGAAGATGAAGCAAAACAAAAATTCCTTATAACGTTATAAATGTTTCTGGTAACTTCTGCAAAAGATTTTGACCAATTATTGTAAAGGTAGGATTCTTTAACCCACTGCGTAAATAACTATGCTTGTCCCTCCTGACGCTCTACTGACTTTCTGTTGATTGTTTTTAGCTTTTTTGCCCCTTAAGAAGCGTGAATACGCGAAACGTCGGTCCTGTAAGCCTACATACTTTTTATTACAATTTTATAGCCAATAAATTCTTTAAGGAGATACCTCAACGTACTTTTGGCTCATGAAGAATCGTCTGTTTGCGACAATCGTATTCATCAAATATTGTGAATTCCAAAAACAATAATTAGTATTATAATATAGTATTTATTTAAAGTGCTTTATTATAGTAGTTCTATATTAGTATTACAGTATCATAGAACAATGATATTAGCATTATTAGTTCTCCAACGTTATCAAAATGTTGCCATTAGTTCAGGCCTCCCCGGCCAAAATACAAATTTTTCTAGGCTTTTAGGTTTTCAAAAATCTCGAAATCTGCACGAGCGAGATCAAACAAAAATGAGAGACATTAATATGGGTCGGCACAAAATGGGAAGCAGCATCAGCAAAGCTATAGCGAAGGATGTAAGCGTAATGCATCCATGAAGACTGGAAACAAATAAGATGAAAGAAGCAAGTAGGCCTTATTACATGTAGTCTACCAACTACGTTCAACTAGAATACTGCAGGTACTATAGTACTCTCAAAATCGGAATTCCCAGCTAACACACATGTAAATACAAATCTACTTGATGAACCACACACTATCCCGAAGAAGGATTCTTCAGATGACCTCACCGATATGCCCTCAAGCACAGTCTATTAATCAGGACTTTCGACTTTGATGCTCAGAGAAATTGATGAGCCAGTCGCTGCAGTGTCGATTTTATCCTTCTAGATGAATTTTGATAACTATGAAACAATGGGAAAAATTCTACTAACAAATTATACTTTGGTGTAGATAACGAATCCTTTTTAAGAGATGAAAGAAGAAATAGAGACGGGCTGATGATACCGCAGTACATGAAAAAGTACATGCATAGGCTATACCCTCATTCAGGCTAAAATTCAAACCGCAAGCCATATCCATTATTATAACAATGACATGAGATAAGTCATTGCTCAAATCTTTCAATACAACCGAATTTCAATTTCGACCTAAAGTCTGAGTGCTTTATTGTCTTAGAGTATGATAATAAAGCACTCTATTTGATTTAAAGTATATTTACCATTTGAAAGCAGTGCTATTTTTTCTCTTATAAAATATAACACCGGTGAGGAAAATAAAGTTCGTTATCCTAGATCCACATTTGTCTCAAGTTAAATGATG
>CAJQUW010007988.1:0-31104 GCA_907163375.1 Prostheceraeus crozeri | reverse complement strand
ATTTGAATTCTAAAACTCTATAAAAGTATATATTGAAGGTTTTCAAAATTGTTCGTTTTTGCATAACTCTATTTGACAGCATGAAGCAAAATATTAGAATTGTGGTTAATACGGGTTCTAATGGCACTTTTCAAGTACTTTTTAATGGCACAATAGTGGAGAAAAACTTATTCATAGGATTTAGCTGGGATAATGCCGGTATTTGCCATTTAGCTAGATGGGTTATGCGTGGCAAAATTGTGGTGAAAAATAAATTCGTGGGATTTAGCTGGGATAATGCCAGCATTTGCCATTTAACCAGATGGGATAAACGTGCGGTATGTCACAAAAATACCATGCATGGGGTGACCGTGGGTCAATGTAATAAATCCCACGTGCTCCCCATGCATGGGGCCCATCATACATTTTTCACTGGGAATCTGCTGGTTCTTCGGATGATTGTTCCAATAAAGTCTCACTACAATAATTATTGTAAGGACATTGAAATCTGACATTCAAAGTTACATTGGACAAACGTTGAGATACTTTAAGCCAAATTCTCAAAGGCCACATTAAACGTTTGACGCTTGACTCTTGAAATTGCATAATAGAGTGCTTAGTTGAGAGCAACATCACACTTCTGATAGCGGTGAAGCAATAAACAATTCTACCCATGCTAACACAACTAGGAAATGTTGGGTTTTTGTGTGCAATTGATATCTTACTTTCTTATTAATTTTAACATTTTTCACTAAAGCAAAAAATTCATTTTAGCAATGAATCTGAATGAATGAGCTAAGCAAATGTAAATTATGGACTGTTAACTCGATGCAGTGAAAAAGTATAAATAACCGCTAAAATTAACAGATGATATCAATTTTACTGAACAACTTAAAGCACACACAATAAATTCTCTTTTCCGTTATTGATTGATTTTAGCGGTGACGTCACTAATCCGCCTATTATGCCGCTGTCAAAGATGTCTGAAATAAACGGATATTATCTGTGAAGTTTATGGGGTTTGCTGTTTCTAATAGTGCACAACTTGCAATGTAATCTTCTGTGTTTTGCTAATGTGCAAAATTGCTTTCGCATCCCTACACCCACAACAGAAGATAATCTCAGCTTGTTCAAGTGTGCAAGTAATGTCTACGCCAATACGCTAATAGTTTATGCAAAAATTCAAGAATCAAACCACCATCAGCTTGACGAAGTTTGATCTTGTGTCTAGGGTCAATCTTTGTGATGGCCAAGGATCATCGGACGCTAACCATAGATTATATGACGTACACAGGGATTGAAAACTCAGCCATATCAGAGGCTATTGTGAACCCAAAAAAATGCTTTCCAGCAATACAGCAATACAAAATGAAACGTATTTTTCATAGAGAAGGGATATAAGGATATACGGTATATATATCCCGGGTTGAAAAAACCAGGAACGTGAGACAAATATTTGTAAAACTTTTACCTATTTTACAAATGTGAAATAAATATTTGATTAAACAGTGAAATCAGCAATATTTGATTAATTAATCAAAATATTATCAAATATTTGACTCAAATTTATAAGATGATTCAAACAGAGCTGCATTGATAAACCTAATTAATATTTTATACTGATTTCATCAAATTTTTTTCTAATCAATTACTGATGAAGTGTTTGAATAATTTGATTAATAAAATTACAAATATTAGTAAAATACATAAAATTCGAATTGATCGCCTAATAAATTACTATGCGGGAATTCATAGCCCCTAAATTCATCTCCTCCTGTAAAAAGATCTTAGTAGCAAATACTGACTGAAAACATTGCATTTATCACCGGTGACAATTACTTATTTTGTTCAGCTAAGTCTGCCATTCAATCAAATTGTCAAGCTTTTGTTGCGTGCCTTGGAAACATGATGACATCCGTCCATTCCAACCCTTGTAAGCTACAGATCCACTACTGCGGTTGCATGCAATGGTATACCATACAAATAACAAAGCTTTTTCGTTTTAATCGTAGATTTGTTTTATCTTTGGTAAAATCAAATCATGATGAAAAGAATTTTGTTTATAAAAACAAATTCATTCAACAATATGCATTATAAATTAACTTAATCAATTGATTAGATGAGCGCATTTTGTCTAATAACATCGTCTAAGACATCGTTGTCTAATAACATTGTGTAATCATCATTCTAATCATCATTAAGAAAATTTAGTCAAATACAGCTGATTAGTTCGAATGTAAAATATTTTAATTTTAAACAATGTAATTTAAACATTAGAGTCAAGCATAAAAACCAAAAACATATGTACAAAACTAATACAGCAATGGTAATTTTGTAGAATTTATTTAATTTCAATATGGTCAGAGTGAAAGGATTTTATAAATAACAAGATGACAAAAATCGGATAATATATATTTTGAACTATTACTTTAAACTACTTCTCTTTTCATTCCTATGTTACCACGTGTTTTATTTACGTTTTTGTCTTAATCAAAGTAAGTATATAAGGGAAGTATGGAATCTATGGACAATTTGTGGGACAGCCAAGATATTACAAGGATATTACTTTCCCGCCAGATTTATCAGCATTTTATGAATTTTGATATCTAAATTGAAAATAGAAGATGAATGCAGTGTTCAACTGAATGACAGAATAGCTATGTTGTGTAATACATCGTATTTGAAACTATACGTATTGAACTAGCATTTCAATATCAAAATTATTGACGAATAAAGACATCGATTGGCACAAAAAGATGGCGAATGTGATCCAAATAAAATACATTACAGATGTAGGATCTTTCCACACTTGACTTTTATACACTTTGGTCTTAATAAGCCCTAAGTCCAAATTATGATGATACATACAATTCGCATATTATTTTTCATAGGAATTTAATTATATTATTATATGTTTTGTTAAAATGTAAAGATATTCAAATAGCTGGAATTTTTTCTTTTTGATAATTACGGTTTTGAGCACGTATGGGTACTCCGTAAACACGTTTATTCCTATGCATTTTCACATGCGTTTCAGACAGCCAATCAAATTAAAGAAAGGAATACGTCGCAACTTAAGCATCGGATCTATTCATTTACTGATTGCACATGGTTACTCAGGTACTCAGGTGTTCTCCCACACAGGTTCCAAGCTATTTCCCAAAACTCAACCTGAATAACATCCCATTTATGACAACCACCAACATAAACATGGCATTACAAAAACAAGTTGTAGCATTAAAATGGCCACAGACAATACAAACTTCTCTCTACGAAGACGCATAGAAGTCTCAGACACTAGCTGAAAAACACGTTTACTCACCCCAACCCTAGACTATTCATCACTCCCTGAGGAGCCTGTAGATGTAATTTGATGCACATCTATGCATATTAGATCGAAAATGTATGTGTTTTTTCATCAAACACACTCATTCTTCACTAACTACTCTCTATGAAAACGCATAGAAGTCCCAGACACTAGCTCAAAAACACGTTTACTCACCCCAACCCTATTCATCACTCCCTGAGGAGCCTGTAGATTTAATTTGATGCAGATCTATGCATATTACATCGAAAATCTATGCGTTTTCATAGAGAGTAGTTAGTGAAGAATGAGTGTGTTTGATGAAAAAACACATACATTTTCGATCTAATATGCATAGATGTGCATCAAATTACATCTACAGGCTCCTCAGGGAGTGATGAATAGTCTAGGGTTGGGGTGAGTAAACGTGTTTTTCAGCTAGTGTCTGAGACTTCTATGCGTCTTCGTAGAGAGAAGTTTGTATTGCCTGTGGCCATTTTAATGCTACAACTTGTTTTTGTAATGCCATGTTTATGTTGGTGGTTGTCATAAATGGGATGTTATTCAGGTTGAGTTTTGGGAAATAGCTTGGAACCTGTGTGGGAGAACACCTGAGTACCTGAGTAACCATGTGCAATCAGTAAATGAATAGATCCG
Source organism: Prostheceraeus crozeri (assembly GCA_907163375.1). Classification (NCBI taxonomy): domain Eukaryota; kingdom Metazoa; phylum Platyhelminthes; order Polycladida; family Euryleptidae; genus Prostheceraeus; species Prostheceraeus crozeri. Next base: position 27,164 of record CAJQUW010007988.1, on the reverse strand, counting down.
ATGCTTAAGTTGCGACGTATTCCTTTCTTTAATTTGATTGGCTGTCTGAAACGCATGTGAAAATGCATAGGAATAACCGTGTTTGCGGAGTACCCATACGTGATATTAGCCTGTTAATTCTAAATTGTACATAACTTGAAATTAACGATCAAAATTATCAACCACGTTGCACAAATATAATTCAATCTATTTATCGTTTAATTCCAATTTATTCACTTTATTAATCGTCTTATTTTTAATTCATTTTATTATTTCAAAGTATGCTAGCTTTGAAGATATACATTACCTTGTATTTAACAGAACAGCATAGGCCTACGTAATGATTAAAGTCAAACTGTGAAATTTATAAATCAAGTAAGCTTTTATAGGCCTGCTAATTTCATCATTACTGAACTCAGTATGTATTCCACCAAACCAAATTACTGCTGAATTTTGCAATTTACTGTATCTGACTTGATTAGCTGTTTATCTAAGGCCAATGACCCTTCAACCTTCAATTTGCCTGTTGAAGGACGTCCTGTCTGTCATGCGCCTAAGTCCATCGTGAAAAATCAGCTAGGTTCATAACATAAGATTAATCGAATTTTATCCCTTCTATGTAAAGTTGAGCGATTTGCCCAAAACTCCTGTGACAACATGGGCTCTCCCAAGTGTAAATTTCTACTTAAGTGACCGGTGCTGAACTTTTCTGGCGATTTAGAGAATTAAGATGCACTATCTGAGTTGGTCAGCTGTATATCCAAGTCCATCGTGAAATATCAGCTAGGTGCATAACAGAAAATTTATCGAATTTTTAGGCCTTCTATGTAAAGTTGAGCGATTTGCCCAAAACTCTGTGACAACATGGGCTCTCCCAAATGTAAATTTCTACTTAAGTGACCGGCGCTGAACTTTTCTGGTGATTTAGAGAATTAAGATGCACTATCTGAGTTGGTTAGCTGTATATCTAAGTCCATCGTGAAATATCAGCTAGGTGCATAACAGAAAATTTATCGAATTTTTAGGCCTTCTATGTAAAGTTGAGCGATTTGCCCAAAACTCCGTGACAACATGGGCTCTCCCAAGAGCAAAGGGACTCAAATGAAAGCTTTTAATCACGAAAGTAGAGGATGAAATAGTTTGGAATGTGTACTGTCATATCTCACTTTGTCCTGTTGCACCAATGACATTTTTAGAAAATCAGCCATCTTGATATCGTTCTAAATATTATAGGAAACATATTTCAGCGCTGCTGACCCTTATCCACTGTACTAATGGAAATGGTTAACGATATCTAAAATTATGAAACGAGTTGGTGAAGGTGAAAAAAAATTTTTTTACTGATATGAGATTTCACAGTTTCTGTAGAACGACCCATAGGCCTACACGAAGACAAAAAGAGGAAAAATATAAAGTAGGGCCTACTCAGTCAATGTAAAGAATACTAAGTCAAAAAATTCATGAACGAAATTCCAGCACAACAGTTTTGAAAAACGCGTTTCCCACTCTCAGAAACAACTTTTATAACACAATTCGGGACACCTGAGAATGTGCCACGCATCAGTTTTACAATTTCCCAACCCCACAGAACCATTCATTTACATTGTAAGAGCATACACATGTGCTATTTTTGAACAATCATTTGGACAAGACTTGCTTCAAGAGAAAACTCAACCCAAACATGTTTACGCTTCTTCTGCGTTCAAATACCATGAACTAATTATAAGATAGTGAGAACCGCTGCTTTAGGCGGTAGCCAGATAGTAGGTACACGTAAATACTGAGAGAAGAGAGAGATGTCTTTGTTGTCACTCACTCCATAAATTTGGGTTTTCTCGTGAATTTAGAATCACGTCTGGCTTTCTAAAACTGTTCCTATCCACTCATACTTCCATACTGCATCACGTTGTGTGTGACGTCAAAACTACGCGCTAGAATATGTTATTTGGTGATGCACGCTGATAGGTATGTGACGGTAGCTTAGTGGTTAAGAAGCGCGCCTAGAGAGCGCAAGGAGACGAGTTCAAATCCCAATGAACAACATTTTCATGTGTTAAGTTGTCAATTTTTTGTTGAGGAATATCTGCGGCCAACATCAACAACTGCTTACTTTATAATTGCAAAGAACTTGTACCAACGGTTACACCTGAGGCTGTACGATTGCCCCTCTTACACTTTTCGCTGATTTTTAGAATTATTCGAGTCACCATTCAACTAAAAATAGGTCGACCGGCTATTCTGTATGTCGGAAACTGTTCAACACAGACATTATGCCGGAAACAAGTCATGTAGCTATCTAGAATGGGGAAACTGGTAAGCCGGATATTTAGAAAAAAGCCAAAAACTGATTTTATTAAAAAGTAATTCTGATTGGGCTACTTTCGTCTTACAAAAACAGGAGCTTACACTTATTTAAAATAAACAAATATTCTTTAATAACTGCGCTGCTGTCTACGGCTGTTGTTTATTGTTAAATTTTTGCAGGTCAGCCCAGTTCTGGTTTTTACAAGCTCAAATTCTCAATATAGATTCTTCAATATAGAAAATAAAAATGTTCGATGTGGCCTTAGCTAGTTTATGTTGACGCAAACTTGCGTGGACACGATGAAAAAACTCTATGTCGACGCAGCAGAGTTTATTGCGTCGACATACCCTAGCTAAGGCAATTGTTCTCTGCCGACGCTTTTTTGCGTCGACATAGCCACATCGAACATTTTTATTTTCCATTTATAAAATAAGAATGCGGGAGGCATGGCGATGTGAAAAATGAACTACATTTTAGTAACTCAAGTGTGCCACCTAAAACCGACCATGCTGGTTTTAGGTGGCACACTTGAGTTACTGAAATGTAGGGTAAAATGGGGTGATATGGACACTTTTTGCTTAGGGTCTAAATTCTAAGTAATAAGCGGACGAATGTATACATTTAATAAGCTAAATTGTTGTCCATCGTTTATCAAACGGCACAATGGTTTCTTCTTTTGATCAAATCGCATTCGAACTACAAGTTTTTTCTCCCTAATTTCTGGAGACGTGATGTGAATCTTATGGACTTTAGTATGTGTAGGATTCAAAGTTTTCTTAGGGCTGCAAATTATAGATCTGATTAAGATAGCTTCAGAATTATTATCTTGAACATCACAAGGCTTGACTGAATCAATTTCCATCTTACTTCCAACTTCTGAAAGGAATGACTTTGAAACGGAGAGCTCATGATCACTGATTGTATTTTGCAATGGATATATTCCGCAATGTGCAAATGCGTCATTGCGTTATTGAAAAGCGTCTCTTAGATGTGCAAAGTGTTGACCGTGTTTTGCTATCAATAAAGGTTCCGCTCTCTTTCAAGAGAAAACCGAGAACGTTAAATGTATCTCCCCACTGGAAAGCGACGGAATGGAAATATTTTCTTCTATATTATAGTGTGATTTGCTTGAATGAAATCGATGGCGTTCAAGAGGAAATATTGCTTCTTGTTTTCCTTTTTTCAAAATCTGTCTATATCCTGTCTGCTAAAACGGTTACAAATGTAGATATCAGTGTAGCGAAAACTCTAATACTCCATTTTCAACACTTGGCTTCAAGATGGCTGGGGAGTAATTTCATGGTGTACAATATGCATGCTATTACTCATTTGCCTGATCAAGTAATGTTATTCGGACCTCTCTGGGTGACATCGGTAGCACTTTTTGAGAGTGCATTCGGCATATTCAAATCCTTTGTGAAGGGATCTCGAAAGGAAGCTTCCCAGATGGTTGAGAGGTTCATTAGATTTCAAAGCTTCTCGTTGCATATTAGCAATTCCTCAACAAAGGAAGAAAATGTGTACAGTTACGGAAAACTCACTTCTATCAGTGATGATGTTCTTTTGATTTATGACTTGGACGCCACGGATATTGACGGTGAAGTTGGAAAAATATCAGTAAATCACCTGATATTCACCTCTTACAATTATTCTCGAAAAGGAAATTCTGCGTCACATTACGCTACATCTCTTATCGACCAAAAGATCGTTTTCCTGCGAATTGATCATATCGTTCTTAATAAACAAAACAAGTTATTATGTTTGTGTAGTTTATTTGTTTGATTCGAGTTTCTTTTCCGACTTCAATTCAGATTATGTGCCAACTGAAATGTTGAATCTTCTGAAAAAATTACTCTCCAGTTAGATTTCTACATGATAGGACACTTATCGTGGTTCCCGCTGACAGATTGACTGCTCATTTCATCGCCCATAAAAGTCAGAACCGATTTTATGGTGTGCCTCTCTTAACAATCTAGAGCATGATTAGTCGTTGATAATAAATGTTTTTTACATATACTTTTTGGAAAAGTTTATCAAGTAATACCATTGTTCTTACTTTTATCATCATGTAAACCTACCACGTATGTCGATATATACATAGTTCATTTTGGTATTGTACCAATTTTAGAATACTTGACCACTTCTGTCAGAAAACTTCAGAAACAAATATATTATTTATAATGAAATATTGAATGATACCTTTGTGGTATTAACTATTCATTGTGGACTATACTTATTGTGCAAATGTGAATGATCGACTTAACTTACAACATGCATTTAGTTCTAAATTTACCCCAACATCCTATCGTTTCTATCACTAAAGTAGCCGATGGTATTGACTGAATGTCCGAGTTAATTAGCTAGCCCTTCTTATCATAACATTTTTATTGATTGATATATTTTATAATACAGATTGTTTCATAAAAAATGGATCACCCTTAAACATCGCCTTAACTTCAACTTTGTCTAACTCCGCCAAACTTGAACGAATTTCTCTGAAATTTGGAAGATATGTCAGTTGTGCTTACTAATATCATTGTTGGAAATTTCAAGCATGAATATTGAGTTGTTTTCCTGTTCTAGATAAAAAAGTAATAGATAATTTGATCTTCATTTAGCAATGTTACACAAAATCATACCTCACTCTTATAAAATTACATTTGTTCCCTTTGTTATGTAATATGTTGTTCTACAAGCCAAAAGCTATCAAGCAAAACAAAAATAAAGAAAATCGGTCAATCAGAGCCAGTATAGCACCATTATTCATCAACAATAATGTAACTGCTACAAGCTACATGTGATTAACTGGACTTCATGTTCCATAGCTTCCTGACTTCGATGCGGTAGTGTTGGCAGCACTCCTGATTGCTTTCAGCTAGAAATCTATATCTTACCGGTTGAAAACAATACAAAGCACAAATGAACAATAACGAGATCGCATTCACAAAAGGCAAAGTGTCAGCCTTGCTAGAACTAGGGTCATGACTAGGGGACTATGAGTCATTGTCACTGGCGAAATCAATGGGATCGGGTTGTCTGGTCTGATGAGGCATCAGTCCGTCTGAAGGATAGTGATGGTCGATTGAGATTATGGATAAAATCTGATCAGGAAATTCCGAGACATTTACATCGTCCCCGGGTACAAGGTGGTGCAACTCTACTGATTTGGGCTGGCATTTGGACCAATGACCGCTCTGAACTTCACATACAGCAAGGAACCATGAATTCTGAACGCTATGTGAATGTTTTACGAATGAACATTGGCCAAATGACAGATCAACTTGGTGATCCATCGACTTGGTTATTTATGGATGATAATGCTACGTGTCACAGGAGTAGTAGAGTCAACTTATGCAAGTCTCAATTAGGGCTTAGGACATTATCTTGGCCAGCTCGTTCTCCTGATCTGAATCCCATAGAAAATGTATAGAGTATTCTAAAACGTAACGTTCGTCGTTCACTGCTACCTACAGATGGCGTATCACAACTTTCGTCACTGTTAAAAAGAGAGTGGAGAAAGTTAGATCAGTCAAAAATCAACGATATCATCGAATCAATGCCTAGACGAATTGGTAATGTCATTGACAATAAGGGTAGGGCCACAAAATATTAGCTTCTTAAGAACCGTTACTGTATCATAGCTTATCAGATTATATAAGGACATTTAAATATATAAGGGACATGAAATAACATGAAAAATGCTTTCTGTATCATACTTATGTTTTATTAAGTCAAATTTTAGGATGATCCACTTGTTTGAAACGGACTGTATAATATATACATGTATTCATGAATTTTATTTAGGGCATCGATACTCTATTCGTGCATTGAATGGTATATGCCTCGATAATAAGCTAGCATGTAGATTAACCAACCCCCCCTCCAGACGAGCCGGTGGCTGAGTGGATAGTACGTTGAACTTCCACTCCGGGAGTCGAGTGTTCGAACCCCAGTAAAGTCATTTGGTGGTGTCAGGAAGGGTATTCGACCTTAAATTTTCGATTGCTCCGGTAAAGTCCTCTATTATTAGAGGCACCTTCCAACCCCAAATGAAAGAATTATCTTTCTCTGGTATTAATCGTGGAAGTAAAACAAAGGTTTATTAATCGACGATCCTAAACGCTTAATAGCATAGGTAGATACAGCTACAAAGATACGCGAAAGCATATTAAGTCATGCAATTTTTATCTTAACCATCTATCCTTAAATTGTTTATACATGCGTAATTGTTGTCTTGATAAAATGAACAATGATTTTCTCTTTATTTTTCAGTTGATGATGGAGAAGTTAGCGAAAAGTGCTCGCCAAAAGAAAATCCCAACTAAACCATGGGAAACTGAAACCCATAATTTCTACTTGTTTTTCATAAGAGATGAAAATAAGTACACCTACTTCAGTTCAGTGTCAAAATGGTGGCCGAAAGAACTGAACGGAAAAAATCTCAAAAGAGGTGATAAAGTAACCTTAGCAAATGGTACGAGGAACCAATTTGATGCGGAGTTCGTTACTTCCTCCGAATCTTTGCACAAAATTAAATCAAAAGCAGCAAAACTTCAAGAGAAACTGAAGTCAAGCAACTCCAATTTCAACCTAAGCTCCTCATTCCTTAGCAGTTCTTCGAACAAAGCACCGGCAGCTTCTCAACAATGTGATGCTATGGCTGAACGAAGCGAAGACGACGCCCAGTCTGATGAGCGTGATAGTGATGGAACCGATGTTATATCTGAAACACTTTCATCTGAACAATCTGATAGTGACAGAAGCGTTTTGCAAGGAATTTTGCCTCGTAGGTTGAAACTCCAAAGACAAGAGCGGATTCCACCTCAAGTAATCAATAAACGTCCATCCTATGAAAATATTCAGATGTGTAAACTTTTGCGTGAAAATAATCGACTACAGAAAAAACAACTGCAAGAGATGCGCCGCCTGCGAATTGCCATAATAAACTTAGCATCTCAGACCGACAATGTCGACGTTGATCTTGAAAACAGTGAACCCGTATACTTCGAGGGTGTGGATGTTACGAAGATTGGAAGAAAGAACCTTGATCACACACAATACGCGATTTATCTAACAAGGAAATTGTTCACAGATGACGAGATGAAAGGGAAATCGATTTTTCCCAAGCGTGTGACTTCAAAGCCTTCACTATCCCCTCGGCGGTCACAAGTTTTGGCAGATGCATTGAAATCACGTTTTAAGCTAGATTCAGAAAGCCCTTCGTTGCAGGAGTGCTTTAATTCTATCAATCAGTTAACAGCTGATGTTAGCCGAGGTAAAAGGCTAAATAATAAAAAGTGCTAATGATTTGTTGATTGTGAATGACGTACAAGTATTTATCTACATGATGTATGAGAAATACTGAACTGAAACATGTTATGCTGCTATTACCCTCGTGTGTGGATCGACTTGTGTGCCTTGAAATCAAGATGATAATTTCCAGCTTATACTTTTGCAGAGTTTGTCGATACATGTAAGTCAAATCATGTCAGAAGTTCCTCTTGTTGTCAAAAAGGTAAACAAAACTGAGTTTGCTTTAAAATCAGTAGTAGTAAGCGTATTCTTACTTTCTCAAAACACATACAGGTCTACATATTCTTGCCTACCGCCTATTGATAGTATGTTAGATTAACGTTTTCAGTAGCTTATGTAAATGTAAAGAGTTATCTAATTAACCTATATGTTTTTTTTGTTCGTCATGTAATGGACTTTATTTTATAGATAGATGTGTCTATCATCTATAGAGAACGGTTGACCAACATATTAAACATATGATTTGATCAAGCATATCACTTTTGTTTATCTAATCATGAGGAACTTTGAAGGTTTTAATTTGTTTTTCTTGAAGTCGATGTAGCATACATCCAGATTGAAAATGATACTACTTAACGTTTGTAATTTTATGCTGTGCATGGTTTTGTGATAGCATGATCGTGAACATCAAGATAGAATATATTGTTTTGCAGTATCTAATTTTTCTCATTCGGTTCGTTTAGACGGTAGAGGCTCGTGAAATATTTCGGAAACATAAATAATTTGGCTAATATTAGACTAATCTCAGGTGAGAATTTACAAAGTTTTGAAAAATTAATTACTTATTTGTGAAATATGAGAGTAATATTTGAATGATTTAAGACATGTTACAAATATTTGTTTAATAATCAGTAAATTTTACAAAAATTCGATAAAAGTTAGATGAATTTGTTACAAATTTGATAACAGTTTGCTAAATTTAATAATAATTTCATAGATTTTATAAATATTTATCAAATATTTGAATAAACTTTGGCACACGATTTGACAAATATTTGTCAAAACTTCGGGGTTTTTTCAACCCGGGATATAATATACTTATATGGGTCATTCCATATAGTAACGTACACCACATTTTATCTACATTTATTAGTATAATTCTTCAAATACAAATCACAGTAAGGATTACAAAACGTCATATGAAAGAATAACCTCAGACTGTTCTATGGTAGTAATGTGAATAAAATCCCTTTCATAGTCTTGTCTCAGGAGCGTTGCAAAGTCGGTAACGTACACCACAGGATAAAATCGACTTTTATCACTGTCCTAACTTTAGATGAATATTCCTGGTCTGCAAAGTCAAACAGGTGTCTGTGAGTTTCACAGATTAGTACCTGAGTGTATCGAGAATAACTCACAGAAAATTCAGCTATTTTCCATGCTATCTTCATTGATTTACATATCGAAAAGCAAAACGATGCGTGGTAACGTACACCACATTACGTACACCACGGAAAATGCAAACTCAGGAAATCGTGTTAAATTGATATTTTTTCTTATTTTTTGCTTCAATATTGATAATACTGTGTCTAAATTACTCAGTGCTTTACCCGAGAAAAAATAACCGAACAAACTTATTAAGTCGACCCAGTAATTCAGACATCAAAACCTGCTAAGTACCCAATAGGTTTATTCTGAATAGATTGGTCTCCCATCAGGTTTATTCCAGTTTAGCTGGTTTTCCTACTAGGTTTGTTAGGTTTAATCCAGTATCCCATTAGGTTTATTCTAGTTTTGCTGGTTTCCTACTAGGTTTGTTAGGTCTTATCTAGTATCCCAGTAGGTTTATTCCAATTTCGCTGGTTTCCTACTAGGTTTGTTAGGTTTAATCCAGTATCCCATTAGGTTTGTTCCAGTCTCACCGGTTTTCCTACTAGGTTTGTTAGGTTTAATCCAGTTTCCTACTAATTTGGCTCGGTTTTATACAGATTCCCACTAGGCTATGCATTTGTAGTTAAGCTTACCCAACACCTTACACAGCCATTACAAAACATCACTGTACCTTCTATAAATATTCAGATAAGATTACATCAATTTATATGAAAAGCCACACATCCAAACGAAAGGTGGAATTAAAAAATTAGATTTCTTTCCTGGGAGAGCCGAACACCAAGAGCACTATAACAATAAATTGATTTCTTGAAAAGATGCGATATGAAACAGAAGAAACGTTTTAAACATGAGTCAATATATTGGCTAGTTTGAGGTTTAAATTTGATGAATCGTTCCAAAAATTACGCGTTTACATGACATTTACCATTTGAAGTTACGTCCAATGTTGAAATGAATTGCTTCAAAAATTTCAAGCAAAAAACAGCAAACATGAGAAACAAAAATTATAGTAGTCAACCTTTCAGAAAATTACTCATGTTCATAATTATTGTTCATCACTTTAACACCAAAATATGAATCTTTTTCCTTCATGATAATAGCGTGATGGGAAAATTCAACTGGCGAGATCTCGCGGATTCCTCCCTTCTTCAAGAATAAATACGGACAGTTATTTGACATCTTAGTCATATTATGTGGTGGCAAATTCAAATTACTTGACAATGAAAAAATTGGAAACATGTCATCATATACTCTGCACTGCACAGTGAATGTTTCATTGTTTATTACATTCAAAGCCTTTATCTTCGCAAATTTACGAAGATCATTCAAAAACACGTAGCATGACTTGCATTTCAAAAATTTGTCATATTTACTAGTATGAAACACAAGGTCACCCACTTTAAATCTTTTGAATGGTGGCGATTTTCCAATTGCATGTGGAACTGATTCACAGGATTTGGATGATGAAGCACTAATTTGGAAGTTCAAATAGCGATTTGTCATTTGCTCAGCACACCCGCGCGTTCCGGTAATACTCTGCTTCAGTTGTCGGTTTAAATTTTCGAATGACATTGCTGAGACATTCTGCAAGGGACCAAATCGACGGACTTGTTCAGGAAGGTGGGATAGGCAGTGTAGGGTTACATTTCTCACGGAGTCACTAATAGACTCACCAGATAAGATTGAAATGTCTTAATATAAAGTTCGGTGTCAACAATATCGCACTCATTTATATACTCAGACGATAGTAAATACACAGACGTCGAGAGAAGACAGTAAACGAAAAATATATCGTTAGGTTGTTCTTGGGACAAACGCCAGCAATACATAAAAACTAAGGGCGCGTAATATAAGAGGAATACTCGATGCTCTTGCACTTTCCACAACGCAAATTCAGTTAAGATATTTCGGGGCTTTCTTCTAAAATAATGAGGAACTCCCACTTTTTCGATGGAGGACAAAACCAAGCAATCCACAAGTTCGTTCTTGAGAATAATTGAAAGCAATGCCTTATTTACACCGAGATAGAGAAGGTGCATGGGATCAAACAACATACCACTAGGCATCTTCAATATTTCAGAAAGTTTAGCAGGCCCTTTTACTCCAAATGCCGGAGAATTCGTAGAAACAGCCTGATTTAAATGCTGGTGGTACATCTCAGTCGTTCTTGTCGGAAAAGTCTCCGTCACATTGAATATAACTTTTCTGTATTGATAATCGTAATCACCCATCACAAGGCAGAAAGGACATCCATACCTGAAAAGTTGATATTATAGCATTAATATAACAAAGTTAATTGACCATTCTAGGTCAGGAGCAGTGCTCTCACACAAAACAGGCCCTAAGATGGGGATCGAGAGTATAAATTCGGACCGAATTAACAAACGCCAACATGTACTCAAATAGGCTAATATATAGAAATAATTGACTGATAATCAGGGACGCCGGCAAGGGTGTTGCAGATACAACACCTGCCCTGAACCAGGTGTTGCATGTGTGCCCTCTTCATGAATTACCATTAGATGATTTCAATGAATTTTGTGGCTTTGCAAAATTGTTTTGTAACGATTTTATGTAGTGAATAACGCTTTGAGCGTGTCCGTTAAAATTGTCATCTTTTAACTGCAATTGTTAGTATAAAGCATATTTTTGTTTTCACACAGGCATACCATGATGTAGTAATTGACCAATTAAAACTATCATAGATAATAATCAGATTTTCAATGTGTTGACACAATGTGATCAATAACTTGATGAACACAAATGTCTTCGTTTTCCTTTCATTCAAGTGCCCGGTGCCAAAGTCAATCAAAATTATGTAACTTATATCGAGAACAACCTCTCGACCTCGATTAAAATCTAATCGAAGTCACATCACTGATTTTTACCCATTTTACCAAGTGTGCTCGTCAAAAGGGGGAAACTCGTACAGGAAGCTACACTTGGTCTAAATTTTGAATAGTGTCTGATATCACTGTGCTAAATTTTCGGAAGAGCTTGATATAGAATCAAGTATGTTGAGTATGTACCATGCGCCCAAAAAGTCTTCCATACTTCATTACTGATTTATATAAAAATTATGCATCATTGAAGAGTTGGGATGATAATTAAGTGATTATACACTGACAGTGATATGGATAACAATGAGATTTCTTTCATTAACACAATTTAAATTTCTGTCACTTTTGAATTTGTTTTTATGCTACAAATTTATATATAATTGCAACTTATAGGCCCTATGTTTTACCATCATTCAGTTACGCCTACTTGTGTTTTGCTTTACGGTATGATGTTTGACAAAAAGCTATTGTTTACATCTCTTTCAATTAACACCAAATCGACATAAAAGAATTGAACAGAAACATTTAAGATTGCTTCAGAATTCAGTAAATTTTTTAAACCTCAATGAATATGTATCACTTCAATTGATCAACTTCAATTAATCAATTGATGATCTTAATTATTTTTGAAATTGCCTCTAGCTTTCACAGGAATAAAATAAATTAAGAGATTTTTGAATCAACGTTTCGAGATTCTTTAACGAGAGAGACAAAAAATCACTAACACATACAGTCAAACAATATATGAAAAAGCGAAAAGGCCTACACTAGGATTGCATGAAATATTTTACTCAATTAAGTTTTAACCGAAGAGCAAATGAAAAGTTTTATCAAGTTATTTCATAATAAAAAAAGTCATATAAACAATAAAGAATGCCGGCATGCATCTCTAGCTTGCATGTTATGACAGAAATACTACAAAACACTTCATAATTGCAATTGAAGAGAAATGAGACAACATTATGAAAACACTATTCAATTGTAGAGTACTTTCATTTAAAATATGGTTGATTGCGGGTCTCATGCATCATCATTTCCTTCGCACACTTGAAGCCGACTTTATGTATGCCTACATCATTGAATAATAATGTAAAATTATCGAATGATCCAGAAGAAAGGGTGGACAAAGGCTAATATTATACATGAAATTCAAGTTACGAAAATTAAGACAGCTAGCCGAAAGCCTTTTCTTACTTACTTATTAGCTCTAGATTTTCCTAGTCCGGAAACAGTCGCCTGATGAACTCGATGGTCAAGCACATGTAGATGCTGGTTCGAAGATATTCTCACACGAATTGGTCAACCTGAAATGGCAACATGATCGATTATTCGACATTATTCTATGTAAAAATATGTAAAACAATTTTTCTTGGCATTGTGCTAAAAACAAGCGGGTCACTCCTTCTCTGACCCACTTTTTGATGTGTCTGTGACACGAAGCGCCGTGGTTTTTACCTACTCAAATTTTATTGTACATAACTTTATGAAGGCAAATATAGAGAAGGAGTGACCCGCTTGTTTTTAGCACAATGCCAAGAAAATTGAATTGCCTCTTGTTCCTAGCCTTCAACATCATATGCAAAACACTAATTTTTATGTTTTAAAATTAATTGTGAGTATTACTGCATGCATATAATTATGCCTGAATGCAAATACATGTAAAACTGATGTAGGTCAATCATAGCCTATTGACAAATGTAAAATAGCATATCAATTGTCAGTTTATTTGTCAATATCACGATATATAGTAGAGAATGCAGTGGGCTTAACCATCAGTATTTTATAGGTCTATCCCTATATGAAAAGAAACTTAATCATTTCAAAAATTCCACTTTATCACTGATTTTGGTTTATAGTGCAAAGCCACTGCATCACAACTTTTCACATTAGTAATGCACTAGACAATGCGTTTTCCCAATTCTTGATGACAGAACTGAATTACAAAAGAAGAAATTCATACTACACCTAAATTAATCATTCTATGTGGTTCGGCCCTAGACTGCTGTAGTTTTCGGAAAAGTCAAGTTGAGTTAATTTACATCAGCCAGATATATTTCAAAAGTTCAGAGCTATTATCTTCAGGAGCAAAGGATTACGAGAATGGTAGTGATTCAAAGTGATAGTGTTAATGCGTGATTTATGATTTCTTTGTGTATTTTGAATAACTATCATAGCAAATATTCTTGTATAGTATAGCCTACATATCTTCTGCTCCTGAAGAGGATAGCAGTGAGCCATTGAAATATATCGAGCTGATTCAAATTACATCAACTTGAATTTTCCGATAGCCACAATAATTCTAGTGTTTCGATTGTTAGCGTCTGAATGAATTCTTTTGTACACCACTTATATACATAAAGCTCTTATTTCATTTAATTACATATTAAAATAGGAATTTGCATGCTGATACTTACGTGTTGCGACGAAAGCAATCGACACAGAAATATGAGAAGCATTGAGATCGAAACACGCAGTTGGAAAATAGCGACAAGTCATATTGTCTATGGAGATCAAATATGTTTTGATTGCTTCATTCACAAGAAGTTCTGCTCTGCTGATTTCGATTTTTACTGGATGATTATATCAATTTTCGTACATGTAAATCTATCGCGGATGAAAAGTTGCTTTCGTTCGAGGAATTCTTCACCACGGCGAAGGTTGTATTATTTAATTCATGTGTCACTCAATCTGATATTGTGCCCGATGAAAAAGACAACACTGAGAAGTGATCTCTGTACACGGATGAAGGATGTAGCAGCAATGGCGTACGTTGTTAAAGTCCACACTGCTATATTTGACGTAACATCATCATTACTCAGCTCCACCTGTATTCTGTAGCTGTCGGCAGGCAAAACCGGACAAAGACGAATGCGGCCGAAGGATGGATAGCGATGGAATGTGTCTGCTAATGCGAGAAGGGCAGGGAGATTGCGCAACGGAACTTGACTGTGGTAAAGCTTTCAAAATCACATCACTTCTGCAGATTCAGATGCATAGCATGCTGCTAAAAGCAAACTGAATTTACTATATAATTGGTTACTAGGTTGTCATACAAGGTGTCATCGTCACAAAGTTAGAGCGGAGAGAAAAAACCTTAAAAGTTTTCTTTAACTTTAAAAGCTTTTTAAACTTAAGACTTAAAAACTAGCGAGCACTCAAAAGATCATTTCATTTGAAGACACAATTGTGAAATGCGGATTTCAATCTTGTGAGATGGTGTGACAGTTTGTCCTATGCATAAAAATACTGTCGCGTGAAAGAGACTATAGCAATAATGCCTTTGATGCATCAAATATATCTAAATGCATAGACAGGAATGAGAAGAGCGACGGGATCGAACAAGGAGAAAAGGAGAGAGAAAGAAATATGAAAAAGATAAAGTGGAAAATAACAGAGAAGAGAAAGAGAGAAAGGAAAGGAGAAAATGAGAGAGATATGAGGAGATACGAAGGAAAAGAAGTGGAATAGCAAGTGAACAAGTTGATGAAGAAGAAGAGAGAGAGAGAGAGAGATGGATGAAAGAGGATGGAGAGAGGAGGAAGAAAAGAGAGAGATGGATGAAAGAGGATGGAGAGAGGAGGAAGCAGAGAAAGAGAGAGGAGGAAGAGGAAAAGAGAAATCGATGGGAGGTTTATTATTTTTTTTACTGCTACGTAAACACAACGCATGTGTGCTACGTAGAAGCAACCGAGCAGCTATACCGACTGCTACGTATCCACAACGTTTATCTGCTACGTGGTGGCAACCGAGCAGCTACCAACTGCTACGTATCCTCAACGTTTATTTACTACGTAGAGGCAACCGAGCAGCTACCGACTGCTACGTATCCGCAACGTATATTTGCTACGTGGAAGCAACCGAGCAGCTACCGACTGCTACGTATCCACGACGCATTTGCTACGTAGAAGCAACCGAGCAGCAACGCTCATATAGGCAAAACGTCAAAAGCGCTGAAAATATGCTGTAAGTGTAGTGCTGTAACTGCACTGCATAGAAGTCCCAAAAACTTCACTGATTTAAGTATGTGCATAGAATGTCCGAAAAGAGCAGTTTTACAGGTTCAGCTGGACTTCCAGGTAGCATTCCATTAAGTTTTTCTGTTTTCACAACTACCTGATGAACGTCCATGTAGTGTCCCATCAAGTTGATTTGCTTTTACAACTGCCTAATAAACTTAGTAGGACACACTTTATCAATCCCATTAAACCTACTGGGATACTGATTAATCCTAATAAGTTTACTCGGTATTTCTTGACTTCATAAGTTTGTGTGGTATTGTTAAGGATCCCAGTAGGTTATTTCGGTATTATTTGATCTCCTATTAAGTTTATAAAGTTTTTTTTCTCGGGTATATGCCGACCCTCTCTAGACCTTTCATATCCCTTTAACATCATAACTTTGAAATCAAAACGAACAATTTCCAGAAAAAAGTATCTTTTGAAAAAACATCAGTTTTCAGCAACTTGTTCTGCAAATAGTATCAAATGTTCATCAAAGTCCTTCATCGTACTGTAGAAAAGTCATACTGTGATGAGGTGAAGTCATAAGCATCTCCACGACGTAGTTTCGATGGACGATTGAGTTGAGCTACCACATCCTCCAGTCCAAAAGCAGAATTATCAGGATTCATGGGAAACGAAAAGATGTTTTCTCTTTTCTTCCGCATGAACGTGCCATCAAAGTCAACTGTGCTGTAAACTCGAGTGACTCTTCCGACATAATCGCAACCTTGAAACTTCACTACGACATCACCCATGACCAATGATCCAGTTGATCTGGACGGACCAGCTGTTTCAGATGCAGGAAGATGAATTGGAGGAATTTCCCACGTCTCTGATTCACTCAACACTGGAGTTAGTCTCCCCATTTTGATGTCAAGGTCAGTAGAAAGGCATTCCCAATAATGGGACGATTTGATGCCTGGCTTTTTTGGAGCAGACTCAGGAGTGGCTGAGATTGATGATTGGTAAAAGTCATCGATCGCCGTGCTTGGTACATGATGAACAATAACAGCAGACTCATGCGACTTGATGGTATTGACAAAGTTTTGAACGCATTTTGAACAACTGCTTGACGGGCCTTAACACAAGTGTGAACCGTTCGCTTTAAACTGCCCCCAACCCCATCAATGGCGCCTTTCCCATGAGAGGTGGCAAAGAAATTCCATCTCAGACTCCACAGATCAAACTTGTTGGTCAGGATTTTCATGTACTCGAGCATGAAGCGATTTTTGAATTGTGAGCTGAGACCGTCACTCCAAAATATGACGTTGTCTGCAGCTTCACAAAATTCCATCATGAGTCTTTTCAGAAAGTAAGAGACAGAAGTCTTAGTGTGGTCATTCAGATCAGTAACGAAGCACAACATCTGCGGTGACTCTCCTGGTCGGTATAGAGCCACAGTGAAGAGAGTGATCTGATGTTGTGCCCAGTAGGTACTTTGAGCTGCATCTTGATAGAAACATGAAAAGTTCTCAGAAAAATCAAAGTGAAAGATTTTTTGTTTTTCATCCGCTTCTGATAGTTTCTGGCGAGAAAAAGATAGACTCTGCTGCCTTTGAGTAGCGTGATGAACAAGGAAAGACGAACATTGAGTTCTGAACTTCTCTATGCAATCCTGCAATGATTCGGTCTTGATAACTTGTTCCACTCTCTTTCCCTCTGACACCCACCACTTATACGTAATACAGACATCATTCTGATCAGAATCTTCCTTCAAAACTTTGATATCAAAGAGTTGGCCATGAGAACAAGTAGAACACGACAATCTTCGACAGTGCTCGGTGGGTGGAGAACACATCAAATAGTCTTCTACCCATAGGGAGTCATACTTTCTCACTCCTTCCAAATGAAGAGCCAAAGCGTTGCAAACATGCATGAAATTTTGATGAGTGAGGCAACAACAGGATTCAACTGGTGTGGATCCGTAGGAGAACACATGTCTAGGCCTCAACGAAGCAAACTTCGACATTTTGACTAATTCGCCAAACTCCTCAACGAACATTGCATAACATTCCTTCAAGCTATACAGCAAGAAACGCTTTTGGGTTTTCTCTCTGCCCACCTTGACAAACTCCTTCCTACCTGCACACCATCGAGAGATAGAATCACGCTGATAGAAATCCGTGATCTTTTCTATCGTGTCCTTAGAAAGACGTTCACGTGGAGTAGGAGGAGTACTAGAGGTAAAGATCAGAGAATTCAGGTTCCTAACAACGACCTGCTTCTTCGTGGAAGAATTAGGTAAAAGACCTAGAGCTCTGATAGTAGCCCTACGCTCAGAAGAATAGCTTTTATAGGCACACTTATCTGTTGGTGGAGTTATAAGTTTCCTCGCCTTCTCCTTCATGCGCAGTCTTTTCATCACAAGAGCCTTCTGTTTTCTTATCTTCGCCATCTTCACAGGATCCTTTTTCTGTACTTCTCGAATTCTTCGGAGTCTCTCCTTCTCCTTGCTCCTCAACTCGTCTCCCTTTCGCTTTCGGTATGCTTTCTGAACTTCGGCTCTGGACTTCGCCATCTTGCCTGCACTCGTCAATAACGAAGCTCTTCGCATAGCACAATGCAAATAAGCTGATGCGTTTCAGGCAATATATCATCCAATCAGAATAGCCTGATCGAGTCAGAGCCTCATCTGAGGTGTTAGATGGTTACTACTAGCAACCAACGACGTCACCCAGAATAACGCAGAGATAAGAGAGAGGATAGATCAATAGAGAGATCTGCATGCTATTGTTATCAGCGTGACCGTTTAGCGGAGCTAATAGCATGGGGAAATCCAACTTGATCTCACAGCCGGCTGATAGCGTTGGCAGCAGCAGGCAGAGAGCGTTGGAATGAGAAATTCTTATGCTATTGTTCTCTGATAGAGACCAGTGCTATCGCACGAAGATGAGAGGCACCGATGATGTAACCAAATTACAATAGTTTTACACTATGAAGGTTCTAGTTATGTTAGTGCGTAATCGACCAATATTCACAAAGTGCTGATTATTGGTAACGTACACCACGCATCAAAATTGCATTTTTTGGTGTGTTAACCTAGAATATATTAAGTTTTTGTAGTGCCATGAGATGATCTGTGTTAAATGGAGATTTTCTGGCACGATCGTTTGCTTTGTTACTTAGTATTTTGAAACACAAAAAACTTTTCGGATTTTTTGGTAACGTACACCACACGAGTTTTTACAAAACTCAAAGCCATATTGAATGGACTATTTCTGATAGAAATATGGATTGCAGCACACCATTCGAAAGCTAAAAGATCAAGCTAAAATACCGTTTATTCCTAAAAAAATTCATTCACTTCTGTAGAAATCGTAAATCAAATAAATTTGCTAGTCAAACTGAAATGCGATATGCATGTACACACCTTCCTTTTACAGGGTCAAAAAATACCAAAATTTCGTAAGTACTGCAATTTTGATTAGGGATATCTTAAATATGGCGTATCATGAACATGTTACGTGAATTTGAAGTAAATCAAAGCATTATTCATTTTTTCGAAAAATGGAAGAGTTACGTGGAATGACTGATATACTGTCCGTTTCATAAAAAAATGGATCATCCTAAAATTTGACTAAATAAAACATAAGTATGATACAGAAAGCATTTTTCATGCTATTTCATGTCCCTAATATATTTAAATGTCCTTATATAATCTGATAAACTATGATACAGTAACGGTTCTTAAGAAGCTAATATTTTGTGGCCCTACCCTTATTGTCAATGACATTACCAATTCGTCTAGGCATTGATTCGATGATATCGTTGATTTTTGACTGATCTAACTTTCTCCACTCTCTTTTTAACAGTGACGTAAGTTGTGATACGCCATCTGTAGGTAGCAGTGAACGACGAACGTTACGTTTTAGAATACTCCATACATTTTCTATGGGATTCAGATCAGGAGAACGAGCTGGCCAAGATAATGTCCTAAGCCCTAATTGAGACCTGCATAAGTTGACTCTACTACTCCTGTGACACGTAGCATTATCATCCATAAATAACCAAGTCGATGGATCACCAAGTTGATCTGTCATTTGGCCAATGTTCATTCGTAAAACATTCACATAGCGTTCAGAATTCATGGTTCCTTGCTGTATGTGAAGTTCAGAGCGGCCATTGGTCCAAATGGCAGCCCAAATCAGTAGAGTCGCACCACCTTGTACCCGGGGACGATGTAAATGTCTCGGAATTTCCTGATCAGATTTTATCCATAATCTCAATCGACCATCACTATCCTTCAGACGGACTGATGCCTCATCAGACCAGACAACCCGATCCCATTGATTTCGCCAGTGACAATGACTCATTGCCCATCTGAGACGTCTTTTTGTATGCTGATCTGATAATTCGATCTGAGAGGGCCTCTTACAGCTCTTGAAATTCGACTCAATAAGTCTTCTACGAATAGTGGACTTAGAAATAGACGAGTCTAGTGCAGCCATCTCAGTTAACGAGAGACTTGGATCAACTTTAACAAATCTCAAAATTAGGCGGTCTCTACGTTTGGATGTTTTGCATGGACGGCCAGAGCCCTCTTTACGACAAAGTCGAAAATCATCATTATGCCATCGATGCACATTTGTGTAAGGGACATTTAGTCGCTTGCTTGTAGCTCGCAAAGAAAACACTAGTTCTAGCAAGGCTGACACTTTGCCTTTTGTGAATGCAATCTCGTTATTGTTCATTTGTGCTTTGTATTGTTTTCAACCGGTAAGAGATAGATTTCTAGCTGAAAGCAATCAGGAGTGCTGCCAACACCACCGCAACGAAGTCAGGAAGCTATGGAACATGAAGTCCAGTTAATCACATGTAGCAGTTACATTATTGTTGATGAATAATGGTGCTATACTGGCTCTGATTGACCGATTTTCTTCATTTTTGTTTTGCTTGATAGCTTTTGGCTTGTAGAACAACATATTACATAACAAAGGGAACAAATGTAATTTTATAAGAGTGAGGTATGATTTTGTGTAACATTGCTAAATGAAGATCAAATTATCTACTACTTTTTTATCTATAACAGGAAAACAACTCAATATTCATGCTTGAAACTTCCAACAATGATATTAGTAAGCACAACTGACATATCTTCCAAATTTCAGAGAAATTCGTTCAAGTTTGGCGGAGTTAGACAAAGTTGAAGTTAAGGCGATGTTTAAGGGTGATCCATTTTTTATGAAACAATCTGTATATATAAGTGTTGACTCAAAAAAGTATCTGTATACAGTGAAATTTTTTATATGAAAAGATTCAGTTTCTTGCGGTGACTACGTTCCCGTGGTCCAAAAAATTATTTGAGCGCTTTTGAAAAATGTCAAAATTTGCCAATTTACATACTACCGAGATGACTCTCCTATATAAGTAGTACGAAACAAGTTGGATATCAAAAAGGAATGAATATTTGCTAATAATCATTCCAACTAAGCGGAAATCAAGCTGATTATCAAGGGTATTTCATGCTCCGTTCTATATTGGAAGTCTTCATGAAAAAGTCGCGATATTATCCGTACTTTATTGGCTGAAATGTCAGTTTGTAATATAATTTTCACCGGCTTGATTTTATGATTCACTAAATTCATGTTTCATTTCTTGAATCTGAATAGTGATGTGGACCCATTTACATCTTTCAAAGTTAATTGAAATCAATGTCTTTGAATCTGTGATTTTGCCATGCTAGTGGCAGCTATTCCCTGATCACGCTTAAGAAGATTCTCTTGAGGTTCATCAGGAAAGCAATATCGCAGGTCATCGAGTTGCCAATTTAACAAACATTACCTCACCAAGGCTGTCAGACATGGACTATCTGTAAAAATAATATCATTTCCTTCTGCTTTATGCTATCATGATCAGTCAATTCCGTTGTAATTTCTTCAAAACTGCATAAATGTGTATATCTCACATTTGGTAACAATTCCGACTGTATCTCCTTTGAGTTCATTTAATAAAATCGAAAGTGTATGCACATTGTGGATTTAATAAATGCGGAGTTACCACTCTACCTAATATACCTACTCTATGGTATTTTTTCATCACACAAACTCGAGCTTGTTTGATTCACTTGTGTTGTATAGAATCTGCATTTTAGCGAACTACTGTTTCCACTTGAATTCGTCCAGGTATCCCAAAGCCATTAATGGAAAAGTAAATTCTTCTCTTTGAATCACCGTGACTGATTGCTTCATATATCCTCTATGTGTTTGGCTGAATCACGGGTTTCTTTGATGAAATCCTCTTGGTGATTCACAGATGTGGTTGACGTCACATCGATTTAAGGCATTATTGCAGGCCATCCATTTATCAGGAATAATGATAAAGAAAAACATGGTTTTCTTCACCTATCTAGTGTGTTTTAAAGGAGGTTATTTACAATACGGCGGAGATAAATCAATTAGGTTTATCTCCTAAGGAGAATTATGGCGGAGATAAATTAGATTAATCTCCTAAGGATCAACCCATGGTTACGACTACCCCATTTATATTATTGAAAAGTATTATAGAATAGTATTATTTAGTTATTATAAATTTATAGTATTTATAGTTCATGAACTTGTCATCATTCAGCAACTTGACGTTCCTGTCGTGTCGGCAGAGGCCCATCTGCAGCATCAATACCATTCCTTTTAATGGTGTACTTCGATAGGCTTGACCATCTGTTCTCCTCGCTTCTAGTATAAAGAGAGAAATCTTTAATTCCTCGTCATTGCAGTCAGGTAAGTCTTTTACTGGAGATGTTTTGATACCCACAGTCTATTGTGTCGATTCCTTGTTCTCAACTGATTCCATAAACAGATTCTCTGTCTGGTCAATTCTTCTTATACTCTTCGAACTATACAATTTCCTGAATCTTTCCTCGCATTCATCCTCTTCAACGAAATTATATCTCAAATCGTCAATGAACGAATCATCGAACGTATCCTCTGGGTCAAACATGACGGAATGACGGATGAACTTTCCATTTCACAATGGTCACAAACCGCTCTCTCAATTCATTATCTGAGGCAGCTATTGATAGATTGCTTCTCTGAGTCAGGGATTGCGTTTCTGAGTCAGCTATTGATGGATTGATTCCCTGAGCGAGCTATTGGTTGATTGCTTCCCTTCGGCAGCTATTGGTGGGCTTTTTCTCTGAGCGAGCTATTGGTCGATTGCTCAAGCTGATCGTGAAATTCACCGTGACATTTCTGAAATCGAAATGAAATGTATATGCAGCACATCTTAAAATTTACTTGCTTAAGCTATTCAGGTGGTGTTTAAAATGAAATTGAGGAGTTGGTAAAAATCGTCTAAAACTGGTACGATTGATTGATTGTTCAATGACACATAAACTAGGAATAACAAACATCTGATAACAGGATTAGTTGAGGAATTGTTGAATTGCATCCAAGGAGTCTCGACCCTTTCGAGTACCGGGAATACCAAGTCAGAATGCGAGATTTAATACATGCACTTTCAAGGGCGAATCCTAAAAGCAAATGACCGACAAAATGAAACTATGCTAAAAATGTATTACACGAAACATTTCAGTTCAAGTTTAGAAATGTCACGATGCTCATGTTAACACTTTGAATACTTGTGTGCGCTTATGAAAGTATTCGAAAAGATGCTTTCCATAATATCATTCATATAATGCATCTCATGATTACATAATAATGAGCAAGTCTGATATGAGTCTTATTTCGTCATTACTACCTGTGGTCACATACATACTTTATCCACACCCTGGAACTATTGAGGATGTATTAAATCATGATGGTGGACGAAAGAATTGCGCGACTGCTTGTGGGAGAGGTGTAGTGTGTGCTTACTGGATCTTGTTAAGAGCTTTTACAGCTTTTACTCGTTTAAAAATGTATCCTACTGCACATAACGCCACCTTGAATTATATTTTTCAAATTCGTTTCCAATAGCAGATAGCTGAAGATTTTTAATCTCTGAAATTATGCCTTTTAGCATTTCCTTTCTTTCAACGAAAGCATTACAGTACGTTTTAGAAAATGAAATGTAAAATGTCTGCTACATTATGACCGCAAAATGTAAGATGCTCTCGGAACTCAATTGCTTAAAGATCACACTAGGATTAGGATTTTGTCATAATCGGCCGATTATGCTATTGTCTTACATGGACATTGATTTTCAATTGTCTCTGTTGGCAATTGTTCTATGGAAAGGGGATTGCGAAGGCAAGAATTTCTCTCCTGCATGGTGGACGCCATGAGCGCCATCAACTTCTTCATACTGTGGAGATCAGTTTGGTGTATGGATCACCAAAATCTGACCACTGACAGCTGAGAACTAGGTCAAAATGACAAAAATCTGACTTCAGTCATTGTCGTTAGCACGCGCATTGGCTACAGTATTGACATTACGCGAAGTTCAAGAACATCAGCACTTTGGAAATCAAAGATATTATTCTAGATAAAATCGGTTTTACTTAACAAGAATAAGCAATTCGGAATGCGTTTTGATCGCCATGTCATGCTGAACACAGAAATGTTCTCGGTTTGAGATGATGTTAAAGATCATTGGTAGGTCAAAATGTCGATTTAGTCGCGGCAAAATGAAAACGCTGCAAAAGTCGCATGTGTGAAACAGCCCTTAGAGTTTCAATTTATCACATAACAATTGATGCTATAAACGGAATTCCTCTCCATACAAACTATCACACAAATGAGTTGTCATGTATGGAGTGAAGCAAAACTCTAACGACTCTTTGAAAAAAGAAAATCCAAAGATATGCATAGAACTCGGACAATTGTATTAAAATATTACAGTTACAAATTTTCGGACGCAGCTTTCATCAGGTATATTCATGTGTGAAATTCAGACGCAGCTGGAATCACAGAATTAGATTGTTTAATCGAATCACTTTGCTAGAAGTGCAAACTGATTCAAGCAGATGGCACATGCAGGACATGCTGTTTTGTCCGTTGTTGCATGTAATCTATTCGTAATCTGTCAATTATGAGCGCTCTTGTCTTGCTTTAGTGTACTGTACACTGTACACTTGATTTGTGAATGAAGATATATTACCTTTCAGATGACAGCCTAAATCGTAGGCGCGTAGCGTAAAAAAGAAGAACCTCATTTTTACGAATTCCTAAGTTTTTTTGCTTTGGGGAATTTAGGTTTCAAATATCGTTATTGCTAAATGATCATACACGTATAAATATATAAATATTGATACGCTTAATTAGTGCAAGAAAATTTCTCCACAATCATCATGTTATTAGTTCCAAAAGATCATATCGCTTGCTTAAAGCTATGTTATGTTTGTTGAACTCATTTTAAACACTTTGGATGAACCTGTTGCGATGTAATATGAGCATGAAAATTGAAAGATAACCTTTTTTTAGCATGTGGAGGCTAGACAGAATTTTCTGGTGCCATCAGTCAATTTCGTTTTGTTCTTGAGTTATGTTAAGCACTGAATTCTATACTGATAGACGATTGCTGAATAAAATGTAGTTCCAAACGTTGCTAGGCTTTGGAGCACCATCAATGGGAATCCTAACGTATTTATAATCGCTCTGTCAATATACATTTGCAGATGCTCACGTAAGTAAGATTTCCCCAAGGGGAAGTAGCTTGTGTGATCATATGAATTCTCTAAACACGTGTGTGTTGCACTCTCATTTAACTTGGAAGCACCTGTATGACAAAATCCTAAACCTAGTGTGATCTTTAAGCAATTGAGCTCCGAGAGCATCTTGCATTTTGCGGTCATAATGTAGCAGACATTTTACATTTCATTTTCTAAAACGTACTGTAATGCTTTCGTTGAAAGAAAGGAAATGCTAAAAGGCATAATTTCAGAGATTAAAAATCTTCAGCTATTGCTATTGGAAACGAATTTGAAAAATATAATTCAAGGTGGCGTTATGTGCAGTAGGATACATTTTTAAACGAGTAAAAGCTGTAAAAGCTCTTAACAAGATCCAGTAAGCACACACTACACCTCTCCCACAAGCAGTCGCGCAATTCTTTCGTCCACCATCATGATTTAATACATCCTCAATAGTTCCAGGGTGTGGATAAAGTATGTATGTGACCACAGGTAGTAATGACGAAATAAGATCATATCAGGACTTGCTCATTATTATGTAATCATGAGATGCATTATATGAATGATATTATGGAAAGCATCTTTTCGAATACTTTCATAAGCGCACACAAGTATTCAAAGTGTTAACATGAGCATCGTGACATTTCTAAACTTGAACTGAAATGTTTCGTGTAATACATTTTTAGCATAGTTTCATTTTGTCGGTCATTTGCTTTTAGGATTCGCCCTTGAAAGTGCATGTATTAAATCTCGCATTCTGACTTGGTATTCCCGGTACTCGAAGGGTCGAGACTCCTTGGATGCAATTCAACAATTCCTCAACTAATCCTGTTATCAGATGTTTGTTATTCCTAGTTTATGTGTCATTGAACAATCAATCAATCGTACCAGTTTTAGACGATTTTTACCAACTCCTCAATTTCATTTTAAACACCACCTGAATAGCTTAAGCAAGTAAATTTTAAGATGTGCTGCATATACATTTCATTTCGATTTCATAAGTGTCACGGTGAATTTCACGATCAGCTTGAGCAATCTACCAATAGCTCGCTCAGAGAAGAAGCCCACCCCAATAGCTGACTCAGAAACGCAATCCCTGACTCAGAGAAGCAATCTTTTAGCTGCCTCAGATAATCAATCCACCAATAGCTGCCTCAAAGAGGGAATCCACTAATGGCTGCCTCACAAATCAATCCACCAATATATATCTCAGAGAAGCAGTCCGCCAATGGCTGCCTCAGAGAAGTGATTCATCTGCTTCAGAGAAGCACTCCAACCATTGATGCTTCAGAGGAGCAATCCGTCAATAGCTGCTTCAGATAATCAATTCATCAATAGCTTACTCAGAGAAGAAGCCCACCAATAGCTTACTCAGAAAAGCAACCCTTGACTCAGACAAACAATCTATCAGTAGCCGTCTCAGATAATCAATTCATCAATAGCTGCCTCAAAGAAGTAATCCATCAATAGCTGAATCATAGAGGCAGTGCACCGATAGCTGAATATACGAGAAGCAGTTCACCAGTAGCTGCCTCATAGAAGCAATCGACTGAAAGACGCAAAGGTCGCTAAAGTATTGTGAGACTGATTAATTGTGTTTTGAAATTAGAATTGGCTACTAAATTTTGAATATGATTTACGTTCTGATAAGTACACATCCCTAGTAGCCCAGCCATGGACACAGAATCCATGATCGATGATTCCAATAAATCCATGGAAAATTCAAAATTGAAAATCATTGTTGTTAAGCATGTTTAATGATTTGAAAGCTTATAAGCATTGTCAAAATACATCGATTATCATTATTGAACCAAAATACGCAATTA
>CAJQUW010007987.1:0-303762 GCA_907163375.1 Prostheceraeus crozeri | reverse complement strand
ATGGAAAATATAATGTTAATGGGAGATCTAGATGGACGAATTGGATTTGAAAATGATAATAATAATCTTGGTCTTCCAAACAGAAAATCTGATGATTTAACCCTAGATAGCTATGGACAAGAAATATTAAGGTTCTGTAATGAATCCAAATTAATAATAGCAAATGGAAGATTTGAAAATAATGACACCATTGGAAAATCTACATATCACTGTATTCAAAATGATGAAGTAAAAAAATCAATGATAGATTACTTGATCGTATTAGTTACCCTATTGTATAGGCTAAATGAGTTCGAAATCGGCAACCAGTGTTGTATACTGATCATTCGCTTCTTAGGATAAAATTGAATATTACATCAGATAAAAGAATCATGACAAATACAGAAATTCTCAAAGCAAAAAAAATAATTCCGTATAAATAGACAAAAGAAAAAGCCTCAAGATTTGATTAAGATAAATATTTGACTTAAAATTCACTGCATTATCAAGCAAATTGATTACTCAGAATATGAACGCAAATGAAATATATACTGAATTACTTGACATCAGGAATATCTCAACTGATTGTAAAAGTAAACCTCAGAAATAAAAATATTTGGAAAATATTACAAACTTGCGGAAAGTATATAGAAAAGAAGTTGCGATATTCAAAGAAAATAAATCAAATAACAATTTGAATAGATTAATATTATCGAGAAAACAACTGCAAAAGAAAAGAAGCAAGAAAAATTAAATATAACCATCTGAATGAATTGATGATTGCGAAAGAAAATAATAATCATAAAGAGTATTTGAATTTAATCATTGGAAAGAAGAGGACCGCTTTTACTTCCAATCTGAATATTGATGATTTTAGAATCGGAATGATAAATTCTGATTTGTCTAGATATGTTGAAATTGGCATTACCGCAGTAAATAATGAAACTTTCTATGTAATAGAACAATCGGATGAAATCCTTGACGCTCAAATTACTATGAAGGTGTTGCAAAATAATCTTAAAGATACTAAGATCCCAAAATCAAGTGATCCCGATGAATTTGTAGCAGAAATATTTAAAATAAATGACAAAGCATTGCCTACAGTACTGAATTTATTTAACGAACTTTTACATAATCATTACGATGTGATCCCATTTTCTGAAAGTTGGGTAATGTCTATTCATAAAAGAGGCGACAGAAATATGGTGAAAAGCTATAGGCTAATAAATTTATGCTCGAATGTAGAAAAATTGCCAACCAAAACAATGAATAATAGGCTCGCTGAATGGTTGAAAAAGAACTGTATCACCCATCATTGCCAAACAGGATTTATGAAAGGAAGCTCTACAATGGATAATATATATATATAATTAAGGAAATAATGCAACTCTATTCTCTCTCAACTCTAAACAAAAAATCTCCGTTGTATGTGTGTTTCATTGACTTATCAAAGCTTTTGATACCGCTCCAAAAAACATTCTTATTTACAAGATTAGCAGTTTACTTCCTCATGCCAATTTTCTTCACCTATTGAAACAACTGATCAATGAGAAAAGTTTAAAAGTTTTATATAATGGCAATGAATCTTGCAAATTTACTTTGAAAAATGGAATACCACAAGGCGACAGTTTATCACCAACGTTATTTTCGATTTTCGTAAATGACTTGGCAAATGAGAGAGAGAGAGAAATGTTTATATTGTATCGTCGAACAGAAATCAGAAATAAAATACACATAAAAGTAGCAGAATGACAGTTTTGTTTAGTCGAAACTAAGAACACATTCGTATACGCGTACAAAAGCAAGTATAAAACTAATAGTCACGTGCATTTAGTGTCTCGTAGATGACCTTGAAAGGGTGCTACAAATGCGTGGAACAAAAGAATTTTGACGACGCAAAGTTCTACAGAATGGTACGGCGAGACGCCCACTTGGTAAATAACTGGGGAACAATTCTCTGATGGAAGTCTCTAATCTTTCCAGGCTGTTGAAGGTGTTGATAGCTTGCGACCATCTTCTAGCTTCAATGTCATCCAGCTTCAGATCACGCGATTTGATTTTCAGACAGCGCCTCTGAATCTTCTCCAGTCGGTTTGAGTCTGTTGAGGAGATTCCCACAAACGCTGGGCAGCAGTACTCTATCAGCGACCGAACCAATGCTTGATAAATGGTAGTGAAGTCATCAATACTAGTGACAGATCTGACCCGCCTCAGAATGTACATGCGTTGAGCACACTTTTTCTCGATGAACTTTACATGGCCTCTCCATCCAAATGAACCCCAAGAAACCGAATGCTGTCTTGGAACTTGACAGTTGGGATGGCACCCTCGATACTGCAAATGCTCTTGAATCCACCGCGGTAATTCACTAGACCAGTGGTTTTCTCTGTATTCAAGGTCAATTCATTTGAAGCAACCCAATCTGAAATATTGTCAAGATCACTTTCGATCTCAGCAAGATCCTTTGGAATGCTGGACTTTCGGACTCTTGATAAGAAACAAATGTCGTCAACATACTTGATTATGTGGTTCGAGGGGAAAATAGTCTGAAGCGATGAAATATAAATGCCGAACAAATAAGGTCCTAGGAGGGACCCCTGTGGCACTCCTCCTGTGACCTTCATCAATTCACTCTTCTGTCCATCAATGCATACTCTCTGTTGCCTGTCCGATAAGTAGCTCTTCAATAACAACAGAAATCCCGCAGGAAGATTCATCTGACTGGCCTTGGAAAGCAGCTTTGAGTGACAAACTCTGTCAAAGGCCTTGGAAAGGTCAAACCTGATCAGAATAGCGGCTCCCGTCTGTGGGTCATCGGCAAATCTGGTTAGGATATCGTGAGCATAGATGACAGCGTGAGTTGTTGATGATTTGTTCCTAATCCCGCATTGATTAGCACCAAGGTGAGCTGTTAGCTGGGGACGGATGCTTGATAGGATGACACGCTCGGCAATCTTGGCTGGAATTGGCAAGAGGCTAATCGGTCTGGATTTTTCTATTACATTCTCCGAGGCTTTGGGGATCGGGATTATGTCACCAATTTTCCAGATCAGTGGAAAACGTCTTTGGCGCAGGCATTCACTGATGAGGTGATGGATCGGCTCAGCGAGGACCAGAGAGCACTTCTTGTAAACTGCAGTAGGCACAGAATCACTTCCAGTTGCCTTTGGTGGGAGTCGTGAAAGAATGCTCCAGATGCCCAGAGATTGATGCTAATCTTAACAATTTGAATGCAGTGAATATCGGCGAAACTCAAATGCCTTATTTAATTTATGCTGATGATATACTTCTGATGAGTAACAATATAAACAGTCCAATGATGCAGATGCAGATAGTGAACGAATTTTGTAAACGTAGCGATGTGGATATGAATTTTGATGAAACTAAAATGATTTTTCAAAATATTAGATATGAAAATGATCAAATAGAGCTTAATTTAGACAATGAATTAAAATGAATTGAAATAGTGCGCGAATACAAATATCTTGGATTTTGGATAGGAAATAACACAAAAAACATTTGTTTTCACTAACTAAGAATGGAAATAAATCGGCATATGTAACTGCTAAAAAACTAAAAGAAATAGGGTGTACAAATGAAACGATAGTAAAAAATTCTTTTGAATGTTGACATTATCAAAAATGCAATACGATGGAGTGTGGAGAATTTCGCTTCTACAATAAATTATCGGAATTAAATAAGATACAGTTTCAATTCGATAAACGTTTCTATCATCTAATAACTACCACTGCAAATTATTGCTGGATAGGTGAGTTTGGATTATTTCCTTTTGAATATCATTTTGAAAAGGCTGCAATCAACTTATGGATTAAAATTATCTTTTATGAAAGTAGTAGCATCATGAAAAGATGCTATGATCATATCTTAAATAATTTAGACAAATGCCATTAATCATACACATAGTGTTGGAGAATAAAATATCTCTAAAACAAACTAATTTATTTTTTTACAAATTATTTTTTTTTATTCACATCTTTGGTTAGATCAAACCAGCCTAGAGATAAACAAACGCAAATGCAAGATGATAGCAAGAACCAGACTAACAGAGCATTTCAGATCCATTTGGATAGATGATACCAAGAAAAGTAGAAACCGGAATATACTACTTGGAATTAAGTCAATTCGATTGTAGTATGAAAAGCTGCTTAACTCTGAATGTAAAACAAAATATTGTAACGCCTTTGTTGAAATTACGATGTGGGAATCATGATCTAGCAGTTAAAACTGAATGTTATAGAAATCGATTGAGCTATGACGAAAGATTGTTCAGTTTATGCGATGATAGAACAATTAAAGCTGTATACCATTTTATTTTCGAATATGTATTACACAATGATATCAAGTTGCGCTTCACACCCTTCTTTGTCGATATCTCGAAGCAAAATTCCTATGTTATGGTGGAAACTTTAGAAATAGGTAAAATTTTGAAATTAACCAAATACATAGACCTGCCAAAAAACTGCCAATGACATTAGAACCGATAAATTACGACAACGACCAATGACATCGTGATCAGTATTCAGATGCATGAAAGATTCAGATAGTGCATCATAACGTTCAATGCGAGTTAGGAAGAAGAACAGCAATCCGACGTCCGGAACTTATCTGAAGAGTTTCACATTAATCGATCCAATTACAGGTAAGACGTTGCCAATTGCTTAACTTTTTAATGATAACGGTATGATATTAATATTTCGTATATGCGTGTATGTCACGTTTCGTTCCGGACCTCATTATAAGTAGGACTTAATAATTAGGCGAGACGAATGCTGACGTGCGTTACTAATTTAAATGTATAAACTGATATGCCCTTTTTATCAATTCTTCACATTTTCCTTGCAAAACTAAGATGATACATGACTCTTACAAATTTAATCTTGACTTGCTTAAATATGTCAACTATTAATGAAAATGTCCTCTCCTTCCATATAGTGTCACATCGTGCATCATTATCATAATTACTTAATCTCACCTCTTCATTGTCATTTGTGTAAATACTTCCATTCGCCTTGTCATCTCAGTCACTTTCATCTACTTTGTATTATTTGTACGTGTTTTTCAACTGAAAATATACGTTTCTGACAGTGGCGGCTCGTGAACTTTGGTCCTGGTGGGACACAAACATAAAATTCTTACAAAATCATTGACAAGTCTAAAATGATCCTATTTTGTACATGAGAAGCATTGAACATGAGAAAGTCTACATGTTGCACATGAATATGTCACTACATTTAGCTACACGATTGTAGCAACATTTTGTCTATCATTCAGGCTTTGAATAAACATTACAAATAAAGTTATGAATTATTTTAAGCTTCGTTCAACGCTGTACTCTGTAGGCATGTGTTGGAAAATAAAAAAGCGTATTTTTCTCCTCGCTAGCCGTGAGCCGCTTTATCTTCACAAACCATTCTTGATCAAAGGTTCTTGTGATTCTACCGTTCTCAGTTAAGGCAATATTTTTGGGAGTATGCCTCCCTCTCTTCACTTCGACGTTTTCAGCATCAGTTAAGCAACTAAAAGGCCTTTTCAATGAAAAATCTACAGAATTCATTCAGAGAATTTACGAGTTAGTCCTAGCCTACGACTTACTAAAAAAATAAATCTCATGTACCGACCGGTACTGTATGCTGGTTCATGGACTGATTGATGATGCTAACCTCACATGAGTCACATCACATTCTCAGTAAAATGGAATCACAACGCGCTGTCTCTGCATTGACGGTTAACCAATCAGAAGCGTTAGGGCTCCCTCTCGACTGCCCATTGACGTATTCAATATCGTCTTCAATTCTGTCTATTCGCTCAGATCGTGAAATGAACTGCGCTTAAGTCATCATAATCTCTATGCTTGGGCGCGCCCATCAGTCTTGAAAGTGAATGATGAATTTCGCTGGCCGTAATTGTCGCACAAAGAGTAGATGTAGATGAAGGTAGATGGAATTTGTGATCAAGAAATGGAGTCCATTACTAATAGTGCAGGTTATTTAAATTAGACAACATCTCAATAGGTGGGGCACTGCCCAAATGGACGAGCCGCCACCGGTTTCTGATATTCTGATATCTAAGTCTCTCGAGCGCAGAGTGAACACTACCAGAAGGGCACTTCGTCGGACCTTTGATTATTTACATGTGATACATCCTGTTTAAAATGATGAGACTTCCCATTAAAGTGAATCGCACATTAAGATCGGATTAACACCTGCAAGCATTCTCTAACAGGTGAGATCAGACAAACATTCTGTGATTGAATCCTTCCGTTCGGGCTAACCTTCACATTTCTAAAACGCAACCAGAGAATGAATCAACAGGATGTCTTATCTTCGGTGAAATGATAGATTGAATAATAATAAAATTTCCAGCTGTCAATTGAATCGAATGAGATTTTGTGATTGAATATTCATCGACGTCAGTGGTGAAATCTCCAGCATGTTGTAGAAACTATAGATAAGTTTGTCTACGATCGAATTTCGAAAATATGTGTGAGTTTATCATTTCATCATTACAACAGTCGATCGAAAGGCTTCTATCTGCATTTCTATCCCGACTGATGGTTTTGAAGAAAAATGAAAACTGTGCCATATTGACTTGGTGCTTTTCCATTATTGAGTCATCATTTTAGGTGAAGAAAATCACTTGTATGGCATTCACACGCAGATGTTGCTATCAATAATGAAAGTAATTCTTAATTACATCAATCAATTGGTAAATAATCCGCATCAAGCGACCTTTCTGATTTTTATATAATTAAGTATTGTCAAAGTATTTTCGAAGAATAAAAAATGTCGAAGATGAATTCTATTTTTGATCATGTGATATATTGTCAATTTCATTTGTCTTCTTTTCTTACAAAGCAAAAGGTTTTAGTTGTTGTATAAAGGTTGCAGTAACAGAGATGTCGTGTCCTAAACATTGGTTAGAGCTCGTCATTTCACACTTACGATTAATGCGAGAAAGAACGATGTTGGACTCTGCTATGCGGGACTCAACTGGGTCAATGCACTTTTCCATAGCATCTTGTCGTATTAACTCAGCAGAAAAAATTAAAAAGTGGCTGATTTGTCTCATGGCTTTTTTCTTATTGTCAAAGGTTGTCTCAGCCTGTCCAAAGTGAGCAAAGGTAGTTCGAGCCAATTTAAAGAATGCGGAGGACCTATTCAAGCAATGAAGTACATTTAGGATAAGTAAAGCATACAAATGTAATACATTTGTTTCTGTAGATGCAAAGGAAATTTATCCAAGCATTTATCTACAAGAATCCGAAGGAAATGAAATTTGCCAGAAATCATAAGAAGTAATTTGACTAATTTTACCCACATGTCTTAAATAAGAGGGTGGTATTAATTTACCACAACTGTGTATTACAGGATAGCGGAAAGTAAACTTACTAGTAAAGGATGTCCCGTGGAGCACACATTAGTCCTCCTTCGGCGATAATTCGCGTTTCCATAGTGCTGCTCTTCAAAAAAGCTTAAAGATGACTACGACATTATTCCCCAATAATACTGTAGTTATATAGATGATGTTACAATCGGACCACTTGCTAAAACTTCAACATTACTCACTCACATACTAAATACTTCAATGCATTAAACGCATCTGTGAAATTCGCTCGAGAGATCTCCAAAATAATATCCTCAATTTCTTAGTCATAAGTGTCTACAGATATGACGAAGTATTGTTCTTCTTAAATGAGTATTAGGATCATAACACCCCTTCTTCCGAAGAATTAAATCGGACAGGTAGGATGTTATAGCTCCCGTATTTTTACCTTTCCATATTAGAAAGGTGCACTGACCCAGTTGAGTCCCACATAAATGAGGCTAGGTATGTTTAACATCTCTTTCTCTTCCTTAATACTAGCATCAGCCTTGCGGACAGCGATTCCTAACTATCTGTTGAATTGATGCTGGCGTTTCTTGCCCACGTTTCTCTATAACAGCGGTGGGCAATGCGTGGCCCACCGGGACATAATGGATGGTCCGCCACCGCTTCTCATATCTAAAGTGGCCCGCGGACATTATTTGAATCGATGATGTGAAAATGACTCACACTGGCTTCGATGTTTGAGAGGTGCATCTAGGGGTGAGGGATCCTCTTTAGAATTTGCAAAAACATTAATTAACAACTAGATGAGCATTACGATGACACAAATAGCAGAAATTCACATTCGAATTATCCAACCATGTTCCTTTCATGATGAATATCTTCTTGTATAAGCGCAAAATGGTCATGACCTGCGCGAGTTTATGCTAAGTTGCATAGTATTCGATACCCTGTTGAGCATTTTTCTCGAAGTAATAAACCACGCCTCATTGAACCTAGAAAGATACTACATTGAATATACCTTGACTACGAATGGAGAAATCCAACCGCAATATTTTGACAGGTCAACATTTTTTTAAGATATCCTTGCTCAATTTCTTTTGTGTATTACTTTTGTATATTTTGTGGATTCTTGCCCACCACTGCTCTATAATATTCGAGTTTGAGATCATTCTGATTTTATTATAGTAGATCGAAATTTGTCTACATGGCACAGGGATTCGATGCATCTAAAATAACCTTTCAGGTTACAGAAATCAGACTACAAAATCACCTTAGAATTTACGATTAGTTCTCATGTAGAAGATACAATATCAGGAGATCTTGCCTCTATCATTCTGCTTTGGCTTCATTCGCCGCATTTGGCGTCACTTTCGCAGGTCCAAACTTGTATAGTCTCCGGTTCTCTCCTGGTTTCATTATTGCCAGGACCGTCAGCGAATAATGAATGCTGTTGTCCGGACGGCTTGCGCAGCCTCTTGAACACTACGCCATTACCGCGATTCTGCGTGAACTTTATTGGATGCCGCCTACGGAGGCTGATTGAGTTCCGTCTTGGTATTCTCGCTTTCCAATGTCAGCCCAGCTCTACGAGGCCGCTTCGTTCATGAGCAGAATTCACCTCCAC
The DNA here is from genome assembly GCA_907163375.1 of Prostheceraeus crozeri. NCBI lineage: Eukaryota > Metazoa > Platyhelminthes > Polycladida > Euryleptidae > Prostheceraeus > Prostheceraeus crozeri. The sequence continues at coordinate 294,809 of CAJQUW010007987.1, read as the reverse complement.
TCCACCTCCTCAAACAGGCTGACAATTTCATTCACACGTCACCGACTGTTAGCAAACGACAGTCTGGCCGAAAATTGCTTAGAAATTTCATCATGCAGACTCCTTATCATCAAAGTTTACTTTTTCGCTGTTACATTTTCCATTTTCGATTCATATTTCTTTACTGCAGTTGCTGCTTTTATCTTGAATCAGTAGTATGATGATGATGATGATCACGAATTTTATTAGATAGACATTTCTCCACAAGGCTCCAAGGTCTTTTCAACAATAATAAAGCATGCAAAGATAGAAAGTATATACAAGCATAAATCACTCATGCATAAAAAAGTCTCTGAGTGCTATCTTGAAGGAATGCAGTCAAATATTAGCATACGAAGTTGGCAAACGGTTCCAGACGTGATGAAAAGTGCTTCCTCTTAACACTGGGAAGGCGGAATCTGGGAATCAGTAGGTTATTCGATGATGCCGAGTGAAGATGGAAGCGGTTCGGTAATTCACCAACTGGAGTTAGAGGTGCACAAAGATAGTCTGGCGCGAGATCGTGCAGGCATTTGAATACTAAAATTGCCAGTCGTTGGGCAATTCTGTCATGTGCTGATGGCCATTTGAGTTGACGAATGAAGTCAAAGAAATTGGAGAAGGGAGGAAGATTGCCGACTAATCTTGCCGATGAATTTTCCACAGATTGAAGACGCTGAACTTGGGCTTTCGGAAGTCCCGCAAGGGCAGCAGCGCAGAAGTCAATAAGTGGGAACACCAGCGATGAAACGAGGAATTTAGCGTGTGATCGAGATATTGATCGTCGAATTGAACGTATTTGACGAAGTGTACCAAAGCTGAAGGAAACAATCTTTGATACATGAGTAGAAAAAGTCAGTGATCGATCAATAATGACGCCAAGATATCGATGTGAGGAAGATGGTATAATTGTATGACATCCGATTTCGATAGGAACTTTATGTGCACCGCACAACCGTTGTCTGGTGGCACACCACATCACCTTAGTTTTATCAGTGTTCAACATAAGCTTATTTACCTTAAGCCACTGATCAATGTGCTGTACATATTGGGAAACAGTTGATGATAGACATGATTCCTCACTAGACTTGACTGTTCCATAAATCAAGATATCATCCACAAAAACATGAATATTGAGATTGAATCTCTGAAGTATGTGTGGAAGATCACCGATGTATAAAGTAAATAGCATGGGTCCTAAAATTGACCCTTGGGGCACGTCAGTGGACACTTTCGAGATAGAAGAACGAGAGTTCCTCAGTTGAATATACTGCATACGATTATCCAGGAAAGATTGAATCCATTTCAGGCACCCATCACGAAGACCATATGAAGTGGAGAGTCTCTTTACCAAAATGTTGTGATCAACAGTATCAAAAGCTGCGGATATGTCAACAGTAGCAATCAAATTCAGTTTTCCATTATCAATGGATGCAAGTAGATCACACAGGACTTTGACAACGACGGTTTCACACGAATGATGAGCCCGATAGGCTGATTGATGAAGAGGAAATAGATAGGCTATGAGTGTGTAAATGCATTCGAATTTGATGGAGAACAAGTATTTCAAGGAGCTTCGATAACGTAGGCAGATGACAAATGGGTCAATGCGATGACAATTCATGAGCATCGTGCTTCCTTTTCTTGATAACTGGAGTCACTGAGCTGATAGAGCAGCAGGAAAAATTCCATTAGATAATGACGCATTCACCAGATATGTCAAAAATGGTGTAAGGAGATCCAAGCAATGCTTCAGAAGTTCGGTCGGAAGAGGGTCAGCGACAGATTTTTTACTTGACAATTTTTGAACAGTGGACCTAACCAACGACTGAGATGCAGGTAAGAACGACGATAGTAAGTGAATTTCTGAAGGAATAATATATGTCGGCGGATTGGAGTCAAGTTGTTGATAGTATTCTGTTCACCTTTTCAGCAAAAAACTGCTGAAATTGAGTCGCATTCAAAACGGTAGAGGTTGGAGATCTACCGCGACCAAGTAATGCATTGAAAGAATTCCAGAGCTTGCGTGAGTTGCCATTTTCAGATTCAAGCTTGTTGTGCCAAAACAGTTCTTTCCTATTTTTCAAGAGCTAACGATAATATGACTTGCAAAGACTCCATGCCTCAAGCAGGAAATCACAGAAACTTGACGAACTGACGGAAGCATGCACCCAGCGTTCCATACGCCGAAGAAGACGCTTACCAAGATGACAATCCTGATCAAACCATGGGTCTGATTGGCGACGGCGTAGAGTGATTGTGCGCATATGTATCAGTCCGTTCAGAGCAGTTTCGATTACTTCATTATAAAGATGCACCATTTGATCGCAAGAGAGACCACTCCAGAGATTGGGATCACACAAAGAGGACGCGGTGATGAAAGCGCGAAAAACACAGATGTTGAGATGTTTCCATGGTCGGTGTAATTTGATGTAACTCTGGCAATAACATATTCAAAAGAATTTATTTCAATATCACACGATAATCGCTTCAGTTGAACAATAGTTAAAGAAACAATAGCCACTCCACCATGATTGACTGTTATGGAATCTTCTCGAACACGTGGACGAGGCTTGTCAATAACATGTAGTCCATTTTGGTGAAGTTGACTGATGGACACAGAATCTGAATCGTGCCAAGTTTCAGAAAGCATTATAACGTCTATTCGCTACTCATAGAATAATTCTAGAAAACTCTCCACTTTATTGTTTAAGGAGCGAATGTTGAAAAGACCCAGAGTAAGCTGTTTAGATGGATTAAGAAAATGACGACCACATCGAGGAAGGGGACCCAATATTCGTGAATGGTTTGAATGATTTGTGGACTGCGCTCTTGAAGTACGAGAAGTGATCCGGCTTTCAACAAGACAAATTCTTTGATAATCGCACGAATTGGATTGGATTTCGAATTCTTAGTGCAAATATCCTGCTTTTTACGGAGCGAAGAAGTCCAGAACACGGTTTGCGATGAAGTTCAAGAAGCGTTGATATCTGGTAACATAAGATCATAGCTGTGTCAGAAACCACGACGTGTGCATCAATATCATGACAAGCGACACTGCTGCACAATGTTGCAAGAGGCGCTGATTAATCCGAAGTAGACCAAAGTAGGCCTACTTTTTCCTGGTATTACATACAATGATCTAACAAATTGAGTATGAGTGAATCCAAAGACTGTGGCAATTGTTATTTTGTAATTTGTAAATTCCGTTGTAATTGCTGTTAGCATTGGCGACTGTATGGATGAGATTCTTAGTGTAATCTGTCAATTTGCTTCATTTTCATGTGCGCAGGCAAAGTATTAATAAACCGGATCCACTTGGCAATAACTTTTCCACTGAAGGATTATATTTTCAGTCGCTTTCTATCAAGAGATTATTAGGAGTTTATCTGCTGCGCGACATCATTGCCATTTTGCTACCAGAACATTATTTGTAACAACCTCAGTCCATCATTCGCAAGTGCTTATTCATTCTGACAGCAAATCTCGATCATTGAATTGGAATTTGATTTTCCACTGAGACGCTTGCTGCTCGATCCACTTGCAACCATTTTAGTTTTTAACATGTGTATTTGTGTGAAATTGTGAATTTCCGATGTAATCCGTAGAATAAATTTTCAAATAAAAATTTGCGTGAATTTTGTTAAAATATAATTTCCTTATTATCAAAAATGTTGAAAGTATTGCGCTGAATCTGTTTCGTTTTCAATCGACATTATTTTATTATCGAGAAAATATAGTGAAGCTAAAGGGCAAAGTTTTCAGCACCGGACTTCAGAAAACAATTAACGACCAATTTTATAACAGCAACAGCTTGCGAAACTGTGAAAACCAGAATTATACGATTAGTTCTTTTGGTTCGTTTCATTCTGAAACTTCTTTTTGAACAACTATTTTGAATTTAAAATCAGTTTAAATCTCCTGTGTTGATGTTAATTTCGTATTTTGGAACTTTTATCGTCAAAGTGTGTATTTTCAACTGTGTTTATCACTTGTCAGTGCAGACGTTTCCTACATATTGTAACACGCTAGTATCATTTCAGAAATCATAATACTTCTGATAACAATTTTTCTCGTGTAGATTTGGTGCAAAGTTGGCATTAAAACAGTTTTGTTCATTTTCAACAACGAATCAAAGTTCGGATTTCGCATTTCAAAGTTCTACATCGGAGCTTGTGTAGTTGTGCTTCATTTTGTTATTGTGTGATCTAAATTATAATTGTTATAATTTGATAGGACTCCGGACTCCGGCTTATAACTAGACCCGAAATATAATACAAGCAAATTATTTATCATCGTACATGGGTGTCACTGTCTTAATGTCAACTTTCTCCGTCAAACAAAAGTACAGAGACAGTGCTGGATGCAAAGTTTGCAATAGTTGAGGGAATGAACCGTGATAGTGAAAAAGGATTGTCTTTTCACTCGGTGATTTAGTAGAGAAGACAAGCCTTCCCAGCCTCGATCACACCTACGCACCAAAGGTCACGTCAGAGACAAAAATGAAATATTAGTCCGTTTGAGTTAGTTTGTTCACGTTAATCGTGTATGTGATCTCTCCTCCAAAGCGCATCTTAAAATCGAAATCTCATTTAATATCTCATTTTTTTGGAGAAGGATGGGGATTTTCCTGCCTGGTAGAGACTGCAGAAAAACTGTGTGAAGCACACATCAACAAGATGGGAGGAGCCGAGTCGCATGAATCCAACTTAAAGCGACATTTGATAAATTTTCATCGAAAATGACTGATAATTGATACAGCAATGATCACTAAAGATAGGTTCAGGTAAGCCTATAATGACCTATAATGTAGGTTACCAGTTTTTACCAACCGGAGTCGGAGTCGGAATCCTATCAAAATGATAGGACTCCGTATCCCTGATGCAAAGCTATACATTGCAAGCTATTCAAGCCTATTTAACCGTATAAGCCGCTGTCTACTGCCTGTTGCCTACTGTACGTATGAGCCCGTGTAGCGAGCTGTTCATCAACACCGCATTATCCGAAATAGGCTTAAAGTACCAAGTGTGTCTGTAGTTCATGCATATATATTTGCTGTACACATAGATCCCTATAAGCTCTTGGGTGAAGGCAGTCTCGGTGCAAAGTTTAGCCATACAGTGCGCCTATTATACATCATTGTGTAAAATCAACTAAAGTCTCTATTACTATTAAGGCCAGTCTAGTCCTAGGCCTACGTCCGTGGACTTCGTCAATTCAAAAGGTATCACATTTGGCATACCTAAGCGGTAAGTTCAATGCAGCTTGGGGTCAAATTGCGTACGTTTTTAGCTATAAAGCAGGTTATTTGGATTTCTAACGGGATCCCAATGGAAATTCTCATTGGGATTGGGCTGGAAATCCATCCCAACGGCAAGCCTGGCAATATATCAAAGTATTTATCGGAATATTATTTCAAAATCAATCTCCAAGAGTTTTGTCAATATCCTTCTGCTATAAGTTAAAAATTCAACTATGATTTTCTGCCTGGGTTTGAATAGAGTTTGAAGATCGATTTCGCTCTCAATTTACGGAGTTGAACACTCTCCTATAAAGGAAAGACAAAGTTAGAGATATTTTTGTCATACCCGCCATTTCTTTTTATCTTTTTCTCCAATTCAATATTGTTTGTGAAAGTTTCTTTTGAAACACTTCTTTTTCACTTCTTTTGCAGCCTAGCGGAAATGGCGGAGATCCAGTATACGTCGATATCTCAGAAATTCAGAGCAAGAAGAAAAATGCGAGGAAACAGACTGCGTATGAAGACGATCCGGACTCACATATTTATGCGGACGTTTCTCCGAAAAGGAAAGACAATTCCAAAGGAAAGTCTTCTGAGATAATCGATCCGAATGACCATGTTTATGCAGAAATTTCAACGACAAAGAAAAATATAGGAAGAGGCCAGAAGGTGTCAGAGAAAGCAAAAGCAGACGTCACGATGGACAACCCAGATACTCACGTGTATGCTGAACTTACTCCAATGAAGAAGGATAAAGGAAAAGGCAAGAAAGTGCCAGAGAAAGCCAAGAATGACGTTGTTGTGGACAACCCAGAGACTCACGTGTATGCTGAACTTACTCCAATGAAGAAGGATAAAGGAAAAGGCAAGAAAGTGCCAGAGAAAGCCAAGAATGACGTTGTTGTGGACAACCCAGAGACTCACGTGTATGCTGAACTAACTCCGATGAAGAAAAATATAGGAAGAGGCCAGAAGGTGTCAGAGAAAGCAAAGGCAGACGTCACGATGGACAACCCAGAGACTCACGTGTATGCTGAACTAACTCCGATGAAGAAAAATATAGGAAGAGGCCAGAAGGTGTCAGAGAAAGGAAAGTCTGATGTCGATGTGGACAACCCAGAGACTCACGTGTATGCTGAACTAACTCCGATGAAGAAAAATATAGGAAGAGGCCAGAAGGTGTCAGAGAAAGGAAAGTCTGATGTCGATGTGGACAACCCAGAGACTCACGTGTATGCTGAACTAACTCCGATGAAGAAAAATATAGGAAGAGGCCAGAAGGTGTCAGAGAAAGCAAAGGCAGACGTCACGATGGATAACCCAGAGACTCACGTGTATGCTGAACTAACTCCGATGAAGAAGGATAAAGGAAAGCCTAAGAAGCCACAGAAACCTAAACTTCGAGCAACTGGTTTTGAATCTCACGTATATGCTGAAATTTCGGTCGTTGATAAGAACATTGGTCCTACCAAGAATAAAGCTGAAAAGCCTGCTGATTGGGATTCACATGTTTATGCTGATATTGAGCCAAGAGTAACTCAATCTTTAATGAATGACAACATCTACGAAGATATTGAGCCTCGTGAACCGGAATTGATATACGCTGAGTTGGACTTCTCAAACGTAATCATTCCTGCTTCTTCAATTGAGTTGGAAAAGATTCTGACAATGAAAAGAAATAATCCTGGAAATGCCATCTTTGAAGATGATGTTATTTACACGGAAATCATAGGAGAGATGCCACCGCAAGAGGTAAGAACAAAAGAAAATGATCAAAATGATCAGTGACAGGCATTTATACAACCAACCATTCGGAAATGGGTAAGGCGGGACCAATCATTGTCGATCAAATTATTGATAATCATAGGTGATCGTCGAGTCTCCGAATGGTCCATAGGAAATATGGAAGTAGTTCCCAGACAAAAGATATTCATCTGATGATATGAAATGCAATGATAGACGAGAAGAGAATCAAAGTATGTTCTAACCTAGAGAGATAAACAATAATAATAACCATTATGCTGTGTCTGAATATCTACAAAAAAAGCATAGCGGTAGAGTGGCTTAAGTTACAATGAAAAAATAAAGAAAAATGTTTATAACTTATTCATACAGAAATTCAGAGAATCGTTGATTTTTGGTTTTAGTTTTTTAATATAAAGTGCCTCTTGTATTCTGATGTTGCAGTTGTCTTTGTCAGATGCAAGAATTTTGACTGAAGCATCGGTGGTATTGCAAGAACGTAGATGTTTAAAGACAGAGCTGGAGTTGTTTGGTCAAATGTTCTTTTAACCTTGTGTGAAGAAATCTGATCGTGATTCAAATGTAAATATTCTTGCGGACACCTCACGTTATTTGATCAATTATTCTCTTTCGTAAGCATAAGTCGGTATATTTTTGGTTCAACCACTTAGAGTTCATTCTGTGTGTTCATTGGATTTGTTGAGATACTTACGAATTGTATTGCCTTTTCTTACCAAACGAACATCGATGTTTTCATTTTCAGATCTGTTTAACTTCACGATCAATTTCTTCAGACACATAAGGAAATTTGGAATTGAATGGTTGACATTTTTTGCTGATTCTTGTAGTGTACTCCATTTTTGTAGATATTCAGACTTGTTATTTAGCATAAATTTTTAATAATTCCCAACATAGATTCTCTCCTTCTGATGATGGCCTAAGAGGAGGCCGAAATTAATAAAGCGTGATAGAATGATTAAGACTTTCTGCACTTGGTTCCCAACTAAATTTATCAAGAAATGGGTAACTAAGGCCTCTTCAGTACAAAGATCTTAGTTACAATTAACTTATCATCGTATCGTGAATGTATGTCAGAAACATTTCTAATTCATTTCCTTTCTACTTTTAGCCATGAATCGTGGATTAAGAAGATCCTTTCGATTGAGAAGATTATTCGAAATTTCGTCACCTGCAGGAACCTGTCAATTTGCCATAACTTATTATCCATTGAACGTTTTCCTCGCTTTTATGCATTTACCGATTTTTGATTCATATTTTATTAAATACTCTTTGACTTTTTGATCAAGCAGATATTTATACTCCCAAAAAGCATTAATTATTGAATCTTGCAATCTTACGTCATATCCTTCATTCACCCATCATCAAATGTGCCTTGTTATTGTTGGATCTTGTGCAGTTGCACCAGTATTTTCCCATTTATTGCTCAGAATCTCAATGTACTGATCACATTTCTCCCCTAGTTTTATTGAGGAGTTTATATTGTATTTTCTTGCAATTGTGTTATTCAGATGGCCTTTTTTAGGAAGTTTTATATTGTGCTCTTCCATGCTTTCATATGAATATTATTTATGTAAGATGTTTTTGATTAAATGACTGTCTTGGTTGTTTTATGCCTCGATTTATTGATTTATACATTGATTTATACCTTCTGTAATTGGGATTGCCTTGGAATATATCAATTCCTATCTTCATTTGCTTTTTCGCAGCCTTTTGGCTTGTGGTAGTGGAATAGTATGAGAGTATAGCGATAAGTGGAAAGTGAATCATACAACTTTCTGTTAAGGGAAACGAAGTTCAGGAACAGGATCGCTTACCAACTACTGCATGCTCCCGTTCCGACATTCACATTGTTTGGGACTTTCATTAATTCTAAAATTAATGAATTGTTGCAATTATAAAATCATGGGCTTCCAATGAGGCTCCCCTCATACATACCAAGCAATGCACTATAGACCGTGCTGTCAATATACAGTAATACATAATAATTCCTTATAAGGAATATTCATACTAATGAGAGTTGCTCAATATGCTCGTGATCGCTTTTTTGATCAATGCTGTATGCATTTTGAACAAGGTTTCCCTAAAATGTTGTAGGAATCTGCCTATGGGTCTAAAATTGTCTCGATGTGAAGTTTGGAATATTTTTCATTGATTACGACCAAATTACAGGCTTGCCGTTGGGATTGGGCTACCAAAAATCCACCCAAATCCCAATAAGCCCTCTCCCAACAAAATATACATCGTTGACATCAGTCAATCCGTCACAAGTGTTTTCGGGTTGTACAGAGCAGTTCATTTTTCTGTGTCTCCAGTCTGACCTTGCCTCTCTCGAATTCGAGCATTGAGAGCTCTTGGTATGATCTACACAAATTTTAAGCTTTAACCCTACTCTATTTTAGGCTTTAACTTCCCTAGTTGCTAAAAATAGTGCTGCTAAAAAAAGTAGCAGCTATGTAATAGTATGTATAGGCTTATACAATTCGCCTGTACGTTGTCATGCGCTTCGCCGCTTTTGTAATTAAGCTATACATTGCTAGCTATTCAAGCCTATTTAACCGTATAAGCCGCTGTCTACTGCCTGTTGCCTACTGTACGTATGAGCCCGTGTAGCGAGGTGATCATCAACACCGCATTTCCGATATAGGTTTAAAATACCAAGTGTGTCTGTAGTTCATGCATATATATTTGCTGTACACACAGGCCTCTATAAGCTCTTGGGTGAAGGCAGTCTCGGTGCAAAGTTTAGCCATACAGTGCGCCTATTATACATCATTGTGTAAAATCAACTAAAGTCTCTATTACTATTAAGGCCAGTCTAGGCCTACGACCGTGGACTTCGTCCATTCAAAAGGTATCACATTTGCCATACCTAAGCGCTAAGCCCCGATGCAGCTTGGAGTCATATTGCGTACGGTTTTACCTCTAAAGCAGGCTATTGGGATTTCTATTTGGATTGGGATCTGTTGGGATCCCAATGGGAATTCTCATTGGGATTGGGCTGGAAATTCATCCAAACGGCAAGCCTGCCTATTTGTTGTGAATTCTAAAAATGAGCATTACAATGCAGATTGCAGAGTCCTATCATTTTTGCCGGAGTCGGAGTCCTATCAAATGATAGGAATTCGGCCTGTTATTAGATTTTTTCCTCGTGCAAAACTGTCAATGTCTTGATGTCAACTTTCTCCGTCAAGCAAAAGTACAGTGACAACAGTAGCCTACATGCAAAGCTAGCAATAGTTGAGGGAATGAATCGTGATAATGAAAAAAGGATTGTCGTTTCACTCGGTGATTTAGTAGAGAAGATAAGCCTTCCTAGCCTCGATCACGTATTTTTTCATATTTTTTCGAGAAGGATGGAGATGTCCTGCCTGGCAGAGACTGGAGAAAAACCGTGTGAAGCACACATCAACCAGATGGGAGGAGCCGAGTCGCATGCATCCAATTTTAAGCGACATTTGATAAAATTTCATCGAAAATGATTGATAAGCAATTATCATGATCACTAAAAAATAGGTTCATGGAAATAAACATTTAATGATCTATGATGTATGTTACCAGCTTTTTTTAAAATAAACTAGGCTTACCGCCCGGAGTCGCAGTCCTATACAAATGATAGGACTCCGCATCCCTGTTACAAGCAATGTTGCTTATATGCATAGAAGATGCAGCAGCAGGGGAACAGTTTGTGTTCAAGATTCATTATCGATTGACAGGTTGCAAAAGTCGTGTACTCTCCCTAAGATGGCACCGTTAATTAGATTAATGCACGACATGCTTTCAAAAATTCGAAGAATCATGGAAACGTACGAATGCAAATAGCAAGTATCCTGGTGGAAATTCTTAGAATAAAGTAGATAAACAAAAAGTCCAGTGAGCACACAAATAATAACTGAAACATGGAGACACTTACCATGATGTAGTGTAGGATGGATAATACTTCTACACAGGCTAGCCGAAGCAAAATCAAAGAATAAGAGGGTAAAAATAAATCAATAGGCCTAATCAATTTTGTTAAACTAATGACGAGAGTTCGGCATAAAGTGTGACGAAATGCTAACCAGAATTCCAAATGAACATGTTCACAGCATCACAACTGAAGAAGATTAAAATCATATAGCCATGCAAGGAGTCATCAGGGAGGAACCATGCGGTAACCTAAAGCATGGCTTCGATCCAATGCCTCTAACCTTTACCACTTGGAAGTGCCAGGCCGAGAAAATCGACTGAGCGATCAGGAAGACCTTTCCAGACCTGAGGGAGCATGATTATAAAACGACTTGTATTTAACCAAATTTGGATAATTGACAAATGCGAGGATGAAGAGAGTAAAAGAGTGGCGGTTGAAATAATGATGAATGTTGAAGGTGAATGTGACTCTCCATGCGGACAGGCTCTCCATGCGGACAGGTCGGTGTTAGAAAGGCGTAGAAGTGGTGGATCATCAGAGGTCATTACCAAGGGATCACCTGTAGAACTGATTGTGGGTGGTGAGGTGCAGAAGGGTGCTGGTGTGCGATTGCCTTGTCGTTCCAAGCGGAGTTAGGGGCGTTGTTGGAAGCGATGAATATTGCGGTGGTAGTGTCTGTCGGGATTGGTTGCTATGATGGGTGCTGATGGTGGTATACAATGAACAGTTGCTTTAGGGAGATTGTTCGGTTTGGGCGATGCAAGGAAAGGATGGTGCTCGTGTGGACTGGTGGGCAACGAATGGGCGGATGAGGCGACTAATCGGGTGAGAAGTAAAGACGAAGATGAAGTAGAGTGCTTCTACAAGGTGTTGAAGAGTTGTTGGAAGAAGCGTGAGGCCGGTGGTCGCATGAAAGGTGTGGAAAGCTTGTGGAGCAGTTGGTCCAGGGAGGAGAGAGTCAGTATGACTACGGCCTGGGCATTCTCTCGAGTTGGGAGCGCACAAGATGAGAATTGGGTTCATTAGCATGGGAGGAATTCAATGATTCCATCACATTTTTGAACTTATTTACATGATTGATGGCCAATGATTGGTCTTCAGTTTTCATAAGTGATGATACTAATGTAGCCAACGCTCGCGACACAGTTTGTTACTGACTTGGCCAATTTTTCAATGATATAATGATGCATTCTAAATTAATTCCCTTTAATAAAGGAGCTATTGTGTAGATTTCATTAGTGTATAGATTTAATGAACCAATTGGAAAATGTGTATCATTTGAAACTCATCAGAAGACAGCATAAATAAATAACACTGCAAAATAGATTTATTAAGGCTAATCGATCAAAAATCGGTCATTTTAATGTTTAAAAAACAGCTCAGCAGACGGATCAGTCATCTGAATCAGGCAAAATCAAATAAAGTTTTTGAAACGTCTAGCAGAACCACAGCGTTATATATGATAGTATGCTGAACCGGCTTCAATTGGTTTAAATACAGGGTTGTAAAATAAACACAATCTTCCTCAGGAGATGCAATATAGAAACCCTTTCTATCAGCGGCGTAGGGTGCCGTTTTGAAAAAGGTGTTCAAGGAAAACCTGAATCCACATAGCATTACTTCAATCTATTCATATGCAAACGTTTACATGCGAGACAAATAATTACACATAATGTAGCCTAGTGGATACGGACATGTGCAAAACTTCACCTTAAATCAGATTATGCTCAGCATACATTTTGTATTGATGTAGGTACGCTATATGCATGGATAGTTGCACATATCAAAAACACAACACATCAACAAATTGAAAAATTTAGATGATAGCTTGCTTATGAAGAATTTCATAATTATAATCCAAACATTGAGCACATACAAGCGTAGATCACGACAATGCTACTTCATTTTACAAAATTCATCAAAATTATAGAAATTTTATTTTGATGAAAGTTCGATAAGCATATTTTTTCAATTGGTTTCGAATCACATGCCCCATCAATTTCTTGTATATGTTTTCAAGCACTCCAAACGATCTGAAATTTCACTCCATAAATTGTATAAGTGTATCTGAATCAACTGAAAGTTGCCCTATTTCAGCAACACTATTCAAAGTCCTTGGTTGAATAGTGGTATGATAAAGCATCCTCAGCGTTTCTGCATTTGTCTCTGTATAACTGCATGTGATTCCATGATTACAAGAATGATGGCAAAAACAGATGCTGCCCAATTCCCCCGCATTCTCTATCCCAACAATGTTATTCAGCCCATCAAGTTGAATAGTAGCCTCATGCTTGTAGCATTGAAGCTGACAGTGTAAGCGACGTCGCGGTGCCGATAATTAAGGAGTCTTGCGATAACGCACCTAATATAAGAGATTGTCGCTAAATGTTAGAGGAGACGTCCAAGAAACAAGAAGTGGAATCAAAATGAACGCTGACTGATATCGTTGCTTATTACAATTGCTACTTTGGAATCAAACCGAATTACTAAGTCGTAAAACATTTTACCAATTATCATGAAAATCGATGGAATCAATTCACAACTTTACACAGAAAATAAATAGATATTCAGTGAATACTATACACGCCACGCCACTGCTTTCTATGTGATGGCTCATCAAAATGATTCCTAAGGAATCAGATAAATTCCGGCATACGACGAAATAAGTCAATTTGGTTACAGCTGGTGCATAGGCCTTAGTATACAATCAAGTAATCAAAAATCGGCTATTTAGAATGATTCTTGATGCGATTACACTCAAATAACGAAAGAACGATAAACTTTGTCACCTGGGCCCTAATGAATAATTTAACCGAGCCGGAGCTGACTTTTTCGAGTCAGTGCTGGACGGGCCGAAGAAAACGGCCAGGTTCCAGCTCAGGTGCGATTTGGTGGCAAACCAAATAGATCCGATTCCTCCTGAGATCAGGTCAGAAGTGAAACCCCAGACAAAAGATGAGATGTCAATTTCAAGAATTCAATTCTATATTTGACAAAGTTGTGTGACAATAAAATGCAGTGTATGTTGGTTTCATAGGAAAATGCAATCATTACAAATGTAGTCATATCGTTGTACTAGTTTTCCTTTAACAATCAAGACCATAAATAACATTTTGCCGAAAATTAAAAAAGTGGACAGTCTCTGGAATATTTGAGATACAAGAAATTTTTACAAGTGATGCATACTGATTCATTCATCTGGAAATACTTTTTTCCTTTGAGATCAGAATTATTCTTTCGGACATTAAAAGGAAGACGGGGTTTTCCGCATGAAATGACGAAGAAATTGAAGAAAACAAATGAGAAAGCGAAGAAGAGTATACGTTGTGTGTTTGGAAGATTAAATCAATAGTCAGGAAAAATTTTTATCAAATATTATGTTTCTGCATCTTCCAACAGGCTAATGCATTCGAGGAATAATAGATACCTTTCAGACATTATCATTAAATTTCTTCATATATCGATCACCCATTTCTGCGTGTAGAGTCATTTAAAGTTTGCATCAAGCTGTGATATTCAGGTGAGGGAAAACATTTTTGTTTATTGATTATATTGTAACATTACAACCGCTATTGATAAAAATATTGGTTTTAGAATTACAAAGCGAGTGAATTTCAGTGTACGACCAAGTTGGATGTACTTGCTATGCAACAAAAGAAATATAAACGTCCATATGGATGCGTTCAAATTTGAAAATGTCAAAGTTTTCCACCGGTATCTCTGGATTAATTAAAGGGGCTAGTGCAGGTTGTCAGTACTTTCTAATTTACTTGAAATAAAACCATTTAAAAATGTATTGTCGCGTATAATCTTCTAAACAAATTATATTTATTACAGATCAGGTTTAACTTAGTCCTCACTATTCCTTGCAGCATTTTAACTTGCGGTTTTTAAGCCTTGATCCATATGCTTTGCGATTGCACGTACAGGTAAGCATATCACACTTCAGATGCAAAATCTAGTCTCTTTATATCCTCTTGCAATTAAATATTACGTTTATGTTTCCCATCAGATTTGCTTCATTGGCGAATAGTTTCTTATAAACTAGCTCTGTTCAAACGGAGTAACTTAAGTCAATGAGTAAGCAGAAAAATAGAATTTCGTGATAAATTTGAATATGAGTTAGCATAAAGCTTTGTGCGAGGAATTTTAGAAAAGGAAGACGAAATAACAAAAGCGTGAAGATTCGAACAAAATGTGTGAGATGTGTGGAAATACTGACTAATATGATATTAGGGTAGATTGAGAAAAGGGGAAAGTGTTTGACAAAACATCTCGGTTTACACGGCAAGAGAATTATGAAATGTCTTCAAGACCTATTCATTCAATATTTTCAATCGAAGAGCGTTAATACCCGGGTTTTCTTAAAACCGACGTTCTCAATTGATTGCAAAATATCTTGTACCGATTACAGTGCTCCTTTATTGATAAATTCTTGCATTTGTCAATCAAATTTTCGAGTCAGATTTCCTCTAAAAATCGTGATAAAAAACTTAGTAAAGGATTTAACCTTTACAAAGAATAATAAGTCTAAGATTCAGTAACAGCGATGAATTTAACTTTTGCACTCAACAAAATTGGTACGGTAGTTTAAGCAGAGTTGTGCAAATATCACCTTTAGCATGGGATGTGAGACAGTGCATTGTATTGCAGTTAATATTCGATAGTGGTGCTTCATAAATCAATATCGCAGCGTCTCTTCATATTTGTTATTCACTCGTTTACTATGCATCGGCTGATTGTGAGAGCTTTATAGAATGCGTGTACAAATTAGCTTTTTTAATTAAACAGCTACAAAGAGAAAGCACTGTCGCCTCCAAGAAACAGGAAGAGTATATTCGATGCTAAACTTCTTTTAGATTCAGAAAACGCTTTACCGCTGGTCAATTGACGATTCGAAAACATTGATGACGTGAAAATGAATGAAATATAGGCCCTGTCATTTCAAATGTCTTCGTAAAGAAGAATGGTGAACGATTTCTTTCTATTTCCACTGAGGTAAGAGCAAAAACCAGCCAGATTTTGGCTTCAGTGCAAGCCCCATCCGGTTTTCGGTTTCCTCAATCGGCTTCCGCCATTGTTTTCTATAATTTCTTTCTATGATCATATTTTTATACAAGCTCATATCTTGATGATTGCAATATGTGTTTTGATAGTTAATCAACATTTTTGAAGAAGGTTAAAAAATATATTTCTTTGAATGAAAATGAATCATTCATAGAATACATATTCCTAGAAGTGACATCACGTCAAATCTGTCTGAGAAACACGCGGCTACAATAGTAGTTCACTTCATCGACACGTAGATATCACGGATTTGAGTCTTTTCATCGACAAGTCGTTTCATCAAAATCTATGTCCAGAGTCAGAGGACATCGGCGTCCTTGATAAACCATGATGAAGACATCCTAGCTTGATATCTATGAATTATTGAGCTAATTTATGTCTTTAACTATCTATTGATGCATGATACTCTTGAGCAAATATCATCAACCTGTCGATGAAATGACCCTATCGATGAAATGACCCTGTCGATGAAATGACCCTATCGATGAAGTGAACCACCAGCCGCAGTTACATGAAAAGTCATTCGCAGAAATCCTGCAATCAACTTGAGAGAGGGGAATTTTCACGAAGTGATATTTTGTCACAAGGCATCATATTGACTTCTAATTTATCTGGATTTAGAAGAGGTTCTCTAGACGTGTGAAGATGCCATGTAAGAGACAAATACATGTAGTTGACATTTGAATCAATGTGAGAACGCCGGTTATTAACAACCTCAAATGAAGGATTGGTGCTGAACGACTGCATTATTGAGCTTACAGTTAACACGCAGATTTCTTCATCTTCTGAACTTCTGTAGCCATCAGAAGAGGTTGACTTTCAGGTCTGTAATGAATCTCATGTTCTCCTGACGGTTCAGCTGAAGCTTCTTCCTCGTCATCATCTTCCTGCTCCTCATCTTCTTCTTCCACTTCTTCTTCCTCCATTTCAACGCCTCGAACCAGTCTTCGAGGCGGCGGCGGGGGTTGTTGTTCACTCGGTTGATGTTCGGCGATTGTTCCGTGCGTAGGAAAGGTGAAAATTTGATGAGCGTCCCGTGAGGGCGAAGAATTCGACGCATCATAGGCCATCCCGGGCGAGGAATGTGCAGACCGTTCGTCCTGTTCCGAAGCACACCGATAAGTCACTCGTTTCTTCTTATGTTGCTGAGAGGTGGAGCGGCGCGCTGGGAAGCCATCACGAGCGGGTAATGACGGAGCGTTGGAAAGTCGAGGACCCAGATCGGAATAATTCCGTCGATGTATGCCGAATGGTCTCGGTGGCGGTTCTGGCGGTGTCTGTTTGGCGAGAGGCGACGACGGAAGGGCGGAAGCCTGGGAGGAGGCCACCAAGATTGAGCGAAGTTGATTGAGGCTTGAATTATTCTCTGTGGGGAGAGGGGAGGATTTGTCCTGAGCTTCGTCATCGTCTACTTTGGTGTCGGGGTTAGCGGTGGCGGAGGGCGGCGGCGGAGGTGGCGGATGAGGCGGCGGCAGTGCGGCGGGAGATGAGGTAGCGTTTGAGTAGAGTGCAGCGCGAGAGTCACGAAGTAGAAGAATTCGATCACTTTTATACTGCTCGATGAACCAATCGATCTTGGTCTCGATGTCTTCCACCTGCAGCGAATACGGAGCAATTTACAAAGAAAATAATTACAAAACCTGAAGTTGAATGATCTAATGAGAAAAAAGCAACGCATTCTGCACCTTTTCATCACGTGCGTGAAGCTAGCCGCACCACTATCCGTGCCTCATCGAAAATCGAATGTGCCACACTCGAAAATAACATTTACATACAATTTTAGATTGTGCCAGCTTCTGCCACCACTTATTCTTCAAATTAATGCAGCAGTTTACCAGAAATCGTCGATCAAAAGTCCGAGGTGTGAGGATAAGTAAGCTTCCGTCGCACATTTATGAATTTTCAACCACATGGACGCAAAACATGACTCGCCTAAAGCATGTGCCACTTATCATCTCACCGAAATTCATAACCATAACTGAGAAAATCGAAAAAATAACTACAAAGTGATAACTTGTGAAAATCGTGTGTGCCAGTCACATCAACTTACTGGGAGGGTGCCATCTTGTACCATCCCTTAGACAACCCCAACTCTCCGTAGAATCCGCAGAAATGCGGTTTTCCCTCCGCAGCCACGCCCATGACCAATAAGTGGTGGCAGAAGCTGGCACACTCTAAAATTATGTGTAACACATTCGAGTGTGGCACATTCGATTTTCGATGAGGTGCGTTAATTGGTGCGGATAACTTCACATGCGTTATTCCATGAGTAAACATCCATGCATATTCGGTAACATCTGCGAGAGTGCATTAACTTCAAACTTCATTGCATTATCAAATTGTGGAATATGTACTTTTTTATTTTTGTACTAAAACAAACGAGAAACGCAAGATATTGTAGAATATTGTGAAAATATCGAAATAGGATTATGGGAAGTGATATTTCTTGCTTATTTTGAAAAGTACATTAGAATGATAGCTATAAAATCATCGGGCATTCATCGAAATAACATTTCTTCGAACTTTGAATGAAGAGTTCATGTATGAAGCATCGTTATATGGCGAAACGTCGTTCTTTTGTTGTAAAGATCACTTCAGTGATATATTCGGAGCCCATTTATTTACCCCCAGTTCACGTTGCCTCTTGAAGAGGACGCACGATTAGGACACAACTCATGCATAGATGACATGACAATGGGACCATTGAAATCCAATGAAATGAAATAAATCGGGCGACTGAAGTGAGAACTTGCAGAGGGTTCATTCAATAAATTCCTTGGAAATATGTACCAAAAAGTCTCTAGAATGGAAGTTGAACTTCATACTCAATTCAGTAGTGTCACAAGAATCGCACGCGTTTTCACGTAGATGTGCTTGCATACAACAGCATAATTGGGCCAGAATCGATCACATGCGCGATTCTATGCTTTTCATTAGTGGTTCATACCAACATTGTTCCTTCGGCTGTGCACGACTTTGAGTCAATTACCATTCTTCAGATAGATAATAATTTCTTACTATGTTTTATACGAAGTGCACATTTTCACATCAAGATTGAAGAGGATCGCTCCGACCGGCTGGCGGCTTCAATAGATAACATCTGTCTGCCAATTCGATATTGAACATGAAATTCCGTCATATGCGCAAGGATGAAGAAATGCTTCAGCAAGACAGCAACGGAGCACATGTGGTCAAAAAATATATATATGGGAAAAAATACTGCAATTTGAAAATCCATAATTAACTCCAAAAGATTTCTATTATATATCAAGTGGGGAATTTTCCTATCAGCATACATATGGGCTACAAATTTTAATGTACACAGGATATAGGTATAGGTACATCTATGTCCTATTGCATACCTGCATTTAATGTGAAAATAGATACGTGCGTCAAAGTAACTATCATAAGTAAGATGTAAAAAAGACATGATAAATATCCCAATCTGCTAAGCGTTTTTCGACTTTCATCAAGTGACTGGCCTGACGTCGCCCAACTGTCTGAGACGACAATGTGCTGTGATATTTGTGGAAGCCAATGTGCAGATGTTTTTGCAACAAAGAAACTTTTCCTTTAATGAACTTACCCTGTGCTCCACTTTGACGATTCTCGTTGCTAAAGATGTCTTCGACTCATAGACATCCTTGGTACCTTGTCTGCCTAAGATAAGGTCCAATCTGAAATAAAAACATGTGTTCAATAAATCGCTCATTTGTTTGATTCGCTTTCGTACCTGTTCTGAAGGCCTTTGATTCTCGCTAACATATCGACATGTCCAGCTGAATACTGCTCAATAACGTCCTTCACATCGTAAGGTCGTAATGCTTCACGAAATTTCTTTCGTGCAACGAAGAACTTTATTTTCCGAATAGCTCGTATTGCGTCCTTGTGTTTTTGCAGGAGCGTTACTACTTCGTGATCATCATCTGTAATTTATAAAGATGGGAGAAAATATCAGACTAATTATCGTTATACATATTATCGCACAAGGAAAGGAAGTTGAAGCAATTTGGAGGTAATCCTTCTCTTTTATCTTTCGTTTGCACACTCACTTCCATTTAATAAATAAAATAAGGAAAATGGAAAAAGTGAAGAGCAAAAAGTGGAAAGTGGTTGACTTTATAAAATATTGAATAAGTGTGATTGGGGGGGGGCAATAATCTTGGGACAATACTTGATTTGAACATATCGATGTGAATCTTACTTTGGAACATCCCAAGTTTGCATTGCACTTCATTAGAAAATGTCACTCACTCAAGGCTTATGATTTGCGTTTCGGTTATCTCAAGTTTTCCCAAAAATATCCGAATAGAGACATCTACATTTTATGGATGTTCAAGTTGATCTGTAAACTATCAGTGTCTTCATCATTAGTGGTGATTAATTGCTGAAAGTTGCGTAGTGATAGCAAGATATATTCCGGTAAAAGAATTTCGGGACCGACATGCATAGAAATTATTCAATGTGTTCCTGAACTGGTTTGGTCCCGCTTCGCGGCATCGCGTTCTAAGTCTAGTAAATCATCATTCATAACTTGTGCTATGTCCTCGTAAAGTCATGAACTTTGCTGAATGTAATCCGAATTCCTATAGGATGCACGTGTTCACTAACAAGTCCTCTACAACGGCAGCATTGTTCTCAATGTGAATTTTAAAGCCAAATAGATCAGCACTGAATTAGCCCTATCCATACCGGGGGGAGGGGGAGAAGATTCGTCCCCTCCCGCCCCGGCCAACGTCTACACGACTTTAAGCTTTAGCGTGTTTTGAAGCAGTTTTATGCAGCAGTTTCGACAAATGCGAAGGTAACACACTCGGCGAGCACAGCATGGCAGCATGAGTGACTAAATGAAAATCAGTTCATAAGGAGTAGGACAAAAATTTCAAGATCGCCAATCACAGGCTGTCTATTGTTTTAGCGTTTGTCGTTGACCTTGCCGGTAGCCTTCCTAGCACCGAGAAACAGCCACTGTTACCTGAGAAGATCGCGCGCCTTGCTGGTGAAAGCACGTGATCAAGTCATCAAGCATCGAACGAGAAAGTGCGTACCGGATAGATATCAGAATTGCCTGCACAGAAGTTTTCACGCCTAGAGGAGAGCGCATACCGTATGTAAATGTGCCTTGAAAACGGCTGCTAAAATTAACAATTTACTGATTGACATGATGGATTCAACATGAAGGACACTTCCTCACATCATACCGGATGAAATTATGCCGATGTGACCGTCTCTGGTCTGCCGGTATTGGCCGGTCTGATTTTTCAGACCGGACCGGCGACCTGCGCCGGTCTACCGGAGACCGGCTACATCTCTGAGTCCAACACAGCATAATTGCACGAATGATACTAACTTTTACAGTTTCAGAGGTTATAAAAGAGTTTATTCAAAGGGCCTATTACGCAAGATTAAATAGAAATTTAGAAAACTGTATGGAAATATAACAACAATGTGACATATAAGCATGATTATAAAGCACACATTAATCAATGAGAAAATTTGATGATACACTGCATTAGGCACTGAATGTAGGCATTATGTAAAATTATAAAATTTTGCTTCCGGTACAATTATGTAGAATAAATTCAGATGTAGGCCCATTACAGTATGTGCATGTACAGTGTATGTATACTCCATTGTGTTTTCAGCATACAGGTTAACTTTCTACGATAATATATGCGTCATGTAGTACCAGTATACTTAAGCCTACATAATATGTACAATATACATATACACATCAATGCATCCAACACCACCAATTCAAAATTACGATAATTTGTACATGATTGTAACGTAAAAAAGTTTGGTTATTTCAAAAAAACTATTTTTTCTGAATGCATTCATAAATCATATGAATCTTTAATTCTAAGTTCTTTTTGAAAAAGCTTGAAACCAAGATGCTATTTTAAGTTGAATCTCAGTAATGTCCTTCGCTGGGTGCACGTGACCAAGGTCTTTCAATTCTACAATATTTTATGTAGTCTAATCGCCTCTAACAAGCTACAGGGGAGGATGAAGCCAGTAAGTTGGGAATGTTGAGACTGCTGTTGCGCAATAAGACCATTGATGCCTGTCTGTTATTAATCCATAAAGTTAGTGAAACATCTACACGTATTTATCGTTCCCCCGCAATCTGCGGTCGTAATAAGCAGAGATCAGAGAACAATTTGCCAAATTACTGAGGTCGTAAGTCGCGTTAGACAGGAAGTCGCTATGCATACGTTGAATTGTATAAGAGATATAGTAATTTTGCATCGGTGCCAAAATTTTTGGTCGTAGTCGACAGGAAGTCGCTAAAGGCAATGTCGGTAATGACAGGGACTACTGTACTTTGAACTATAGAATGCGCAGCTTGACTATATTAGAATGGTGCCACTACTTCTTTATGGTCTTGAGGCAACCGCTCTGTCAGAGACGCACGCTAAAAGACTTGATCAGTCAAACCGAGCGCTCGCTCGTTTTGCCCTCGCTGTCCACTTCCCTGACAGAATCAGAAACGGCGAGCTAGTCAGGAAAGGAGCAAATGAACACCAACATTGGAAAGTTGAGATATCGGAGCCATATGGCAGATGAAGAAGAGGCCGAATCAGCTCCAGGTATCGATGAGATTCAGTGTGGATAAATTTAAGGCTGGATGATTACATTGAAGATTGGTGATGCTGAAACCAATGATATTTTATGAGATAGCTAAAAATATAGCGTTTTACATCATTAGAAGGAACTTTACACCTCTAAACAGCAAGTGACTTGTTTTCCTGTTGAAATAATGAAGCTTGAGTACGAAAGCACTAAATTTTGGAATTAGGTAAACATGTCGTTATGAATAAACGAATGTTATTAAAAAAGTCCGCTATTGGCGACGATAGCATTAAGGTTCATTCAGACAACACAGAGCGGCTAAATGACTCTCGAGTGCTGCACAAAGATCTATGAAATATTTCATATTCAGATGCAAAAGCCATCGATAAATGGACAAAAAATGTCCAGCCTAAGCTTCATTTATGATTCTGCTTGCTTCTATTGCTATGAACTTTGAGTAGTTTAGATTCTATGCATTTTTTAATATCTATAGCTAGTGTATAAACACTAAATTCTTCAAGGCATTTCTAATCTTACATGTTCTAATCCTACATTTCTAACATTTCTAATCCTACCAGCCGCACATCTTTTGCATGGCAATTTGATCTATCGTTTATTTAATTTCATTGTTGTTATATGTATGCATCTTGATAATGCTTCATAGAATATGAGCGAAAAGTTGAAAGCTCTTTGTCGCTTTTATTTAAATAAAGAATGACAAAAATACTATTTATAAAACAGTCATTCACTTTCACAGCTAAAATGCGTTTAAATGTACTTTCATGGCCCACTGTTTATTAAAGTGTACGGTTGCATTTCTCTTTCAAAAGCGTCTTGCACACTAAGAAAAATGAGAGTTTGTGTGCCCGCTTCTAGCGCAGAATCTCTAAAACAATGTCTAAATAGATCAAAACTCAAAAAATGAAAAGAATTGGAATCACATAAGGATAAAGGAAGGGATGCATTATTTTTCCTTAGGTATGCTTTACTGTCTGTTTGATGAGTAGCTTCTGGTTGTGACAAAGTTTAAAGTTCACATGAATAGGTCACTTTGACGTATGTGAACATTCATCACTTAGTGCTGCTTGCATACATGTCCTGTTCTTTGGTCATGCTCTTTTAGTTCCTAGGGACAAAGAAGCGTCCGAATGCTCGAATTATACAGGGTGGGCGGAAAGTTAATACCTATTTTGAATTGTCTCTAATTCGCTAAGTGCAGCTCAGGTTCGCATTATATTCAAGCATGATGTGTGTCAACCCTTGCCATTTTTCTCTTCAAAATCTTACAGTTAGATTATTGGTACTTTTGGATTTCTATGATTAAAAAGTTAGCAGTTTTTATCAGATTTTGAAAAACTCAATTGATATGGTAGCACAGATTTTTAAAAATAAAGTTTTAAATTTGTCTTTACTTGAGAGACCTAATTTGAAAATTTTTTAAGATGCAATAATTTTGTTACATGAAAATGCACAAATCTAATTTTTTATGCGTTCCAATAAACTGAAAAAAGTCAATTTCCTAATTAAAACATTTAATGCGAAAAATTATAAGATACTAAAACTCAATATGAACACCCAATCGCTCTACTAGGGTGCGAAGTCGATCAGGCATGATGTTCTCTGACTGCCTGAGAAACTCCAGAGGCACAAAAGATGAAACAATCTGAATTTTGTTCTCATGCTCAGGTAGTGTCCCTGGCTTTGAACGATAAGCTTCATCCCTTGCCCATCCCCAACATAAGAAGGCGCATGGAGTCACATATGGACTTGTGATCGGCCATTAATGAGGGAGGGCCTCGGCGACCTAACGAGCGCCCTGAGAACTGCCCATCAAGCCACTCCCTTACCAGGTGGGCGAGGACCGTCTTGCATAAAAATCAGGTCGTTGATATTTTCAATGTGCTAATGACCGGCCACACTTTCTCCTGTAGCCTCTGTGAATTCATCGCTTCTCATTGGAAAGGACCCACGCTGGTATCTGCCATCATACCACGCCGGACATTCACACTCGGTTATGATTGATATTTCTCTGCACGAATCGTAGGGTCGTTTTCTGCCCAGTATTGGCGGTTGTGACGAATGACGAAGCCACCAACATGAAACACTGATTCGTCGCTCCACAAAATGTTGTGAAAAAAAATTTGATTTCTTTCATGCCAATTGAGCATTCGTGCTCCATAATCAATAGGAGTGTCATGGTTCGCCTATACGATTATGACTGACGATAGTGGATCAAAATTTACGCCTCTCAAGTAAAGACAAATTTAAAGCTTTATCTTTAGAAATCTGTGCTACTATATCAATTGAGTTTTTAAAATCTGATAAAAACTGTTAACTTTTTAATCATAGAAATCCAAAAGTACCAATAATCTAACTGTAAGATTTTGAAGAGAAAAATGGCAAGGGTTGACACACATCATGCTTGAATATAATGCGAACCTGAGCTGCACTTAACGTATTAGAGACAATTTAAAATAGGTATTAACTTTCCGCCCACCCTGTATATTTTACTTTGATTTGGAAGATAAATTGTCGAAATAACGAACTGACCGTCTCATTGACAACAAAGATCTGTCACCGTACATTGGATATCGAAAGAGAATGACAACTATTAAGTCAATAAAAGACACCGACACCCTTGATTCCCCGACCGCGCACGCCTCACCCATGAATCGAACCGAAGTCCGCGGTGGAGACGAACTCGCACCTTCTTCACTAGGCCACGCTGACGGTTTTAAAATGACATGTTGATATGCTGTCTCGCTACAACATGAATAGTGGTGGTATTGTCAATAATAATAGACCAATAAGCTGTCGATATCACTTACAAATGACTTCTGCCTTCACTCGCATTCCTTTTGAACGGTCAGCGTGGTCTAGTGAAGAAGGTGCAAACTCGTCTCCACCGCGGACTTCGGTTCGATTCCTGGGTCAGGCGAGTGCGGTCGGGGAATCAAGGGTGTTGATGTCTTTTATTGACTTAATAGTTGTCATTCTCTTTCGATATTCTGACTATATGATCTTGATTATATCTCATTCTTGCTATCATGATCAGACAATTCCGCTTTAATGCCTCCAAAATAGCAAAACAATCAGCACCTCACATATGTGGTGCTTCGAAACACCAAGTTTTCATCTGATGAAATCGAAACTGCTATCACATTGGAGATGTAGTTAATTCATGGCTGTTACTTACAAGGAAACAAGAAGAGAATATGGAAAAGGTTTTCGAGATGTGGTTGTGGAGAAGAATGTTCAGAATAAGTTGCACACAAAGAAGAACCAACGAATGGGTGAGAGAACAGGTTGGAATAAAAGAAGAGCAGAGATAGAAAAGAGGAAGATCAGAAAATGCGAACACTGGAAGAGAAGAGGAAACAGCATTGTACTCGCGACAATTGAAGGAGAAACGGAAGGAAGTGGACGACGTGGAAGACGGAGAGTAGTCGAGTGGGTGGACAACGTCATAAAGTGGCAGAATGGGATTCAAGCGATGCATCACCATGCCATGAAAGAAAGCCGACGGCCCAACTAGGGCTATGACAATATGAGCTGACCAGAACTCTACATTAACTTACTCTATGATCTAAATACAAAGGCTTACCTTCATCGCGCAAAGACATCGTCATCCCATCTTTTGAAGAGGCTTCATAAGTTGGAAGGCTCATATGACTCCTGCAATAAAAAAATGATATGAAAGACAAGTCTGTTCCATAGACATAAATCACTGCAACACCACATCCCACTATATTTTCAAACTTTATCATAATTGAAAGTGATACACTTGTATATAGAATAGAACTGAATAGAACTATCAGACATTGAAACCAACACCAAAAGCGTCTTCAATTTACGTGCACCTTTACGTGTCATCATTTAACTTGTTTATTACATAAGCTATTGTTTATAAATTAAATTAAGAGTTCTTGATTGCAAAAAAGCAGTTGATATTGACAATTGCCTGCACATGAAAATATCTTAATCAATTTCAGTGCGACTACATTCAATGGAAAATTTGTTATGGAAAAGTTTTACGTTATAATTCTTTACGTCTTACTTAACATGATAACACATTTGCATCAATCTTTGATGACTGCCATCGTACTCTGATTCAAATCTGAAGTTCAAAAACACTCAAAGCTCAACATTGGATCACATTGAATATTCCTTTTACTTTGATTAATTTTTTCAAACTGAATTGCTTGAAGGCGCAGAAGAAAATCGATAACTTTTCTGTGTAGGTCATCCATTGAAGGACTGAATTGGGTTAATTGTTCTCAGTAGTATGCGGTACTCCTGATGTGATTCTCATCACGTTGAGTCAAAGACAGTAATAAAATGCTGCTTTCAACATGACCTTTGTACTCCATTTTTTATGCAAAATATGAATGCTGCTGCAGTAATTTAAAATAACTGCTTCCTTTCTGCATCGAACTAGCTGATTTTTCTGTATTTCTGATTAGTTGGAAAACATGGCTGATATAGCAAAGGAATCCAATTCAATTCCGAAACAACATACCTATTCATATCTTAGAAACATAATAACATCCAAGTAGAAGTCGTAAAAACTAAAATAATTTGCAACTTTTTAATAAATTAAAAAGCATAGCTAATCAAATGATTTAGTCATTTCTTGTGAAATATTCTTTTGATAAATGAAACATCAGAGAATCAACATTTCAAATACCCAAAAATCCATTTATCAATAAGAAAATGATAGGCCTATCAGCTGAAATTGCTTACTCACATGAGTGGACGGGGTAAGCAACTTTCATGAGCTGGTGAGACTTTTCTTTAATTTTTGCCTGTTATTTATTTTACAACTTTTAGAAAAAATGTATTAATAGTCTTTAAGAACTTTCTCATTAAATGTTATTGTTGTGTTTCTTCAAAGTGAAGATGAAAGACCGATCATGCCTGGTAGACAGGTTAGTTGCTTATGCATGTATTTCATTCATGTTGTGGAAGAGAAAGTGGGTGATGCACTGTTGTTGGAATTATCAATTTTGTTGGCGAGAATGGATGGAGTTCTGATACATGTACGCGAGAGTTTGATGTAGAATGACATAACAACTGCATGATATGAATCCTGAAGGCACCTCTATCATCGACTATGAGTCCTGCTTGAAGAAAGAGAATTGCTTTCTTCCATCTGAATGACTCCAGCTTCGACTTGATGAATTGACTTGCTATTAGTGAGTAGTTTTCTGCTTCATCTATCTGTTCGGTGAATCCGTCGATGAAGACACTCAATGTTAGACGTATTCACTCTTCTGTCAGCAGAGGCGATGTGTTCAGAACACTAATGGTTTTTAGACGCATTCTCTACTTTGAAATGAAGGGTAATATAGCCATATATAACATGCCCATTTCGATGCAGCCATTTCTGTGGAGCATTTCTGCAAGGATATAAATTGTAGTTTACTGAATCCTAATTTTCTCGATAGCGTAATGTGTTTTGTTGTGAAGATTTTGTGAGAAAAATAAGATATTATTCTACTGTTTCAAACAACATTAACAAGACTTTACCGAACGTTTTTTAAAGTTAGCAAATCGATGTAAAACTAATCATCATGTCTCTAGCGTTATTGAGCTCATTGTCTCATTACCTGTGACATTCGCTTTCTTGAAAGATTTAATACAACGAACTCTTGCGACTATCAGCAACTCTGTCATCTGTGTCTCAAGTTTCGATGAGCAAAGTAATTCTGCTCATTTTCGTGTCATATTAATGAAAAATCAACTAAACAGTAATTTCATTTTGCTTGAAACTTGTTTCAGATATCATAAGAGACTCAGTGGTCATGATGACTTTTTTCGTCAGCAATAGTAGCATCAAATTGTTGAAACAGAAGTCTAATTCGCATGACAAGGTGGATCAGTCGTCCGATCTATGGGGGAATGTTTGTACCAGTTATCCATGTGCATGTTTTAATGAATAGTGAGTTCCAGCGCAATGACAATAAGACAACTGAATATTTATAGGCAGCTGCATGAAGATGATTGCTTAAAATAAAATGACAAAGACATAGTTTTCAATACTTGAATGAGTCATGTGGTATAGAACAGTATCTTACATGCGATGTTATTTTTATTATCACAAATTATCATACTGCGAGTAGATAGGATCTTCTTATCTAAACATTTTCTCTCTTTGCTTTCATTAGTGCAAATGTCTCATACGCAGAAATAGAAATCATTCACAAAACAAGGTGGGGGATAGTTTTCGGCTAGAATTGAGTAATTAAATTCTAATTTCATGTACATTCACATTTACGTGCCAATAACAAGTTGACTTAACAGATCAATTGACCGGCAGACATTCAACACTTAACCCTGTTAGGACCGGGAGATTTTTAGTGTCGTAGGACCGGGAGGCCCTAAAATTTTCTATGTTCCGATGGATAAAACTGCTTTTAAACAAAAGCACTCCACATACTTGGAGTCTCCTCTTTCGAATGGTAGTGCCTATTTTCCATGATTCGGAGACCTTAATACCAAAAATTTACATCTAAAATTTGAATTTTCAAATTTTTTCATTTTTTATGAATCTATGTATATTTTTGACTATTCAACTGAAGTATTTGCGCCAACTTTTGCTCAAGTATATCTATATGATGCTATAAGTATAATATTCTACGTTAATTTTAGTATTATAAATAGCAATTTGAGATTTAAACGTAAATAATTTCTATTCGTATTATTCCATCCTTCTATCTTTACAAATGTCTCGTTTGTCTCGTTTTATTTGTAATAAGGACCAGGTTATGATACATTCCCAATGCAATATTTTGAATGGTGATATGTATTTTGCTTGATATCCAAAATTTCATATCAAAACTTCATGTACATGTAGGCCTATTCTGCATGTTTCATTTACATGTACATTAAATGTACAATCATACATGTACCCATTTTGTGAGATACGATGAATGTACATGTTAACATTCTTGAATTGCACATGCATAAATATCATGCAAACAAATGATAACAATCATAGATCATAGATCAAATGATAAAAATTAAAAAAAAGTACATGTAATCATTTTTATAAATGACCTTAAAACTGATTTACAGTAAATCAATTTTGTCCAAATTTTTACTGAAACTTCAGCATACATACAAACTAAAAGTCACAAAATATTAAACTTCCATCTGACTTATTTAGGAGATATAAAAAGAAGTTGGTATGGGGGGGGCGGTCCTGATAGGGTTAATTTACTTATTGTGTGTATAGAATATGTAATTATTTAGCCATTTATTGTAGCACATACATGTCATTGTATAATGTATAAACCAGGCTTGCCGTTGGGATTGGGATCCTAATTGGGATCCCAATAGATCCCAATACGCCCTCTCACAACAAAATATATACGTAATCGTTGACATTGTCAGTGTCTCGTGCTTTGCGTGTGCGTATGAGGCATTGATTGAAATGGGTAATAGTATGACGCTGTAACAGTGCCACACTGCGCAGGAGCAATGGCTTCAAAAAGAGCCCGTGTGGCGACCTGTTTGTTAACACCGCATTATCCGAAATAGGCTTAATTAATACCAAGTGTGTTTGGAGCACGTACATACATTTCAACTATACACGTAGGCCCCTATATAATCTCTTAGGTGAAGCCAGTCTCGGTGCAAAATTTAGCCGCACAGTAGGACTGTTATGCATGATTGTGTAAAATCAATTAAATCCCCTATCACTATTAAGGCCAATATAATCCTAGGCCTACGTCCGTGGCCTTCGTCATTTCAAAAAGTATCACATATGGTAGGACTAAGCCCCGATGCAACTTGGTGTCAACTTGCGTACGTTTTTAGCTCTAAAGCTGGCTATTGGGATCCCAATGGAAATTCTCATTGGGGTTGGGTTGGGAATGGACTGGAATTTCATCCCAACGGCAAGCCTGGTATAAACCCTTTCTGTTTTTTCAAACATATTTTCCAATTTTCTGAATCTCGCAACTGAATAAAATCCATAAATGATGCCCCATGGCAGTAATGATTGCAAGGCATGCAGATCAGGGATTGCAGCGGGTCAAGAGCCGGATCCGGGATCCGATGTGAGATCCGCCCACATCCAGCGAAGAGCGTTGAAGATAAAATGTTGATGGTCATTGCTGCAGTGGAAAATCCTATTTAACGATTGAAGTTATAAAAGTTATAGAACTAGTTTTTCTCGTTACTCACTTAGAGTTGTGAGTGCATGTGGATAGCTAAGAATGCGGATATAAATCTGCTTTATCCAGGAATATCTGTAACTCGGTATGAATGACCATCTATTAAGGTTACAGAAAAGATGAAGTAACTTTCTCTTACTTTGTTCATTCTATTTGTCATGTTATCAGTGTAAGCTTCTAACCACTGCACGCACTTTACTAATTCATACTAAAGAATGAGTGGACATCCATGAATTTCAAAGCTGACCTGAAGAAATATCCATTGTGATTCTCCAGACTTATGGTATTGGTCCAACTACCTTACTATATTACAATGAACAGTAGCTGTAACTATCCACAAGTGGGATATACGCTTATTGGTTAAAAAAGCACAAATAAAAGCAAGTTTGATGTCTTTCCCTTTTTTCTTTTAGTTAAATACACATGCTTATCGCTATTGAAATTGGTGTGGATTAGTCTCTATTTTGATTGACAATCATGGTAAAAATAAACTAAATTAATACAGAAATTCAGTTTTAGTTATGATGTCTTAAGAAAGAGTATACATTTCTCTATTCTCGGTCTCAGATTGTATTGCCGTTATGTTAAATACTTGTAATCATCTATTGATATTTAGGAATGATATTTCGTAAACATGGTATAATATCAACTGAGAACCAGAGTGACAACTACAGCTGGCGATAGCGAAATCTTAGGATTTTGACATTACTTCATTAGTATGCACTATATGAAGCGCATAATTTAAAGTTAATCTCAGAAACCGGGCTATTCAGTATTTCATGATAATGAAAACGAATAGCATGCAATTTTATCGCTTTTAACAATAGGATCCGGCATCCGCCTGGGTACCCGGGTCTAGGATCCGGGTGCTTAAAAAACCCCGGATATTTGCAATCCCTGATACAATTTACAAGAAAACTGTAAAGCATATATTTATGCTGGTAAATTATTTGCACAATTCTGAAATTAATATTGAAATGTAAAACATTCGGAATATTAATGAAAAATAATTCTGATCAGCATAATCTGTATAATTACGATTGCAGTGCAACTCACAATTCATTAAAGATCCATGACATGATGATGCAACCATTCCTTTCGTGACTTGTTGTTTCAACATTTTGTTGCTACCAAATAGTCAATAGTGGAAATCAAGTACTATCTGGTTTGGAAATGCATTTTGTACTCATTTTCGCGAAGAATAATTTCCACATTTTCTATCCTTTTATCCTAACACGATTAACTTTCAGAAATGAAGAAAATTCATCAAATTGGTTTTACAAATATTTTCAGTTTTTTAATAAACTCCGTAAGGAATTATTTCTTCTCATTTAATCGTGAATTCCAAGCGATTATTTCTTCTAAAATGATGTACGGTATTCAACAACTTGCAAACAATGAAATCAGCGAAATAAGCAATAGAAAGACACCAAATGAAAAGAAGAATCAAATTAGGAAAAATCAGATTATTTTTTTCCTTCAATACAACATCTACATTTAGATCTATTTATTCATTAATCGGTACTCTACCACATCATGCATCTGAATCAATTCTAATCGATTAGCACATGCGAATTTATTTCAATCACAAAGTTTGGCATCTAAATCATCAAAGTTATCTCCAAAATTTCCATGTGTAAAAACGGAGCAAGAAATTGTGTAGAACTGTGTTTCGAGAAACTCATTTATCAGCAAAGTGCGTGCGAGAAATTCTCATTTTTCCCATAAATGAAACCGCATAACAGCAATGATAAAGAATTAGTGCAAAGTAGACCTCAACATTATTTGCGCTACATTTGTTTTAGAAATCAGACAATTTAAGTGTGCGCTGCGCTTACAAAACTATGAAGTTTTAGTTAAAATGCCCCGTTTTTTATAAAATATTTTGGATAATTTACTGAATTTACAGAAATTAACAAAAAGCAGCCTCTGATAAACATGCCTGAAATCTTTCCGACGACATTGATTATATTACATGCACAAATTAAATTGAAGTAGGCTATGAAACGTTACAACGAGCATTGAACTAAATCAGTTGAATCATGATGCAATACATTGTGTGTAAGAATACAATTTAACGAAATATATACTTTTAGAATCAAGAAACTGCTACCGAAATGAAATCAATGCAACACAGGTTTTCTGAATGTTTCTCTAAATCGATGAAATTGAAGGGAATTTTTTTCTTTGGTTACAAATGGACAATATAGTATTCAGATGTGTTCATAAGTTTGGGAAACCCATGGGAAATATAATTAAGCATTAAATGAAGGAAGTTTGGAAAAGCAATTAACAATTCACGAATCAAATCAGCTTAAAAATTTAACCTATGTCCATGCAAGACATTTATTTACTATGTGGCAGACATGAAACTTCTTAAGGGCATCTTCGTCTGCACATATTATTATAGGTTGCTATGCTAGAGGATTACTAACCGATTTGTACTAAAGTTAATTTTCTAACCAAATCGAAAGCGGCATTACTAGAGCCGGCACTATCTCTTCTTTCTGTTGAGTGTAGTTTCGGGCGTTTCGGAGGAATTATGTTGTGCAACGCTGAATGATGCGCCATGAGAGTAAATTGGTTAATTAGATATTGTGAAGATTAGACTGTTCGGGTTTAGGACACATCTCACACAGAATAATGAGCTTAAGTTAGATTTTTTGTTATGAGCAAAAAGCTAACTGTTAGCTGATCAGTGAAAGGAACTTTGGATTAGCGATGAATTTAAGACGTTAAGTTCTTGATTAAGCTATCAGGGACTTTGGAAAGAAAGATTCTGCAATCCATTTCGTTATCCTCATCATTGATTTGCCTCATTGCCCATTTCTACTCAAAGAATGCTTCTTCAGAACATGTCCATTTGCAAATGGTCTTTATTGCTCTGCGCTCCCTGCCCTTTTCATGGTTAGCGACAATAATGAAAGACAGTCGCAATGAAATGAAACTACACTAAGAAGCTAATGCTAGTCATCCGGGACATCGAAGTAGGATAATGAGATCTAAAATGACTGTGCAATGATGTTCAGCATATGTAGCTAAATGTTCGGTCTTTGCCAATTCTGCTTACATGGGAAGTGGAAATAACAGAAGTTTGTGACGACAGACTGAGAAGAAAATTAATTGAAAACTCTGCCGAGATGAAGAGTCAAACTGCATACAAAAAGATCTTCCAAAAATGCACAAAGCGGTGGTTTTATTTGCAACTTGATGAAGACAACTTCACCGATTTTAAAGTCCAAAACTCAGCGACGTTGTTTAATGCTTCTGAAGACAGTACTGCAAGATGCAATTGCGTTATTGAGGAAGATGATCCTCTACTCAAAGTCACGTGGAACCTAATGTGTGGATTAAGAGCACAATTTCTCAACTTGGGATATCTAGAGCAGATTTTTGTACTTCATTTACTGCAAATCAACCTCTAAAATTCATCAGTTTATCTCCGCAATTTTAATCTGATGTCTATCTATTTATAGAATGCAATCACGCAGAAGTTATCAACGGAAGGAAGAATAGAATTTCAATGTCTGTAAACTATTCTCTGTGTAATCGTTCATGATAACTAAAGTGAAATCTTCCATAATTATTTGATTTCATGAATGATACACAAGATTCCAGAATGAAACACTCGCCAAGATTGCCAATTCATAAAGATAACACTGATGATGTATCAATTCGGAAATGTTTATTTGCTGATTAAAGTTACTAGAGAGCAGCGTATGTTCATATCATTCGCTACCTTCATTTTGCACTGTGATATTTATGTCAAAATAGAATATCTTTTTTTCGAATTATATTTTAATTGAACTAGACTTATGCAGACTTATTTCCTAGACTTGCTTATGCTGTGATGATCATAAAAATAGACCACCTACCATTTTGTCAATTACAGACACAAATTTGACAGAGAAATGAAAATAAAGGTTGAAATAAAATTTTCTTTGTTGTTCAGAGGCTCTTTATAGCCAGTTGGCTCTTAAAGAGGTGCATGGTACGTTCGCTGATGGTCACTAATATCTTGTGACCTCACCGGAACGTTCAATCACTTGTAGATTTCCAGACAGGCAAGCTTTTGATCAGGCGGTTGATTATTTCTTGTAAGAAACTCTCCCATTCTTCCCTTAGCAAAGCTTCAAGTCGAGGAAGAACATCTCCAGGAAGAATTGATCGCCTCAAACCGCGCTTCAGTAAACTCCAGACATTTTCAATTGGATTGAGGTCTGGTGAGCAAGCGGGTCATTTCAAAGTTAGCATGCCGGCTTGAACTTTGAATGAATTAGTAACACAACTCATTTGATAAGTGGCATTGTCGTCCATATAAATCCAGTCGGAGGAAGGATCGCCCAATTGGGAGGACAACGGAAGAATGTACCTTTACGTAATATTATTACACTGACTTCGATGTATTACACGGTCAGAATCTACGAATATGATGCTACGGTATTCTCCGAGCCGAAGGCGAGGAGAATACCATAGCATCATATGAGTAGATTTGAGCTGTGTGATACATAGAAGTTAGTGTAATAATACTATGTGTTCGCTGAATGATATCTCATGACTCCATGGATATATTTCATATTTGAATTCATGAATTTTGAAACAGCTTAATTATCTAAGCAAGCATTCCTTTCTTCACTTTTGACTAATCAATGACATAGGAATGACGTCGAGATTTGTAAACATGTCAGAGGAAGAAGTTAATTCTGATATCGATAATAGAATACCAAAAAGTACTTGGAATAAGATGAGATGGGCATTCAAGCTATTTGTCACCTGGCATGACCACTGGAAAATAAGAATTGACGATAATGTTTTGAAAATATATAAAAATGTGAAAGAATTTACACCAAACGATCTCAATCACTGTTTGAAGTACTTCTTCGCTGAGGTCAGAAAGGTTGATGGAGATATGTATCCTCCAGAATCGTTGAAAGGCATTGGTGCGATGCTACAGCTATATTTCAATACAGAAATGAAATGGAAAATTTCTATTTTTACGGACATTGATTTCAAAAGTGCTCGTGATTCCCTTGATGCTCAGATGAAAAAATCAGCTCAACGCGGTAACGTAAAACCAAAGAAAAGAGCATTGCCAATTGATCTAGAACAAGAGAACGAATTGTGGGAAAATGGTAGTTTTGGAATTTCAAATCCAGATCAGCTAATCCACACACTTATTTATCATTTGGGAGTTCATTTGAGCCTTAGAGCGGCTAAAGAACATCATGATATGGAATTTGGAGACGAATCTCAATTAATTCTTTGTAAAGACAGTGATGATAAAGAATATTTGAAATACGTTGAAAGAATGTCAAAAAACAAGCGTTATGGATTAAAATGTGCCAGAATGGACCCCAAAGAGACTCGAGTTTATCAGAACACGGACAACCCAGATCGATGTGTGATCAAATTATATAAAGAGTACATTCGACATAGACCAGATGGTGCGTGCAAAGCATTTTATCTGACGCCCTTACAGAAACATCAAATAAAAGGAGCTGTTTGGTACAAACGCTGCCCAATGGGGATTCATAAAATTGAAAATACCACTAAAACGCT
The DNA here is from genome assembly GCA_907163375.1 of Prostheceraeus crozeri. NCBI lineage: Eukaryota > Metazoa > Platyhelminthes > Polycladida > Euryleptidae > Prostheceraeus > Prostheceraeus crozeri. Next base: position 258,496 of record CAJQUW010007987.1, on the reverse strand, counting down.
GATGAAAAATATTGCAAAAGACGGCGAATTCTTTACGAACACTTCTTTACGACGCACTGCTAAGACTCGACTTGTACAAGGCGGCATATCCAAGGAGGTTGCAGCACTCAAAACAGGTCGAATCAATGAAAAAGCAGATAGTGCCTACATTCATGCCGAGGTATTCGAGAAAGATATGTCGAAAGTGCTGTATGGATCATATGAAGCTACAACAAACAATGTTGTATCTACAAACAACACAAACACACGAGAAAACAAGTCTATCAATTTTTATGGATGTACTTTTAACAATTGCACTTTATGATGTGTTACTCTATTATTTGTATTGGGTTGGAAACTAAGCTCAGACTCATCTCGTAATTATTAATAATTTATTAGTTATCTGTAAGAGTGTATTAGTGGTTTAGAAGTCTAAGACAATTCCGTCTTCAATTGTTTGAATCTGGCACATCTTCTAGCTCTCATGGAGCATTTAAGAGCTAATTCTTTTCGCTTCGGTGAGTCAGAACTTAGTTTTCAATCATAGTACTGTTTCAATCGTTAAAGTGTGTTATAACACATTACAGGTAATCTACTCCCAGGTAATCTACTGCAGTAGATTACCTGAGAAAGATATTGCAGTTCAAAATATACATGTTGAATATGGATATCTAAGCGTATTTTACTCAATTATAATCGACCGCCTAATTGCATTAGGGGCATAGCACATGAGGCGAATACATTCACATATCCATCGGAATTCATGTTATCCCTTTGAATATGGAGTTGATTACGGCCATTCATCCATATCGCAGCCCAAATCATCAATCCTCCACCTTGATTCACAGGCAATGCCAAATGATCAGGAATTGAGTCATCTGACTTCATCCAAACTCTCAAACGGCCATCGCGACGTCTGAGGCAGACAGAAGCTTCATCACTCCAAACAACTCGATTCCATTGAAAATGACAGTGGCAATGTTGCATCGCCCACTACAGCCTCAAGCTCTTGTGGTTGGCGGTCAATTCGATCGCTGATGGTCTCTTACGGCTTTTGAAGTGTCCACTTTTCATACGACGTCTCACCGTCAGGGCAGAAACCGTCGGCTGTCGAAGTGGACTCATCAACTCGGGTGAAGACAGGGAAGGATCATTTCTTACCAATCGAATAATCAACCGATCTGTTCGAAAACTTGTCTTTCTTTTCCGACTGGATCCAACTTTTCTGGAAAGGGAGAAAAAGTAGCTTTCCACCTGTGGACGGTGGCCTTTGGGTTGCCTACTTTTCGGATAACTAGCCGCTCGGACTGTCCTTTTGTCAAAGGAGATTGCAACTCCTCCTCAAAGATGTTTGCAACTTATCTGGGTCAGCACTTTGATGACTTCTAGTAACCATAGATATTGAAAGCCTGAAAATGACATAGCTAGCGCCAGATGGTGTAAACAACTTTAATCAGCAAAACAGAAAATTATCAGAAAATTATGCTTTGAATTTGGGACATCACAACTTCTCTAAAAGAGCTCCGATTTCGATGAGCAATGCATCAAAAGAATGCTCAGAGAAAGCCCTTTCACCTTGCGTCTGATTCCGTGTCATGCGCACATGTTTTCACATTGAAAATTTGAGATTTCTAAAAGTGGCGACTTTCACATTTTGACCTTTGTCCACCTTAAGGGATGACGACTACAAATGTATAATAGCTCATTGAAAAGCTGAGAACATAAGCTCTGGAATGGTGTATGGTTTATCAATGTTAAATGAGTTTGAAAGGCAAGCGAATCGATTGAAGTTTGGCATGATTTAGGTGGTCCGTTTTTTATGATCAACTCTGTATATAAAATTGTTAGACAAGGGCATTTGCTCATCTCGGAGAACACGAAGTATCTTATCTAGCTTCACGGTGTTCCAAACTCCTTAAATTAAGTCTGAAATTTTTCGAAATGAGTGGTATAGTATGTATTGTCCAGAATTTACCACAAGCATTGTTGCATCCATATTTGAATATCCCTTCAATTTGCCTTAAACAAAAAAGTTGTGTTACTAAAGATGAATGCGGAAATCAATCTATCGAAACCGTGAGACCTGTATTTCAATATCCTGCTTTAAATCATGCATATATGGTAGAGAGAGTGAGAGTGTCCGTTTTTAAAAAAATTTACGGTATTCTGCATATTTCCCTGAAGATATATTATTTTGCAGTGATGAAACTGATATACTGCTGATGCCTAACTTAACATTTTATGAAGATCAGCATCATTATCGAAACAATTCTGAAACATGTGCTTGCGCAAAGCTTCATTACATATGTTGACTGAAATACGCAATGTTATAAGAGATGCTATAAACAGCAACTGTGCCATCTGCCAAATGCAGAATTCATGTGTTACATTCATGGTTTGTGTTGACTTTCACGCTACATAGTCGTCACTTATGCCAAGATGAATGCATGAGTCGATATTAAAGACATGCAATTGACTTTAATGACAATGAGTAATTGACTGCTTGACTAGTTATCCTTTATCATTCTTTGACCAAATGCAGGTCGTTACTTATTCGGACTGGTCATTGTAATTATCCGTTCATTTAAGAGATCATCTTAAATCAATGCCAACATCAATGAAGAAGCATTCTAATGAGGAAGACAGCTAGCCATTGCTGTACCTAGAGGCCATCTCCCTAGGTAATCCTCAAGTCACGGAATTACCTCTGTGAAAGCCCTTACTTGCCTTAGGTGGGACCCATGTCACGGAATTACCTTTGTGAAAGCCCTTACTTGCCTTAGGTGGGACCCATGTCACGGAATTACCTCTGTGAAAGCCCTTACTTGCCTTAGGTGGGACCCATGTCGCGGAATTACCTCTGTGAAAGCCCTTACTTGCCTTAGGTGGGACTCATGTCGCGGAATTACCTTTGTGAAATCTCTTAATCCCCGCAGATAGAGCTCATGTCGCGGAGTTGTGATGATGAAAGGTTTAACGTCACTTCTCCCCATATTGATGGCTTGGACGGTGCTGACACGGTCAGACTTTAATCTGAAGCATTTTGATCTTTTAGTCCGGAAGCCATTCCCGCCGACTTCCAATGACACTCTCGGGGCTCGACTTCTGGAACGGAAGATCGTTAAGCCAAGCACTTAACCACTGTGCCACGGAGACCACAATGGTTTACATTTGTCAAAACCCTTACTCCCTTTATTAAGGCTCATGTCGCGGTATTTCCTGGATATAAGACTATCCGCACTAAAACATCCTTTGCGCTAAATCATTCTCACGAGAGCCTGCAAAATTTCTAGGAAGCACAAACAATGAATAAAGGTGAAAAGTCTAGTAACGTGAAGGAAAGGCATACAAGCACGTTGTCATATATTTGTTTTCATGTGTCTATTGATTTCATTTCTTGTGATAAGGGATTGAATATTTATTGTATCAAACAGGTATTTTTGGGGCATAAATAAAATTCGAAAGAAAAATCGAGCAAAACATTGAGTTATCATGCAAGCGCAGCGCATACACTTTCGAGCAAGTTTCGGAATGATGATAAAAGTAATCGTAAACGTGGGAAAGTGTGAAGGCATCATGATGCGAATTTGCCAATCTTTTCATTCATAAGAATTGAGACAATACCTTATTGAAATTCTTTCGGTCACATTTCATTACTTTCATTAATGGTTCTGAATTACTAATACTACTGCAATTTAGGAGTAGCATCAGTGATTCTAGTAATAATTTTACATTTGAGAAGTTCAAATAGTATTGTCTACTTAAGTGTAGCTGTGGAGAAAGAAGTGTGCAAATGGCAGATGTACCATCGTTGCCGCCCAGGAGTAGCGGCCCACCTAAACGACTGCGCAACAGCCCGAAAACGCTCCCGCAAACGTCGTCCTCCACTATCTCCCAAATCATTCGATGGGGAACGATTGAGAGGGCTTGATGACAGTGGACTACCGCCGTAACTGCAAAAACATTTTGAAAATTGCATAGCGGTACGTGTTTTCAATTTGTCATCAAATGGATGGACGGAGAGAGAGAGACAATAATTTCGCCTTGATACTAGATCGATAATAAGCATGTACTACTTATTAATTCATAGTTAGTAATGTACTATATACGTCAATTTTTAAGAAAGTTGAGAAATACGGAAATATTTTGTCTTCATTACATTCGCTACCACTCACATCTGTATAACAATTTCATGTATCCGAACGGATTCATTAAATATTAAACTGAGGAATTGCAACGATGAAGACTATTCACTTGTTAGCGTTAGTAAAAAAAGTAACGATAAATCAATTTCACTGCACTCATGGCGTAGAGCCAATTGATCAAAGCAACAAGTTAAAACCTTCACCAATAGTTAGATTTAAAATTGAAATAAAATTGCGACTTTGTAGCACGAATGATAATATATCAACAAAAATGAAGCATTTTCACTGTTTCTGAGTATCTAACGAAGTGAGGAATCTGGCAAAGACGGTTTTTATTTCTTATGCAAATACTTTCAATTTTGATGCGCAAATCTTTCTTTCACATTCATTGCTAGATGAAAACCTCTCAGATCGTCCTGTTTCAAGACACTCATCACATTTGCTAGCCTGTTCCGGTCACTATCCCACAATCTCAAATACATCAATGTAGTTTCAGTCACCAAAACGCAAATACATGTATCTTGAGGCAGCAAAAGCATCTTAATATTATAGCAAAGTGCTCATAGCGGAATAACAGAGTTTTGACTATTTTTCTAACGAGACTAACATCAATAAATGTAGAGAGAAAGATATTTTTCACTTTATATCGCAAATCAATGAATTTATAATGCATTCATTCAGCGTCGGCAGTTTCCATAACTCACCGACACAGGTATATTGTGTGCACATATTTTTCATTGACTAGATTTTTCTCTGAGTTGGCGTTCCGATGCGAAGAGGTTCTACTGACTTGGGGTTCCGATGCGAAGAGTTTCCACTGAGTTGGGGTTCCAAGCCGAGGAGGTTCTACTGAGTTGGGGTTCCTATGGGAAGAGGTTCCACTGAGTTGGGGTTCCGATGCGAAGAGGTTCTACTGAGTTGGAGTTCCGATGCGAAGAGGTTCCATTGAGTTGGAGTTCCGATGCGAAGAGGTTCCATTGAGTTGGGGTTCCGATGCGAAGAGGTTCCACTGAGTTGGAGTACCGATGCGAAGAGGTTCCACTGAGTTGGAGTTCCGATGCGAAGAGGTTCCACTGAGTTGGGGTTCCGATGCGAAGAGGTTCTACTGAGTTGAGGTTCCGATGCGAAGAGGTTCCACTGAGTTGGAGTTCCGATGCGAAGAGGTTCCATTGAGTTGGAGTTCCGATGCGAAGAGGTTCCATTGAGTTGGAGTTCCGATGCGAATAGGTTCCATTGAGTTGGGGTTCCGATGCGAAGAGGTTCCACTGAGTTGGAGTTCCGATGCGAAGAGGTTCCACTGAGTTGAGGTTCCGATGCGAAGAGGTTCCACTGAGTTGGAGTTCCGATGCGAAGAGGTTCTACTGAGTTGGGGTTCCGATGCGAAGAGGTTCCATTGAGTTGGAGTTCCGATGCGAAGAGGTTCCACTGAGTTGGAGTTCCGATGCGAAGAGGTTCCACTGAGTTGGAGTTCCGATGCGAAGAGGTTCCACTGAGTTGGAGTTCCGATGCGAAGAGGTTCCACTGAGTTGGGGTTCCGATGCGAAGAGGTTCCACTGAGTTGGAGTTCCGATGCGAAGAGGTTCCACTGAGTTGGAGTTCCGATGCGAAGAGGTTCCACTGAGTTGGAGTTCCGATGCGAAGAGGTTCCACTGAGTTGGAGTTCCGATGCGAAGAGGTTCCACTGAGTTGGAGTTCCGATGCGAAGAGGTTCCACTGATTGGGGTTTCGATGCGAAGAGGTTCCACTGAGTTGTGGTTCCGGTGCGAAGAGGTTCCACTGAGTTGGGGTTCCGATGCGAAGAGGTTCCACTGAGTTGGAGTTCCGATGCGAAGAGGTTCCATTGAGTTGGAGTTCCGATGCGAAGAGGTTCCATTGAGTTGGAGTTCCGATGCGAATAGGTTCCATTGAGTTGGGGTTCCGATGCGAATAGGTTCTACTGAGTTGGAGTTCCGATGCGAAGAGGTTCCACTGAGTTGGAGTTCCGATGCGAAGAGGTTCCACTGAGTTGGAGTTCCGATGCGAAGAGGTTCCACTGATTGGGGTTTCGATCCACAGAGGTTCCAGTGAGTGGGGCTTCATTGCGCATAGGTCTACTGATTGGTATATTCGCTGCGCAGAGGTCTACTGAATGGGGTTCCAATGCGCACCGTTTCCATTGAGTTGAATGAAAGCGATCAAAAAAGCAAAAAATGGTACTCATAAATTTTTGTTTTGTCGTGGTGAAAATAACAACATGTTCTAAATTAGATTTCTTTGCCAATTTCCTCACCATAATTTTACATGGTATGAATGTCCAACAACAGTGTACAGCCACGAATATCTATTCTCAGAGCGTTTCTACAGCCATTACTACATTTACTAAACTCAAGAATATTAGTTATAATAGACAATCTGACGAAAGATACAAGAACTTGTAAATGTAAGCGTTAAGATCGAACAAGCATCTGTTGGAGTTCTGAAAGCTATTAAGTCTACATTACAGAAAATCAATAAAAACAACTTTTCCTGTGCGCAATCTCAGCAGGAAAAATTGAAGTAAGTAACAAAATACATTGGTCTTGCTCTAGGTCAGAGGCACATTAAGCTAGTGATTTTTCCATGTGGCCGACTATAAATTCATTTCCTCTTATTCTCTGATGCTGTGTATTTCCACTATGAGATCTTGAACCACAAGATCAATATCCAGTTCATTGTGGTGGTGATCATGAATTTAGTATGTTTCTGTTCTGGCATTGCAATGATAGAAATGAAATAAGTTCTTTTTAAATATCAAAACTTCGAAAATATCAAAAAAATGAATTAATTATTAAAAATGATTACAAAGATTGATGAGGCTATTAGAAAGGAAACAGGTGCCCATGGACAAGTTAGTGTCATCTGTCGGCCGTGTGCTTAGAGAACTATTTGACTTGTGCTCGAATTCTGGAATTTCGTCAGATCATTTATCAATCTCAAGAGAAAAGAAGCAAAGAATTGGTGCAATTATTAAAAAGTGAAGAGGGCAAGAGGAAGTGTTTCGGAATTGTGAAAAGATGGCAAATGAACAATGCGACGTCACCAACTTGTCCTATATCAAGGATCAGTCAGGCGATCTTGTCACTCACAGTGCTCAAGTCCTGAATGTTTGGGAACGACACATGGCGGATGTGATGAATGTGGAATCCAAGTACAGTGGAATCGACGACGGTGATCATGTTGAAGCTCCGTTGTGCTTGCTGTTGTCTGAAGAAGTACAGGTGTCCTTAACACATTGCAAGTTGAATAAAGCACCGCCGAGTCCATCTGGATAACTGTAGAAATGCTGAAAGTTTCAGGCGCAACTGGAATACAATGGATGGCAGTGCTTTTCAATGAAATTCTGATTGAAGGTTGCATCCCTGATGAATGGAAACTGAGCAACCTAGTTCCTATTTACAAGAGTAAAGGAGATTCGCTCAACTACGGAGGCTACAGAGGACTCAAACTCACAGACCTCACAGGGGACGTTTTTGAAAGAGCTCTTGAGAGGTGGATTAGAGCGCAAGTAAAGAACGACGAGATGCACTTTGGCTTCATGTCTGGTACGTGCACAACAGATGCAAATATCACTGCACGCTAATTTCAAGAGAAATATCTGGTCATGAAGAAAGTGCTATATTTTGATTTTGTCGACTTTGAAAAGGCGTTCGACCGGGTTCCCAGGGACAAATGGTCTCAGGGGATTCCCAGGTCATGTGAACACTAAAAAAATCGGAAGTTGAAATCGGAAGAAGGAATTGTTCAAGCAGTTATGAACCTATAGGAAGACGCCAGAACATCCGTGCGATTTGGAGGAGACAACAGCGAGTTTTTTGAAGTGAAGATTGGTTTGCACCAAGGCTCTGTCTCAAGTCCACTGCTCTTTACAATCGTCATGAACGCCACCAGTGCGGGTTCTTCAGAAGGTCTTCCTCTCAAGATCCTCTCTATGAAGAGGATCTCGTATTGGCCGCAGAAAGTGAAGAAGAGCTGTAAGAAAACCTTAAGACGTGGGATGACTGCCTAACATCGAAAGGTTTGAAAATCAAAGTGGTCAATACAAGAGTGATGAGAGCTGACGTGGGGAAGACCCTAATAACATGCAACTACCCGTGTAGTGTCGGTTGTAACTCAGTACAGTGCACCAGCTGTCAATCATGGACTCACGGACGTTGTAGTGCCATAAAAGGCAGTCTGACAAGATCGGCGCCGAACTTTTTGTGTGGCAGATGGTCACGTGATATACCCGTAATGAAAAGCAGAAGCCCAATGAAAGTGATGACGTTGGAGGAAGGCAAGTGCGACTCTGTTACCCGTTTCTGCTACTTGGGAGACATGTTGGATTGCGGTGGTTGGACGGAGGCAGCTGTGACTGCGCGAATTCAATCGTGGTGGAAGAAATTCCGAGAGCTATCGCCTATCCTGACCAGTCGCGCTACTCCATTTTGGATGAAGGGAGAGATTTATGACTCATGCGTCACAGACTGCATGACTTACAGAAGTGAGACTTGGGCCTTGACAGTTGTAGAAAAGAGAAGAGTGGAAGTAGCAGACAGACGGATGAATAGATGGATGTGCTTCGAAGATATCCAGCGGAGACCATCTGGCGCGGCTGAACCTGCAGTCGATCGATGAGGTCATGACGGTGTGCAGATTGCGATGGCACGGCCATGTGATGCGGAAAGATAACATCAATCTGGTGAAGAAAGTGTGGAAAATGAAGATGAAGAAACCAAGAAGCCGCCCAAAGAAGATCCGGGAAGAAGCAGTGTTCGCAATTGGGTTTCAGAGAAGCCGACGCCCTGGATCGGAACACCTGAAGGCAATCCATGAAGAATCATCGTCCAACCCAACGGAGATAGAGAAAAGGAAGTAGCCGAATGAATTCGCATATTGGATTGCTATTTCTTTTATAAAATGTAAAATAATACCTTTTGACTACATTTGTTCTGATTTTACTTTGAAATATATTTCAACGATCCTGCCTTATCAATCAACTTATAAATGATTGAATTTGAAATTTGAATACGCACTGCAGATCATGAACTGCGTGTATGTGTCGACGAGTAACGTGATATGATTTCTCAGTCTTTTTTCACCTAAGCAAGAATGATAACGAAAAAGAAACTGTCATCTTTTGACATAATTATAAAAATTCTTTCTCTATGATCTGATGGTACGCAACATGATATTACGTATTACACAACTTGGGCCCCTGAAAATAGGTATTTCATGAAGCCAGAAGGGCAAAACAATGTAGAAATCCGAGGCCTCGAAGCGGACGAAGATTTCTACATTTTCTTGCCCTTCTGGCCGCATAGAATACCATGTCATGGCAGTAAGCCTCCAGCGACTTAGACGACAGTGTTTTCTAGCGACACGCTTAAGCGTGAATATGAAGATGTTTTCTGAGATTTCTATTCTATTCAAAACTCCAACAGATTTCTACATTCCTCTTTATCCTACGAAGATATCTCCATACCTGAAACTCGATCTGTTTCTCTGCGAACTGTAAATGTGAGAATGAGCACAGAGATGTGACTTAAATGCGAGAAAATGAACTCACCTGAGGATCTCACTCGCATTACTAGCAGAAAGTTGATCAGTTTCCTGCAAGGCGTTTCGTCTGGCAGAACTTCCAGCAATAGAACTTTTGTCTGAAGTTTTCCTGCGAATTGTAGAAAACCGTCCGAATGTTCGAGACCTGAAAAATAAAGAAAAAAGTGATAGAACAATTCATTGCAACAGATGAAGCCTCTTCATTCAAGTCTTTCCATCTTCATTTTCTTAAACTTTCTTTCATTTTTCTTTCTCCTAAGTGTTGGTTGAAATAAGGAAACTGGCTGTAATAAAGATGAACAAATTTCTCATTTATATTTCCTTTTTCACTATCAGCTAGCACCTAAAATGTAGGTAAAGTCTTAGCCATAATCCTACTTGACTTTTCAATCATTGTAGTGTTTCATGAATAAATGGAATTCCTTTGTAACTATATCATGGTGCAGAAATTAATGGTACAATGCTGAATCGCAAGATCGTTTTCAATTTGGCTGTTCATTATATCCAGAACATTTGAGAAATTCAGCAACTTCCACAGATTTCAGTGAAGCGGATAGCACGAAATGAACGCGCCTCCTGATGCCCCAATGATGCAATCTACATCGTACTGCACATTTCTGGAGTCTGCTCCGTCGGTTTTCGGCTTCTATTGGTCGCAAAAAGAAATTCAAAGTTTCAATTCTAGATACCAATAAATTTGAGGCATACGATACATGAAGTTTTCTTAGACGAATTGCTGTGTGATCAAAAAGTGTTTCAAATCCATTTCAAATGGTAAATCCATTTTCATGAAAGTATTTGAATATAACTTTGTGAAAATTGTTATGTTTTCATTGTGTTGTTTATCGTTGCTGTCACAGTCGGCTTATGAACTTATGATGTCTCTTTATCAATTTCCACCTATTGTTGAATTATTTTATGTCAAGTATGTTGAATTGATCGCATCCATCATCAGCATCTCTGGTCCTTCAAACGTACGAAAATATGAAATATAATGGAATCTCTAGAGAAACATTGGTGTTCAGCAGCTTCAGTCTATAAGTACCAACATTCTTTCTCGAATTTGCGAGAGAGAGAAAAGCTGACATCAAACTATGATTCCTCATTTGTTCAGCAGCAAATTTTTACTTTTACATCTTTTTCATTCGCATCCGCATCACATCACTTGTATATTTGAGTGTAATCATTGAACATTGAATATGATTGACGAATATTCCAATGTCGACGCAGTAACTAGTCGTATCTGTATAAATACTTGACCTGCTTTCCCGGATTTTTCTCATAAGAAACATATCCTTTGAACTTTTATTTAGAAAGAAAGAAATAGAGAGATAGAGAGAGAAAAAAATAGAGAGAGAGAGAGAGAGAGAGGAGAGAGAGGAAAGAAGGAGGGATACTAAATCCTATAAATGAGTTATCGAATCGCTTTGGCATTAGAATATTCTGGTAATTGTTGAATTAACTATTTCCGCTTTCAAATGCTAACTTTTGTTCAAGGAATAATGTCGCAAACTTTCTTATTCATTCATGATGAGAAATGATTAATGCTTGTTATTAAGAATTTCTAAAACTATGATAGTTTCATTCACGGCACGTCAAACAGACTTTTTACTAAATCAATGCTACACTACAGATGTGGAATTCATCAATGCATCTCTGTTCAATCTTCCATGTAAAGTAGTCATTGTGGAGAGAGCAGCATCTCTACTCCCTTGATACATCTTCGATAACTTGTGATTAGTTTTGTATAGACTGATGTACTTTTTCAGTAGGAACTCATTTAGATTACTCGTAAATTTTCTTTATGACTGTAATAAACAACGATATCTGAATATTTGACATTATGAGCAGCAATGTGAATTCCATCAATAACCACCTAAGTCACTCCAATAAAATCAACATGATTTTGATAGTCTCTCATTTGTTTAATGGAATTAGTTATTCAAGAATGCAGAACAAAGTCATCCATCATTTCTGCTATTCGGAATGGCTTTGAAAGTTTGGCTAAATATCGATTAAATTGGAAACTGGGATAACATTGTTAAAGTTTTATAGCTATTTGGATGAATAAAAATAAGCTCTCCTAAAGAGAAGTAAATTTCAACGAATATCCTAAAACATCAAATTGATTTAGAGCCGGATAAAAGATCTCGAAGATGAGATAACAATACTATCCGTCGCATTTAGTGAAATTACATTCCAAAATTAATAATTTCAAGCGGCATCCACTCTGACAAAACATCAAATTAATATGCATTATAATCCCTCTATTTTTGGCATCAGAATCAACAACTTTGCTGCATGATTAGCTATTCGGACAAGCTTCGACAAGCCGGTTTATCAGAGAACATAAAGTACTCCAGCGAATTTGATCTTCAATTAGAATTCTGGTGCATGCATGCACCATTTATGAATAACACGATTGTGAAATTTATGAAACCACTAAGACAGAAAGATGCTCGACAAATTATTCCACCGACTAATTACACATGTGTTCCACCGCAAAAGAAAGGGAAGTTTGACATAATCAATAATACTAAAGTAGAAATGGATTTAAAATAAAGGTCGGTTTTATGTTCTTCATTATGCATGCATTAGAGAGATGGCAATGGCATCCGGTTTTGAATACGGCGGCCCGGACTCGACCGGTTCCATCCATGAAATGCGGCATTCTATTATTCTTTTGCAATTGTACTGTCTCACCTGCGATAGAATTACGTAATATATTCCAACATCTGCGTGTGGAACGATGAAATGACATTGAGCTCTATCATTCACTTTTCTGCATCGACTGTGGGACGGTGTAGATAAAGCACTTGATCGAATCCTTGTCAGACGAATTGCGGTCGTGAAAATTTGTATCTACGCTACAATCCCAACCGGTTCAGTCGTAACCAAAAACGTCAGTGTATTTTGCTTTCAATTAACTAAGACACTGAAAAAGAAAATGCTGGAAACCTGCGAAGAGTGTAAATATTCTGGACTTTGTCATCTTGTTGTCTGGATAGAAATGAATTAAGCCGATGTCCTCCTTCATCTTTAAGAAGGCTTTGAAATTTCATATAAGGAAAATTTCAAGCAAAGAGTCCTCAGCCATCATTGTCCATCAAAACTGGAGCAGGTTAAGCATCAAGCAAAATAAACATGGGATATTACATGAATTATGCTGATATGCATTTATTGCCTTTGTAATTTGCAATATCATATATTTGTACAATATCTCGCAGTTATCGCTGACATCGACTGATGCAAATTTTTAAATCGTAAGTGCAATCTTTTGCTAAGACATTGACAGTTGGAAATCTTTCAATTCTTCTTTATTGCGTGTCCCAAGTTGAAGCGATCTGACGGCCATATTCTCTCTGAATCAGAAATATTTCTACCGATATTTGTGATTTGCATCGAAGGCTTTTCAACAGATTTCATAAATGTTTACTTGCAGCAGGCATTATTAAATACGCGATGACTAGCCCAATTGTGAAAGTCCAACAGCTTGCATGATCTGTGTTTATGACTATTCTGCCCGTCTTTCCGAACTAGATTTAAAGACGAATCATCTTTGACTTGATTTCTGCTTCCAGTCAATCTTCTAGTCTTCTAGTCAAGCCTTAAATACTTATCTAGACCACCTTTATTATTGGATTTAACTTCATTTTCATAATCGTGAGATTTCCGGTCATTCACTCGATTTGTCCCGTACTGATCATCATCACAAGGATTCAAGAGAGTTATTTTATGTCACCGTTTCTTAAGGAGATGAAAGTCACAAGCGGAACATCATCATCGTACCTTCTGACTTTTATGAGACTGAAAAATGATGACCTTGGACCATTTTTTACAGTGTTCGCTTCAGGTCCAATGAACACTTATCGAACAATTTCCATGAATTTATATCAATATTTCTGAGACGTAGCCTATGCTTTTCATTCTATAAATCATTTGATTTGTTCATTGTTTGACTTGAAATGCGACTCAAAATGACTCTGTGACTGAGAACTGAAAACGTCAATGACCTGTCAATTTTTGTACTAAAATAAAATTGTCTTTCCTTTTCACATAAAGAAAATGCAAAATTGCTTCATTCATTTGTTTAGCATTATAGTGATAAATAATGAAGGGAGAGACAGATTTTTGGCGATGAAGTCTAGCTGGAAGCAAATACAGTTTTGTTAAATAGAAAATATTTACTCAACTTCGTACTGAGCTGACTAATCCGTCTCCTAAATGACAGAGTGATTTGATTATCATTCGAAATAAATGCCAACGGCTTTTACTCAGTCTATATGCAGAAAGTAATTGTCAAGATTTTATATTTCACCTCATTTCCATCTTGATAGTGAATCGTGAGACAAAATTTCAAAATAGTGAACTTTCTCATGTTCCCATCTATTCACTATCCTGGCGTCTGTCTGTGAAGTACTGAATGTGTTGACACTGTTCCCAGCATCACCGCGAAGTCGTTGGGAACCATTTGAAACACAAGATAATCAAGAAATTCAGATTCCCTACCTTTGACATCACATCTTCTACCAAAAGAAAAGCTTTTAAAATTTAGGAGAGATATTAGGATTCGCCCTACAACCACTCATCAGTGCCGATCAGTGAAGCAGTCCTCCAGCCTGTTTTATCATTCTAGATGTTTTAAGCTATACAGTTTGGGCAATTTTGACCTGTACTGACGAGCCCTTGTACGGCGAAACGGAGCGTTTACGGCTGCCAAGGATTGTTTGTGCTAAATTTGTTCAAGTCTGAGGACGTCATTCTATTCTATCCCCAGGCGAACTGACACTCTATAATCTTTATGATTATCAGCCGCACGACAAAGCCGGGATAAAGTTAGAGCAGCCTGCTGTGCAGTCGATTAGCTTGCTCACGCATTCTGACGAGTTTTTTACTAATGAATTGAATAATTTCAGCGTGTTAATAGATGCTAACAGCCATAGAATGCTACAAACTGAACTGCAAGTAGCAGTGAAACGTCTGACAGTCCTTGTGAACTGATGACATCACATATCTGTGGTATCTGTGGCTTCAATCACCAAAAAATCCGAGATGCAACCTTGCATTCAGTTCCTTCCCTTGCTGCAGATAATCGCGATTTATAGGCATCTTTCAGAAAAGCAAACTTGATTCTTTCTGAATATAACATGACATTTTAAATTCTATTACGGCCGGTGAATTTCGGAGTCCTGGATCACCATGACTGAGATAATGCTCCTATGAGGTCGTGGAACATCTCATGCAGTCTCATTATTCATTCAAGGTATTCGCCAGATATCTATAAAGGGAAATCCGGTAAAAATAAGGCATTGATTTGATTAAACTGCATGTGCGGTAGCCAAGATTGCATTTTTACTCAGATGAAGCGATTTTAATTACATTTGTAGTGAAAATCCATTAAAATTTAGTCATACTGGGTGCGTTTCGTCGATTCTTTGCGAGATAACAACAAATGAAAGAAATAACTTAATGCAGTGAGAGCTGCGTCATAGACTAAGCTATCTTTGTATATCCTTGGATTTAGTGAAACCTTCACACTATAGCATCAATTTTATGGAGATGATGACGTCAGAATGACGTCATGAAGGAACACTTGAGTGCGACAAATAACAATTTTAGAAAAGAGGAATTCGAGCAAATAAGACTTGAAATTGAATATCCAAAAAGCTTGCAAATTCAGTTTCAATTTTCATCTGACAAAAGCCACGACATCGTGGTACCTACTCTCGTGTTGGCAACATCCTTCGAGCAGTTTTTCTTGTTATTTGGAAACTGCGAAAATGTACGGATTTCAGGATTTCAGCGATAACCTTCAGTATTCGTTCTTGAGCCATCTCTTTCATGACTGGTCAGAATCTGCATTTGTTGGGGTCGAAGTGATAGGGCGTCAGAGTTACAGCAAGTCTGGTTCCTCGGAGCTACGCGTGAGGCATCACGAGATGATTACTTACATGTAGATTAGAACTTCTGCTTGCAAGTACGTGCGGCCTGGGGCCTTCAATGCCTTGTTTGAGCGGAACATGAAACTTCAGGTATATCTACAGGTCTGGCAGAATGTGAAATCTCTGACACAATATCAGAGATGAAGTTCTCGAGCATTCCTAATGATCAAATTGGACAGGATCGGTTAGCCATACCGATAATCTGAAATGAATGGGAAGTTCCATCATCGCAAGAGATTTGATAAATTGCTCTTCTCATTGGCGGCTCACATCAATGAAAATATATTCAAGAAATCTGATACACAATGTCCGCTACCTACAGAATGCACAAACGAAGCCGCAAATTCAACAGATAGTGGAAAATATGACTTCTCCATGTGACAAAGAGAGAAACACGATCCTCAATGTTGAGCAAACGCAAACCTTCATTTCCTAAACAGTTTACATGAATCAAAACTCGAAAAATTATTTATCCAATTGTTTATTGAACAGCGAAGAACAGCATGGAGAAGGCAGATTTTAGATAAATATCACATTGATTACTGATATTAAAATAGAGAGATGTCTTCAAACTCAAGCGATTTAAGCTCAAAATTCCTAGACAGACGCAGACACTGCCATTCTTCTTACAACAACTTGAGAAGAAAATTGCTTTTTATTCTACGGATGTTTTCTCTAAATGTTTTTGCTTAAATGTTTCTGATGACTTTTATCTACTTTTTCGCATCAATCCCAACTCTGGTTTTGTTTATTCACTGCCGCATTTCTTTTATCTTGTACAATTTCTACCCAACTGTCAATTCAATTCATTGCTATTTATTCTTTCATGTGCATATTTTCAATTTTTCATCATTATAATCTCCATGCCATATCTCTGTTCATTAACTAGAAAGTCTGCTTATAGAAAATTAAACCGATTATTCCACCGAGTTAATGAGCGACAGCATAATGCCGAAGCCGGCTGAATATTCTGCCGGTTCCGGTGTTACACTGACGTTCATAAACTCGCCAGAAAATTCTGTCGGCTGAATTTTACGAGACGCTACGATCATTTATGAGGATTTCGTGGATTCAATGCAAGGAACAACGGCCAATTCCACTGAACAACAAACTGTATGGAAAAAGATGCAATAGGAATGGTGGAGGGCAGACGAAGTGCAATATCCAGAAAGCACAATCTGCCAACGATAAATGCCATCAAAGTAACGATGGATTCATAGAAATGGACAACAAATTTCTATGTAATGATCCACACGTTTCAGCTGAATATGAGGCAAAGGAAAAATGAATGAAATTATTTTGTTGTCTAAATCTTTCATTTAAACGTTTTTAGTTTATCCTGCCATTCTCATCCGAGAGTTCATGTTGTGATAATTGTACTGCCACCAAATTTATAAAATATTTCTTGATATTTGTTTTCGCATGGAAAGCCAGAAATAGTCTGTATCGCTCCGGAAAGTTGACAACAAATGTTTGACTTACAAACAGGAGAAATTCCATTTCCCTTTCTGCAGAAGCAATGCATGAGCGATGCATAAGATGAAAATTGTCATAATTTTCATCATCTGTCACATTGGTAAATGTTTGATAAGTGCTTCCACTTTATATTTGATGCGACAAGAAATTAACAATTTCGAATATCGACGTCCTTTGATATTGTTATAAATTTCTTTCAATAAGCTGTCAACCAGGGAATAATATTGTTACAATCACCCGTTTGGGAATATCTTTCTCAAGCTGGTACAACAAATAAAAAAGTAGCAAAATAATTAAATGTGCTGTATAATCCAGTTAACACAAATCATTTCTTTTCACCATCATTTGCGAGCATTTTACAAACATTGGTTTTCCAAATGTTTGTCTTTGGCGAGAATGAAATTTCTGCGTTTGAATTAGATGCTCAATTGGAGGATTTAACTTGCTTGGTAGAATGTGCAAGAAAAACTGTTTTAAAACTTCAAAAAAATTAGATAATCAATAGATTGGTATAATCACCGACAGTAATTTCGTCTTCAAACCCATTTCTTGGTGAACATTTTGGTGTAAAAAAGCTAAAGCCGAATAATTATCTCGGTGAGAACCACTAGTCATTGCAGTTTTGCGTACATTATGACTCACCCTGTATTCTGCAGCATTAATCACCACAATGTAACTGGACTTATATGTCAAACGCGTATTTCTATCATAAATCATTAGCAAGCTTCGATTTACAGCAGATGAAGATATTGGCATATTGAGGAATACAGATAAGGAAAAATTCTTGCTAACATTCTTATGAAAAGTTTAACTTTCATGCTGAAAAATTAGACAACTGAAGAAAGAAAAAAACACTCTACTGATTTCAAATGCTTGATTAATTTAGTTTTCATCAAACAGACAGCTATATGAAGGACGAAGATGATCACGTGGTTTGTGAAGCTTTCGATGCCGCCGAAAACCCGGCCGGTCACAACACTTTCCACAAGTGCATATGTGTGTGTAAATTTATTCCTATCTTGCTAATGAGTCTAATATCGGAATTTGTTTTTGTCGTCCCATAATCTGCCTCTCCTTGATAGAGAAATAACTTCTGATAACTTAATATCCATTATCTTAATAACAATAGACATTTCAAACGCATACGACACAATCAGCAGGAAATGGACATCTTCTGAATGTGTCAGTTTTCAATTCATCCTCTGACCATCCTCTGACCTCTAGACAATGAATATTGATTCCAAGCTAATGCGATTAAAACAATGCGAAGCAGGTTTTGATGAATTCAAGGAAGATATGGTGTCAAATCATTAGAAAGTGCATCAAATGTTTTCTGTGCATCAAAAATGAAAATATTGAAACTCAACAATGTCACAATCAAACTTGAATGTCGCTTGGTTGGGTTTCAAAGCAATGAACGGGAATTTCACTTTCCAATCTTCTACAATGACACTAACCTGCAAAGCATGGAAAGTAATGCCCATCGTCTGCAAAATTATTGACACTTTCAACAATATACCGCAAATATTCTTTGAGAACATTTTCACATTTGATAACGACGACTTTACAACTAAGAATTCTTAGTATTCAATACATGTATTGCAAACATAACGCAGCTCCGATAATGTGAGACCCTCATTTATCTTCAGCAATAACAACATTAGAATTGGACTATCTATGCATTTATCTGAACAAGAAGCAACACAGAAATCGGAAGTATATTCTGCAAAATATCAGTTTATGCTATAATTTAGTGATACAAAGGACAGAATATTCAATTGCGTATGGAATTTGCGTATCAAAATGAGCATCTACCCCTTGGCCGCACTTGGATTTCATGCAAATTCTGATCTCAGTAGACTGTAATTTGCTGAATGATTTTTATGAGTTCTGAACGTCGCAAGTTCACAGTTTCAATGACAGTCTGTGAGATAATATCTTCCAGAATTAGTACATCAGAATATGTCAAAACTATCGACTGTTTCATTCATGTTCCAACTGAAATTGACTGTGATGCTTAATTAGTTGTAAGTTGTGAAAATAATCAGTTTTTGCAATGTCTAGCAAGTCTGAAGACATGACTCTATTGCAAGAATTCTGACGAGCACTCGCTTAAATTTGCCATTGAAACAACCCTAGCCGTGTCGAGGTTCTTCTTTGTCTACCTTCTTTTGTCCTATATTGCTGCATAATTTTTCATCTCATTTTCGCACCCTATCATGAACATAGATCTTTCAGACAATATATTGGAATTTAGATGAAAAAACTTTGCTTTGACAAAAACTAAATATTCAAAATGAGTTGCATTTTGCTTTAACCAAATTTAAACTTTCATTGGCAACTTCGGCACAGCTGGGAGTGCCATAGTGACAGATTTGAGCGAATGCTTGTCAGACCTGAAGAGTGTTGCAGAAGAAATACATTGCTGCGAGTTCCAATTAACATCAACTGGAGTCCTTCGATAACTGCTCAATGAAAATTTCTTTAACCTACGTCAAAATGTTATTGAAATCTATGTCCTAGAGATCAATTTGTTGTGAATGTCAATGTGTGATCAATGCGTGCATTAAAACGCTATTCACTGCTCCATTTATCTCTCCCTACTTTCTCTTGTATTGCTCAAATGATTATTTCACAATTTCCAAAGCAGATTAATTGATCCCTGTTTTGGTTTTCACTGGATTAAAACGAAAATCAACTTCTATTGGTGCTGACTTCAACAAAATACGAGTAAGCTATGGACTTCTTTGGATAACGGATAAATGAAAATTTCCTGATTGTCTTCCTTCCATCTTTGTGGAATACAACAATTTTAAGCCAAACTTTCTCGACATTATCACGTTTCCGGACCGCTGCTTGTTTCTGTTTCCACTATCATTCTCAGGATTTGATAAATTTTATTTAGAGAGCAAATACACCAATATTATAAGAACTAATCCGCCTTGTAAAACCATCAGTCTGCCATTGAAGAAAAGTGTAGAGAAATAAGCAGAGACATTGATGAAAATATATTGCCCGTAATCAGAGTGGATGATATTTCTTGTACTTCTGCTGATAATTCCTCTATCCAAAGAAATGACAACTGAGATAGAACTCCGAGTTATCAAGAAAGATCGCTGCAGCAAGATTCGCAATGATTTGTGAACGATTGAAAAGGTTACATTTTCTTCAAGGTAAAGACAAGTAAAGAAGTGTAATTATTCTCCCTTGTGAGCTCATTCAAACATCCTGACTTGAAGATTTGCGAGAGAAGTTAACGTAAAATGAAGCTATAATTTCGTTAATTTCATACAATTCCAACTAATTTGGCATTCGGGGTTCGCAGTCTCAGCTTAATTGGCTGTTGCATCATTACCTTAAATTTGTATGAAGGTTTATAAGCAGCAGCACTCCATGGGAACTCAATTAACAGACTAGAATCTATGAGTAAAGGAAGCGTTGTGACGTAATCACCGGACAATGTTTGACCGCAATCTCAACTGATATAATGAGAGGCATGAAAGATCAAAACTCTTGTCTTTCCATGTGTTGTGCACGACTCATTTCAAATGTGAACGTTGAAAGGTCTCCGCATCATGACGGTTGCTAAATTGTCGATATTTCACTCAAAATGAGATAACCGAATACTTTGAGTTCGAATCAAACAAAGATTTTTGCTAAGGACAAGAAGATTCCGCTGTCATCTTGTGGAAGATTCACATTTAACAGTAAATGCGGAATAACGATTCTTCGACATCATTTTTCTGTTTGATTACAACACAAGGTTTCAAATGATTAAGTTCACAGGGAGGAACATGAGTCGCAAAATTTCAGCAAGCAGGTTTTCTTAATGGTGTGTTTTTAATGCTGTGTTTTTACGGGTCCATCAATTTACATGCCAAATGTGATGACAAAGTTCTACCGATAACTAGGTGCTCACAAAATCAGAAACACCAGTTTCATCTTTAATAGTTTTATAGAACTAGACGTCATCTTTATTGGTAATATTGATTCATGATCACTGTACATTGTCCATCAATACTCCAACACATGATTTTATTAAAGATAAGGTCATTGTCATTGCAGAAACATTAAAAAATTCGCTCAACGATAAAAACGCAGGTCTTCTAGCTCATGACAAGACGTCGTTGATAGACAATTGCTAAAAGGTAAATTACTGATCGAAGAAATAAAGAACCAAATCAGTACAGGAAATTATTGACACATTCTTTTCGTGAATGCTGTTGATAACTGGACTAATTAATTGAACTTTATCAATTGAAACGGACATTCATTTCGAATTTTGATAAATATCATTTGATAATGAAGCGGTCGATAATGAATCCAGGGGCACTGTGGTTGAAAATCACTGTTTTCTATGAACATGTATTTAATACCAACATTGATTGATGTTGTTCTACTACTTTATTGAGGAACTTTTTTCTAGGAAAACTGATCACAACTTTTTTGAATTAAAAAAAAATTAGTTTTGTATTCACAAAATAATTTTTGATTATAAATCACTTTTGCTCAGATAATGCCGTACCATTAGATGATGGACAAATTATGTGCAGTGAAGAAAGCCATTTTAGTTTAAGCCGTTAGTGAAAAGCGACTCATTTATTTGTTTGCTTAAATTTATATAACGCGAACATGCCATATTCAAGCGTTCTATTCAAAAACTTATTGAATTAGAACTCTGAATTCAGCCAATTCAGCCAATTCATCATTTTAGCACAACACTGCTTCGGTATACCTGCGGAGAACGGAATCGAGAGCATTGTTCAATTTATTATGGGTACAAGTGTGGCAATTTTAAAGGTGAATGAAAATGCGATAATAAAACACGTCGGCATCATTATATAATTCACTTTTTTGAGAGGTTATCATTCAGTCTTAAGATCGCAAACACCTGTAGGAAATAAATTGTCTTTCGGTCAGCCCTATGTTCTGCGAGCATGCAAGCTGAACAAGAAGGAGCGATGCTTTGCTGGAGCCGACAGTTTCTAGAAGAGCAAACATTTGTAAGCGCTTCATAGCACAGCGAGGCTTATTGATTAGATTTACGTCGATAGGAAAGTCTAGCTTCATTTTGAAATGGATTAAAACATGCTGATTTGAGGTGGATTGTTTGTCAACAAAAACTCAGAACCTATCATTTATAAAGGTATATGAAGTATAAACAAGCTCAGTTGATAGTGCAAATCGCATTGAAATAATTCATTTTGTTACAGCACAGAATATGCACTTCTGGGGTCAGTTTCAGTCGAATGCTTGCGAATGCATAGCTTGCAATGCTAAGGAAAATCCTGTACTGAGAATACATTTTGAATTTACTTTTAAAATCAGAAATTAAGCTTGAAGAATAAGGAGAATATCATCGAGCTTTTATTACTCGTACAAAAATTATGTGAAAACTCCTTTAATAAAGAACAACACAGAACATACGATTAACATCTCACTAAAACTTTTAACAGATGTAGAAGAAAAAAGGTTGTGATTTCAAATGTGAATTACCAAATGTAAAATCTTCCTCTCTCCGATTCTGGTTGTTACATTGTCGTAAGAAAGAAGAAAATTGAAATTTAACTCATTATTGAGGAGAGAAAATGAATATCTAGCGCAAATTAATTAGTACAACATGATAAAAGAAGTCATCACAACAACACACGACTGCTGATTAACAACAACAAGGTGTCGCTGCTTAATTACACATTCAATCTATTCCCTACGATATCATTTTCTTGAACCATATTTCGGTTTGTTGAATAAAAACCCATGTTATATATTAATGAGAACATTATTCCTGAATTTTCCCCTACACAGGGAAACAAAATAGTCGCATCATGTGAACAAAAGTGGAGATAAACTTTATACACCATTGGATTTTCAAAATGAAATTTATGAAAGATAAGGATGGCATTCATTTTTTTATTGTGATAAAGGTGTTTGAAAAATATGAAGAAATATTTGCCGATCTGTAATATGAAATACTCATTATCATATTAGCACTAGCACCTGTTCTATTTCCAAAACTACATCAGTGTATAAAATAGTTATTCAATATTTGAAGTAATATGTCAATGTTTCGCTGATGTAAAGCATATTATAATAGTTAGGGCCTACACAGTTACAATCACCGGACGACATTCCAAAATATAGTACAAGCCGAAGCCGAATGATATTTAATAGAAAATTATTAATGCACTGAACTACTCTATATCTCGAAACTTGACATTTTTCATTGCGATGTTAATCATATACCAGTGTTTAGAAATAAATAATTCTGCACTGTTCTATATATGGAGCTACCAATATGCTAGCTCTAAAGTAATAAGATATTGTAAATCGAAATGTATAGGTCATGAGATGCTATGTAATACAGTAAAGAAAATAACAAAAATAAGAGTCAATAAACTGCATGACCAAAGATAAAGAATCAACCAAAGTAACCAAAGATATAATGGCAAAAGATTAGATCTGGGTTTTAGACCAACGATGGGTAAATAATAAATATTGACCCATGTATGCCGTAGTTTTTGATTTAATAAACAACTCAGTGCTATTTCATCAAAACTATAAGCTTCTAGGTATATCTTCCGGTTTATTTATTACGACCATTTCATTCAATTCGGGTTTGCTTCCTCTTCAGCTGAAGAATGTAAGTCTTACTGATTGAGATGATCCAACATCATTTTGATGGATGTCAATCAAGTCAACATAGACGATTAAGTTGACGTACATGCACATTTGAATGTCTTTAAATTAGAGGAGGATTTTGTCGAGAAGTTTTCCCGAGGGCATTTTGCTTGTCATGTTACCCGGCTGATCATATCGAGGATTCGACAGACTAATATAAATTCATGCGCCCTTCAGTTTTCAAGTGATCTTTATGAATGTCAAAAACCAAGCGGACTAAACGTGCAGTTCATTCATGAGTTCAGAAGAAAGCTTCATTCGATTTCAAATGTTCAGTATGTTCTGGAGTGA
Source organism: Prostheceraeus crozeri (assembly GCA_907163375.1). Classification (NCBI taxonomy): domain Eukaryota; kingdom Metazoa; phylum Platyhelminthes; order Polycladida; family Euryleptidae; genus Prostheceraeus; species Prostheceraeus crozeri. Next base: position 234,429 of record CAJQUW010007987.1, on the reverse strand, counting down.
GACTGTAAATTGATAAATATTCACCGCTCTCGCTGATGAAACTGATCCAACCATAAAGTCACAGAATGAATCAAGCATTCATTGAATTTTAAAGAATTGCATTGAAGACAAGGATTTCAAAGCATATCCGCTATCCAAAAGTTTCTCCGCTGATTCAATAAATAAGAGCTTTTAATTCAGGATGACACCAACACTTCTTGTGGACCTTCGACTGAGCTCAGCTGAACGTCTCCACTTGGTCAGACCAAAGGTAAAAGTCTCTAAGAGAAAGCAAAGTCAGCTCAGGCCAATATTAGCAATTTATTTTCATGCAGCATACAGAAGTGGACGGAATGCAGATAGTATTCAGTGAATCAAAGTTAAATATTAACCCGTCTTAATTGCCAATTTTCAGCTTAGGCCTATTTGGTTTTTGTCTATTTGGAGCATAGAAATTTAATGCAAAGAATCAGCTCTCATTGACACTTTTAAACACAGAATGCCACAGAAATGCGAGTATATCACTGTTTGAGGGGTAATCAGTATACAATAATAGGCGCTGGTTGTCATTCGTTGGCAAGTCTGCCTCAATTCAAAATGCAACCCTAGTAAGTGTACCAAAACGGATTTCAGTGTCATCATTAACAAAATGGAGATCTTTTTTGAATGATTTAATTTGCCTTGGTCATTCATATTTGCTTAGTTCGGGAATACCAAGTAGAAAAGACGCTGAAAGTCATTTTTTTAATCTTTTGAAGATGCTTTGGGTCATTATTTATGTTTAATAATTGAGGAAGAGTCAGTTTTTTAAAATTATGCAATAACTCAATTAATGATGTAATAATTAATTTCGGCTACTATTCGGTACACCTTGGTCAGATGCAGACTAAAGATCACAACCAGTTGATGGAATTGTGGCAAAGGATCACTCTTGGGTGGAATGCCTTCCGGAAGCTTGGCGGATAAGAAAGTTCCCATGAAATTAAAGAGAAAGGCGTTCAACGAATGTATTCTTCCTACAATGACATATGGCAGCGAAACATGGTCGCTAAATGACACACAATTGGAGAAGCTCGCTACAACTCAACGGAAAATGGAGCGTATAATGGTGGGTATTGCACTTCGTAACAGGATGAGAGCTGGATCCGTCAAGGACATGTAGCGCGACGAAATGACAACCGATGGACAACACGGGTTACTGAGTGAACTCCGCGCAACCACAAAAGATCACGTGGACGACCAAAATCAAGATGACGCAACCATCTAGAGCGCAACATCGGACGCACATGGAGCCGCATGGCTAAAGACAAAGTTTAGTGGACGCTGAAGAGAGAGGGATTCCTCCTAAGGGAGAGAGAAATACCCTGATGATGATAACTATTTGGCAACCATCATCAGGAACAAGGAAATAAACATAGTCGTAGACACAAAAGACATGAAGTCAAATTTCACATTAATGTAGAAAATAAGGGAGTAGGAAAGAAGCTATGTATAAAACTTTGTCAACAAAGTTAAGTGTTGGGGAAGGGAGGGAAAGAAATATGCGACAGTGCGCTATATCTTGCCAATAGTAGCAGTAATTAATTTAATAACATTATTGCATGACCGAAAATAATCATATCATTAATCAAATTATTACATCATTAAGACGTTTAAAATAGGAACACTCTGCATTCTTGCTAATCACTCAGCACAGAAAGAATGAGAGTGGGCTAAATAGCAACTCGGCCACATGGAAGAAAGGCTCCGCGACTAATGTGCCTCCGAGCATAAACAAGGTACGTTTTTTCTTCTTATTATATTCTTACTTAGTATTCCAGTAGAATGTAAATGAAAACCGCTTTTACACGTAGTTGCCGGTATTTTGTCCATGTTTGAAGATTGAACAAGTAGATATATTTTGGTTAGATCAAGATTATGATTTATTGTAGTCTCTTGTAAAATATGAAATTTATTTAAATTCATGTCATGAGGCAAAGCCAATGCCTTTTTATCTTTTGGTCACTGGTCTGATATATCTTGAGATGTATGTACATTCAGTGATGAGTCCCTACATTTAATACTAGTATGTCCACTGATTCTGGTATACAGTTTTCTTATTGTGCTTCCGTCGTAGCCTTCTTTGCATTTATCAGATATTATTTCATATACCACCCCTTCGAGATATATTTCTTTTTCAGGATTCAGGCATGATTTCCAGCTGCAAGTTTGTTGCTTTTGTTGTTGTTTGTTTAGTGCATTTAATCTTAGGATACATCAATGTATAAACATCTAAGGATATACCAGACTAGTGACCAAAAGATATCAGTGTCAATTATAGACCATGATGGAGACATAATAAACCTTAGATTCCAGTAGCCTGTGCATTTTTTCATTTTATTCAGTGCTGTTTTTCAGTTATGTGAAGAGGATAAGAGATCGAACGTTGTTTGAGTCTTATTTTTCAGAATATTCAGAATAATCTTGCTGCTTTTCTACCTAGATGATTATATCGTGAATTTCCTTGTAGAACCTGCTGAAATAAAGGAAGTTGACAGAAATACTAAACGCAAACATTATTTCAACCACGACTGACGACATGACTCTGCATCTATTTAGGAGATGAGAAGTGCAAAAGGGACTCCAGGCATTACTTGATAAGCACCTTATATTCGCTATATATTTCCCGAAAATCTCTTATTCATCTGCTGACTTCAAAGACACGACTGGTGGCTATTCACCGCTGTAACCTGCACCTCAAAAATTTAGAAATTCTTCTGGAGGCTCTGATATTAAGACATTGCGCATTTAACTCCAATTAGCTATTACAAATTCATTCCATAATTATGTCAAAAATACTGCTTTTATTGACAAAAAAATTCTTCACATCAATTTTTCTATTTCTACTTTAACTTTTATTCATTACTGAGTACTTTCAGGAGGCAACGATTGCCTGTCTTTATCGAAATGATTACACTGAATCCTCTACCAAAACTGCTACATCCTGTATCAACGACTGTGGAAAGCAGGCAAACTACAAAGCTTATAGCCGTTCATATAAAAAAGACTGACTTTTCTTCGATTACTTCTGCACTTGTACTTTTTCTGTTTCGCATAAATGATAACTTACGTTGGAGGACTTCGCAGCGGCTTCATGTGAGGTTTCCACGTTGCAATTGATGTTGAATTAGGATCTGCTGCGTAGCATCGCCACAAACACTGAATCAAGCTAGCCGCTGGTACCCTTCTTCGAATCAAGTGCTTCTGCCTTTGATGCTGTTGTACCTTTAACGCGAAACCAGATCCTAGAATACCCTGCAGATAAGAAAAGGTCGTTAAAGATGAAAACCAATTTAGTATCTTTAAAAGAAAGAAATGTCGAATGAAACAATAAGATATGATAAGAGCCAAAAACATCACACAATAATTCGACATTGAACGTCACGATCTGTCAGTGTGTGACAAAAGTCTTTACTACAAATGGCGAAGCATTAGCTCTGGGTTATTACAGAAAGCGGTCAATAGCTTGTTTTTTTATTGAATTTAATCTCCGTTTCTGACAACCAGAATATTCGCAATGAAACACCTCTGAGATGTGACGAAGTCGGGTGTAAAGTCGATAAGTCGATTTAATTGTCAAATTTGACAAGAACATTGTGAAGGTAATCGGATTATCACTAGGATAAGTGATTTGACGATGGAAAAATTATGATAGCCAGAGATCGAGTTTTGCGGATAACTATTAAGTCTCTCGTGGGGCCCAATACACTTCATTCTAGCCTGATTGTGACACCGTTAAAAGATCCGGAATGATGATTTCAGCTTCTTTGTAAGCATTCGAAGTTCTTCATGCAAATCAGTTATGATAGGCCTGCTAAGGGTCATTAGCTAATGACGCCATCGCCATTGGAGTTAGCGGAATAATTATGAAGTGGACGCAGGTTCGACAGAACCTTTCCCGAAATTCAGAAGTATTCGGAAGTATTTTTAGTGGCGTTACGACGTGGCTGCCGTAGATTTCGCTCCAAACGTCGACTTTTTCACATTCCTTGTTTCCGAACTGTTCGCTATTGATGCACCACCTTTTTTAACCGATTTTATGTTAATTGGATGGAATTGTGGCTGGAAATGGATGTCAAGCTCCTATCTCCATAATATAGCCGTTTATGATATTAGTCACTAAATTTTCTTAAATAAATAAATAGGTTCATTTTATACATTATTTATGTAATTACATGTACATGAGTGAGGATCTTGAAATATGGAATTGAATTCTAGAGACTTCTGTCGATGCTCCGCATGGCATTCAAAAAGACATTGAAAAATGTAACTTATAGAATAAATTCCACAATGGATGTACACGTGTTTGTGAATATGATGCAGAAACTCCAATGACGTGACCTTTTCACTCCTCCTTATGGTCTACAGAGGGCATCCACAACTTTCAGAAGGGAGAAAATCTCTTTGATCTAATAATAATATTGATTATATGTGAATACTTTACTTGCTTTTAGAAACTGCATGCGATGACATACTGATACTTTGACATTATTATTATTTTTGTGATTTTATCTTTATCTTATTGATTCTATGATTTATCTTTGTGACATATCTTTCAAGACATATCATTACCTATTCAGTATTTTGTCAGCCACTATGTGTAGGACCCCGCTCGTCTGGGTTTGAGTGTTCAGGTTAGGGGTCGAAACACAACTAGACGAGTACCTGCTGATGACTGACGGACTACAGTATTATGTTTTATATCCCTTAATCGGTAGCTGAAGTAGTGGTCGATGTATTGTAATTCAAATGAAGAAATGTGGAATTACATGAAGTACTATAGACGGATGAAGAAACTGGCGATAACAAATTCAAGTGAAGAAATAGTATTTTCCATGTGTAGTCTTAGGTATAGTGTGTATAGTTTCATTGCTTTCGGTGTAGTAGAGTGTCATTGTATTTCTATTGTTTACCTCCATTATCCACTTTCCACCTATCCACTATTACCATTATCCACTTTGCGTAGTGTCAGATATAGTTCACTTGTAATCGGTGCAGTAGCATCGTTGTATTTCCATATTTTACCTCCACTTTTCCAATTTTGATTCATCGGTTTCCTGTTGTTTTATAATATCCATTTTTAATTTCCTTAACCTATGGTGACCATTGTCTTATTCTATTTCCACTATCAGCATCTGTAGTCGGTACAGAATATTAGACGTCTGTTTTGAACGTGTATACGGCAGTGTTTGGAATCTATGGTATCAGTATATTAACAGCAAGAATGAGTAGTATTACAAGTCTTAAGATTTCCATTTTTACCAGATATTGGGCCAAAGCTGATCAATTTTAATTCGTTGCCACGAGAAAGCTACATTGAGTTCTTTTAAAAACTGATTAATCCAATGGTTACATTGCATTGGTTGCATTGCCTTTGTACACTTGCGGATTGGAGAACGCCATCAGTCCTCATTAGGACTACTTTAACTAATAATTTAAATTAGTAAGCATTATATTCTATTATAAATGGCTACTGGGATGACTTTCATCATCGTATGAGAATCATTTAGTAACACAAAAATTTTGTTGAATTAATGGGATTTCAGACTTCAATTTTCTAGTTTTTATCATACACATTAGTCAGACAACATTTTATGATCTCTTGCATGAGTTTCACCCAACTCAGCGGAACTTCTTTTTCTTGCATGACATAGATATTTCCCCCTTTCATTTTGCCACTGATGGTCTCCATAACTGCTGGAATCTCTCACGCAATTGTCAAAGAGCCTTCCGTTTGATGAGGGTACAGGAGCAAGAATTGTTTCATTGATGAGAAAACTGTGAATGAACAAAGCTACCTCTTCACTGACTGGACATCATAATCAGACCAATTAGAATGAGCAAATGGAGAAAGAAACGTCATGAGTGGATTGAGATGGTCTACACATTTGTGATGTATGGTCGACAGTCGGTGATAATTGAGAGGTATCGGATATACGCACGTATGGTATTTATTTATAGAAGATGCGATTAGTTTGCAACACGTTGAGATTGGAATGAAGCAAAGTTGTTGAATTCAAGTCATGTTACAGAGACCATTAATACTGAATATGTTGACGTCTTGTCAATAGAGGGGATTTGTCATGGATCTTATTCTCATGTCTGGAATGTATATTCACTAACAAAGGTGTTTTGCACGGTCAAAACTTTCAACTGGTTGGACTCGTGTATGATTTAAAAGCCGAGAAGAGAAGCTCCGGAAATTTCTGTTTTGAACAAGTTGAAATGAATTTCAATGTTGACTATCATAATCACACAGAGAAAACGGAAATAGAATTACAGAGACAGGAATTTGACAAATGATAGCTTTCGATAAACCCGATCATCAGTCAATCATAAGCGGCAAAAATCGCTGACAAAGTTAGACAGATTTGATTCTCACTACTGACTAGCTGACATGTCACATTTTGCAACATATTGTTCGACTACAGTGAATCGACAAGTAATTTTTCATGACATGCTTTTCACAACAACTTTTCAGATTCACCAAGTTCACAGATTGATGGATATTTCCCAGTAAGAAGCACTAATCATTCAAATATTAACACAACAAGATGAAATGGTGGAATAAAATTGATTTCTCTTCAATGGTAGTCGATTCATCACCTTCTTGAATGATGCCGACGGGGTCAATTTGAAGACCTGGGATCTCAGGCTTCGTTTCAAAACAGATTCTCGCATTCATCATTTATACGTAGGAAGGATACGTCGGGAACTACATACATGTAACTGCTGCTGCATATTGTAAAACAATCATCATTGGTGACTCTTCTATTCCCTTCTCGCTATTCTATCTCTCTTTTTCTTTCCTCTATCGCGGAGTTGAGTGAAGGATCGGACGTTAATTCAGTGGGCACAGCACACATGTCTTGATGTCAATCTGTTCGTGTGTTGAATATTGTTGCAAGGATTAGCGACTATTTCAATATCGCATCTCTCTGAAGTCCTCTTTGTCTTTGATCAGTTGAAAGCACAGAATTAGATTGCTTAATCGCATCACTTTGCTAGAAGTGTAAACTGATTCAAACAGATGGCACATGCAGGAACTTAATAAGTGGGCAAAAAGAAATTTTTAATACCTTACAGAGATAGGAAAAATAGTCGTGCGTCGCTTGCGGATTGCTGTGAATTCCTTCAAAATGCCCTGATCGCCACCATTCCTTCAGATTCGAAGAATTCAGATCATTGCGCAAAAGTTTTCTCGATAATGTTGGGCCCTCCGATCATTTTAAAAAAAGTTAGCAGGCGCATGAAAAACGTTCACAAACTTCTCTGTAAAACTTGACATCGTCTGTGTCTCTTTGCTGTGTGATCCGGTTGATAGCAGTCACTGAAACGTTGCACAATTTGGCGTGTTTAATGTTGAACTGGCTGCTCATTGTTCTATTGCTATGGTATTATGTCAGCAGATTGTGCCATTTCATTTACGCTACATGTTCCAATGCTTCCCTTCTAGTCAAACGGAAGAAGAGACGACCTGTCTAATTCTGTGGTTGAAATAATGCAATCTGATTCAGTTGCTTTTTGTTTTTCTTTTCATCACTGCTTGTCTGATAGGACCATCCCTTTGAAGCACTTCGTATCCGGATAATTGTTAGTCATCAAAAGGGGGGCTACAGATTTGTATACAAAGAAGTGGCGGTTTACCACAAGAAAATCACGTATACTGATGCGGCAATGCAATACTCTTTGTACACCGCACCAGAACTTGGACGTGATGTTACTGATGGCCAAGGAGTTAATTTATCAAAACCTGTGCATTGATGAGCTTGGAGGTGGCAAATGTCTTACACAATCTGATTTTGCTTGTTTTAAATTCATTTTCTATTAACCATATTCATCTAGCAGCAGAAATTGTTGATCAAGCTGGTAAACAGTGTGATGCTTAGTTTCATTGAATACATGCGACCATTTCTATTTGTTTCGACCTCTTTCTCCGATCCGTTTGCCATTACTTATTATTCTAAATTTGTGTCATTGCAAACGCAGGTTGATAAAGTAATTCTGATTTGATGAATCTGACTCCTATGCTCGGATTAAATCCTTCACATTTTGTGACCTAGGCCTACTTTTCATGTGATGAAAGTCTTCTATACATATTTTGTCGGCGAATCAGTTATCAATCAATGTCACCGTATTCTCTACGGGATCCTTCTATGTTTCTATTCCAAATTTTAAATGGCAATAATGCCCGGCTCTAGATGACTTAATTCATCATCTTGCCGTTTCATAACTCAAAGAATTCAACTGTTACCGAATCATCAAATCTATCTCCTGTTCAACACACGCGGCCATACAGACTTATATTTATGCAGTTACATGAATTGCAAGAGTTCTGAATAAGCTTTTTGCGTTGTTCCTCCGTACTCCCAGTTTCAGCTCACAACTATCTCATTTTGTCATCAGAGCAAATTTAGAACTGCAACAATTCATTATGCAGATGCCATCCTCTGATACCACTGTCAGAATGAAAATAATGCTCACATCAATTAAGGACCAAAGAGAATAACAAACATACTTCCACAACAAGCATGGTTTCAATCCGTTGTCTTTTCATTGCCTTCCAGTAAAAGTACTGACTGTTCAATGGATTATAACGGAGAAGAAATGGAACAATCAGCAACAATTGTCAAATTGCACGCAACATAGATATTTCGTTACGATGCACTGATGGTCTAACTTGCAGCAAATATCAAAATATTTTGCCTTAGAAGAAGCTTAGTTGTGAAAATTTAAGGACTTCAAAGAATGACTGTTGAATGCTTATTGAAGATTATTTAAACAAATTACAGAAACAATAGAAATAAGTAACATGAAAGAAAGGAAGAAGACACATTAAACATGGAAGGCAACTAAGGTTGGGTTTCTTGAAAGCGGCATGGTAGCATTGCCGCGTTGCAGCGAGACACAGAGTTTCTGGAAAATCCAGTCAATCGCTTTGCCATGCTGCTCTCCAAGCCGGTCAGCCCATGTGTCATTTGTTAGGTTGATAGTGTCAAGAGCAACGGACCCCAAGCACCGAAAGTCTCAACGGCTATTTGGAGGAAACGAAGTCCGCCGTTTCGCTGGAGCCCAGAACCTGCATCATCCTTTGCATCTTGGCGGCGACCAGCGGCCGCATTGGTAATGGTAGCTTGCTGCAGCGGTTAGGTGGCAGGAATGTCTAAAGCAGCTAGTTGGCCCCGGGACCAGTTTGAGATGGTGATGTCGCCAGGGTGGCGTTCCGGGATGATATGGCCAGTCTCGAGGGTGGAAGAAAGCGGAGGCTTCGGCGATGTGGAATATGGTATCCCAGATCGCTTTGTGTCGGCCAATTCTGGCGCCACCGGAACCACAGACGACACTGGCTACCATAAAACGTCAAGACGGGCACAGTTAAAAGCAGGACGAGTTTGAGGGGCACTGTAGATTTGCAGGCCTAGCGATAAACGGAGCAGGACACGAAACTTCCTTAGGGGGATGGTTAAGTCCATCGAGATGGCACGAAGCCACGCTCCGGAGTGTTACGCCACCTGGGAGATCAGACGAGTTGTGTCACGGATGGAGGTGGCTTCCAAAAGTTTCTTGCGTTGCTTCTCATTGATTCAAGCGGCAAGGCGATGTTGAAACTCTAGAAGGTCAGCAGCAAGGATATCTTCAGCATTGGCACAACCAAGTCTTTAAGATTTCAACAGCATTCACCAGCCTCGGCATAATATTATCACGTCACCCAGAAGACGTTTCACGTGTGGCCCAGCTTCACCACAAGACGCAGCGAATGAGGTGGCTGAGTAAAGGCCTTGTAAGAAGAATTGCAAATTGACTTCTCTTTAAAACTGAATATTCAACAAAAATACATAAAGTTATCGGCTTGATCTAATTCAGGTTTGAAATCAGGTCATCCGGCGATAGAGTAAAGATTCTTCCACAAGATGCAAGTTAATGTACAATCCATAAGTAATGTCTGCTTGAGACATTGTGACGGCCGAAACATCGGGTTATTCACCTGTATCTTCTTTTGGTAAACTATAAATATACTTTGGCTGAAACTGAAGGGCGTTGCTTTCCTGATTCAAAGGTACCAAACTGAGACAAAAACCAATCACATTTCCTCCCTACAAATATATTCAAGGACAGATGTTTTCGGCAAAATCCACGACTTTTTCCATATCATCAGATGTTGTGATGAAATCTAGCCTCCTTTTATCTATATTGCTCATTTATCTATATGGAAAAAGTCGTGAATTTTGCCGAAAACATTTTGTCCATCAATTTGTAATAGTTTCAACAGCTTCTGTCTGCAGGTGAAATAATGAAGTTTGTAATGAAAAATGATTCTGGATGAGTCATAACTATCTCATCACACGACAAAAGAAATTTCACATTATGCAAATTTCAATAATTATCTTTGAAATACTTTTCAACAACAGACTTACAAAAAAGGAAAACTTTGTCTTTTCTCACTGATCAAGCTAATTCGGCATCATTTTATACGAAAAAACACCTTCTTGTAAATGTCATTTGTAGTTTTCATGAGGTTGTACAGGAGAAAACAAATAATTATGGACAATCTTTTGCTATTTTCTCCGGAGGGAAAATGATTGCTTATTTTCCTGTCAACCATCTTTATGCACAAAACTGTGCTGATTATGTCTGCATTTTGAGGAACTTCAAATCCCCTCTCATTCTCATCTGTGGCCATTTCACCATTCCTTGGATGAGACACTGTCCTTTTGAAAGGTAGAGATTTCACCCAACGGCTTTCATGGCGTTGATATATATTTATTCATACACAAGAACATGAAAACAAATGTCAGTCATGTACAAATAGTCATTTTGTCATCGAATTCTAGAATTGAGCACGAATAGTTACGTGCTCCAAATAGAAATGAATAATGCATGCATCACGGAAAGTTTCTTTTATTTCATCTTTCATCGGACCATGGACTCATCTGGTCTCAGCATTTGCTGACGTCTGGTTGCAGTCTGTGACAGGAGGTTTGCAAGCTTTGTCAATTGCTGTATAAGAACTCAATTTACATTAGAATCCATTTTGAACTTCTATGACGTTTAAATCAACGATCATTGATCAGAAAAGTTTCTTCCTTATACACTATGCACGGTCTAAATTGTATTGTTTCATACGTTTCTGACATAAATCTTTAATTCGTGTATTTTTCTACGAGTTGTCTGATGAGGCCTGCAAGGTGAATGTACAAATAATATTATTACAACATTGAATTGTTTCAAAGGCACGACGAAAGAGCGATTTATTTTCATATTTTATTTTGCTTTAAATTACAAGTTTTGAATCTCATTATTTTTCTGATATCAAATTGATTTTGACTGATTAGAGTAGGGACTATTCAATGACATTCCAGGTGACATCTGTCATTCTCATACACGACATTCAAAATTAGTCAATCCAACCTGATCAATTTTACCTCATCATAGATAGTCAACGAAATATTCTCTAACACGGATGTCCTAGAAATTTGTATACTCAAGAACACCTCGGTATGTGACATCGGAATTACGATTGGATTCCATGCCTCTATATCTGTGGTTACAATTACTAAGTTACCCTTACATAATGACGGAAGAAATCTATGCATTATCTGCTATAACAGGTGTCTAGAGCTTCCGCGGCTGCGAAAGTACAATGAGGATATTTATAAGTACAGACATCAGTGGAAAGTACAGGAAGTGCATAGACACCTTTTGTAATACATAACTTTCATGGAAGTTCTCCATCAGGAAAATAATTATCTGCTTCGTGGAGAGCCTGTGGACATAGAAAGCTATCATGCATTACAAGGAGATCAAGAATATATACTGTACATGTATATAGGGAATATTATTTTATGATATGAAATTACATTTCATATTCATTTTATTCATATTCAGTAATATTATTACTGTAATTACACGCATTTTGTGTCAACCTTGCAATTTGTTGTCGCTTATTTCGCTCGAAGTTTCAGAGTGTTTTCTATCCTTTCATGTAACCCATGCTGACTGCTAGACGAAAACATCATTTAGCGGTACCAAACTTCTAGCCACAACAACGGTGAATCTCATCTCTTACTAGAGGCGTGGACACACATAGCGGAGACTCCAGGCAAGTGGATTCATACAATCTTCAGACAGAATACTTTGAGAAGACAATACTCTAATTCGTAGACAATAGAATTGATTCAGCATCAACTCTCAGGGCAAGGTTTGCAACTTTAGTTTGCAAATTCTGATGCATTATATTGAAATGTTAGTTCATTTTTAGCGCGTTGGAAAACGGTCACAAAATGACTTGTTAATTATTTCATAACACCAGAATGATGCAAATGAATACGATTTTACATTCAAAATATGATTTCAGTCAAATAAAAAGTGTCAAAGGAGAAACTTGTAAGCAAATGCAGGTAGACAATGTGTTATAAAATACAAGCTTTTGCTTTATATAATAAACAATGGCAAGAACAAGCAAGAAAGGATTTCCCTTGGATTATATGCACTTAAAATTTAAGCTGAAATTGTTAAATGGAATTTATAAATTATAGCAATTAGAAAGCAGAACTAAAAATGTGAACTTGTGTTATTGATAGAAAATTGAAGTTTGTAAGAGAGTTTATAGAAGACTTCTCAGTTAATCTACAAAACGATGATATCTAAGCCAACAAATGCCGATCCAGATCTCTATTGTGAATTCGGATAGCTGCTGATGAGTCCATGATCACTTCATATATCAAACAAATTTCATTTTAATAAAGTATGTGGTTAAAATATCACTGCAACTTTGTATTCATGCATTTGCAGAGGACAATGATCTCAAACTTCGAGAAACAGATTACATAATCAGGCTCGCGCATAGGTTAAAAAATTTCTATGTTAATACTCATACTTACCTGGTGTAATTTTTACTGAAATGAAAGACGTTCTAATGAAGTGGACATACATTGATGACATTGATGATGAGATTTCTCGACATTCATAAATATTTGTCAACATTTGGTGCTTAAAGCAGTAATCAAAGCAAAAAATTAAATGATCGTTGTTTACACTCGGAAGCACATTAGGCACGGAGCCTTTCTTTTATGTGGCCGAGTTGTCATTTATGCCACTCTGATTCTTTTTGTGTTGAGCGTCTAGCAAGGTTTGAACCAAGGTCTCTCGGACGCAGAGAGACCACTATACCACAAGGCCACAGCACCGGTAGTATTATCAAACAGCATACTGCAACTGAATGATAGAAGTGGAAATATGCTTGAAATTTTAAAAGATAATGCAATGAAATTTTATAAAATTGATATTTAGAAAATCGAAATTCAGAGAAATAATTTGTCGATTATAGTTACTGATCTTGCTAATTATTGGCTTTGTCTGTAGAATAATCCTTTCGAGTAAGTACAGGTTTACTGTCATTTTTATGTTTACTAACATTTAGGACACAAAATCACTATATGATGCTTGTTTCTCTCATTATATGATCTTAACTTCGACTTTTTGTAATTATACTTCCATCAATATGCAGAACATCAAATTATTAGAAGTCAAAATGAAAGTCAGTCCACAGTTTTATCACCTATACTATTCTTCGCCGTTGCAATAAATGGTCCAACATTGTATTTCGTTGAAAATATTCACATTATTTCATCTGAATAGAAATTTGCTCATCGCTAATTGTGCTACAATTTTTTTCTTGAGAATAATGAATACTGCATCAGAATGCAAACATATTAAAATCGTAACTTTAGCTGGTTAATATAATCAAAAGATTAATTGATATTTAACCAGGAGGGATGTGGGCAACTATAATAACAGAAACTAAGTTCATCTTTGTAATTAACCTCCGATGTAGTTAATTGTGTACTTCACTTGAAATACAATGCTCACAAATAGCCAAACTAGAAATATTTGACAGTCTTGTATGAATAGCCACTACTATCAAAGAAAAATGTGAACATCGAGATCCTTTGTGATATCACAAAAGTCTATAAGTTCCTTCGCGGCCTGCGCTTATTTTGCATATTATTTTTTCTTGTGCTTTTTTCATGAATAAAGAAATGTTATCTTTTATCAATTTACACTCAATGAAGTTACATCGAATGTACGTCCACTTCCGCTCGGTCTATCTGCAATAGGTTATACAGAAGTTCTGATGAAATGAATAAAACATATCAATGATATACATTCATATAAGAGGCATAACGTAGGCAAATGTGTTGATAGAAATATTGCTGTTTGATGTACACTGGAATTGTGTTTGAATGTCAGATTGATTGTTTGGTGCCTCTGTTTGTTAGTCGCAAGGATACAGACATCTAACAACTTTAACTCGTGCATATAACAGCAAGCGTGAAATACAAGCACGAAAGGAGGTCAAACTAAGAGAAAATAGGTCAGAAAAAGAAAAGTTCGAAAGGTTGGACTTACAGCTGGCAATGCAAAAAATGATATCCCATAAACCGCGCAAAATGCAGCGATCACTTTGCCCATCCAAGTACTAGGAACTGTGTCCCCGTAACCGACTGTGCATAGTGTGATCTATAAAAAGAGAAGATTATGTCTTAGATTGGCATCGACGCTTATTCGATGATCAAATGTTCACTTTTACAACAAATTGATGAGCGGTTGGAAAGTTCCAGCAACGGCTCTCCTTCTGCTTTGCCCTGATATATGCAGACTTGCATAAATGATAATACTTACCAAAAAACAAGATGAGAAGATGAGAACGAAAGGAAGAATGACAAGATATAGGGAATTATGGAAGAATATCGGAACCACTTTATATCGCATTATATGTCCATGATGAACATGATCAAAAGATGAAACAGTACCATTCTGCTCCTCTCTCCTACACGTTGCAGCTGTAAGGTGCCTGGACTGTTGTGAATGAATAAAAATCATTCATTTATTCATGTCATGAATTAGCTGCTGAGCATTTTTCGAATCAAAATCAATTTTCTAATTTTCTTCATTTGTTTCCATTTTGTCAGTTGGCTCTTATCATATTAGAGTTGTTGCATTAAGGAAAAATATAGCAAGATGTCATTCCATTTCATTTTTACATGTAAATTATAATTTTATTTATAAAGGGAATCAAAATTTGTCTCATAAATTAAACTGTTAAAGATTGCATTCAAAATTCTAAACGTTTCCTTTGCATACTAGTTCAAGTACTGCTTCATCTTTCTCTAATGTGGAATATTCTATAAATAAGTTCTGTACATTGGGATATGATGAAACTCGGCACTTTATCGGCAGTAAATGATTGGAATTCTGCCCACACGATGATTACGATAAAAAATTAAATGCCAGCTGCAAGTTAGAAGAAGATTTTAAAGTTAAATCTTCGACGATTTTTATCAACGATAGAGAAGAGAATTAAAGGATGCGAATTAGAAGTGCTTGACAAGTAAGAACATCATAGGAAGCAACAAAGAAGGCTTAAAATGGGTGTATACTATGAATTCGCCGTTTGAAGCCATGCACGCAGACTTAATGCTTGAATTCTCGGCTGAACTGTCAGACTAAACAAAATTTACTTTTATGGGAAGATATGTTGAATGATTTGAAGTCATTTTGTGATGTCACTTTTGACATATGTCAACCAAATAAAAGATAGAAATTGTGGCAAGAGCACAGATAACTTTATTTAATGCTGTCAGACTTCCTCAAATTCTGCTAGTTGATTCAGATAACAAAATATATTTCCTCTTCTTATCAAAGGAAAACAGTACGGTATGGAAACAAATATCAAAACTTCCTTTGTCTAATTTTTTACGATGTTCAATTAAGTACTTGCGCGTCTGTGTATCTTATCACATTATAAAAGTCCTTTCAAAGTCCTGAGAACTCGCTTTAGGTCGTTTAATGTTCTTCTTGGTCTTGCAAGTTGGCACATAGTCTTTCTCAGTCTTGCAAGATTGAGCAGAGTCATTTCTCAATCTTGCAAGAACTTACAAGACCCTACCTCATTCGTACGAGATCATACAAGTTCCTATCTTGCCGAATGAGTGGTTAACAAGTTCAAATAGAGCTCAAGCATTCCAGGTGCCGTGTGGTGGAAGATACTTTTAGAATAAGAAGGCAGGTTTTATTCTTCAAAATCATAAAATATGAATATTGAAAATTTCTATGACTTAATAACCTGCCTTCTTACTTGCACTAACTACAAGCTGGATGGAGATGAACCAATGGTGGTGAGTGTGCTGTTGATTATTTCTGTGTGACTGCTCGTGTGAATGTGGTTGTGATAATTTGATATCAAAGTCAATTTATTGCATTGAAATTTTCGTTAGTTACACCCACTCACCGGTGGCAATGCATAGAATGAGATTATAGCAAGGCAAGAAGCGCCTGCGATCAATTTTCCCAACCACGATTCTGGTATAGTCTCACCATATCCCACTGTACAGAATGTATTCTACAACGATAAGATTTCAAATAAGCAATTTGAAATGGCGGGGAGAGAAGAAACAGACGAACACGTTCAAGCAAGAACAGACAAAGATTTGAGCGAAGAATGAAATCATCGGAGAAATAAAATTTCAACATTTTAACTTGCAAGGGAATCATATAAATTGCAAATAGCATCGTTGAAACAGAAGCTGGAGAGAATACCGTTAAGAGAATATATGATATTTCACTCTATGATGAAAATAAGCCGTCAAAACGTCGAGGAAAGTGAAGATAATGTCCGACATAGAGTGGAATATCATATTCATTTCACCTTTCTATGGAAAATGAGCTTTCTATGAGTAGATTCTTCATTATCTTCAAATGTTTGAGTGATATCTAAAAACATGCTTGAAGGTTTTGTTATTTTAGTTCAATCTCACATATACAAGCGCAATTTGCGATCTTTAAGATAAAGCTGATTTATGAAACATGTGACATTTTATGAAAATAGAAATTTCCATAGAATTGTGAAATAAACACACAGACTTCGCTGATATAATTCACTTAATTATGTCATACAAACTCAGCAGAATCAGATAATGAATTTTTAGTCTACTTTTAGACACATACATGTAAAATGTGCAATCTTGTTGATGACGAATTCGCTGAAGAATTGAAAAGTACAATTGACAAAAACATGTCACAAATGCTACCTAAAAAATAAAAATTTTGCTATTTCTTATACAAAATCGTAAACAGGACATTCAATAATTAAAAGCTGTCATTTTTGTAAAACATTGCACTTAAATATTTCTGATTTAGTAATTTGCTTGAGGGCGGCATTGTGCTATCAAGCTCCCAGAGAAAGGCTGCGATAGTTGGTGTTGAGATGGTAGAACATACATTTTAATAGGTAGCATTACAACCAAAGATTCAGCAGAAAAGGATTTACCATATCGAAAATTTGTGAAGAAGATGGCTTTCATTACTTCAAAATTAAGTCCGCAGTTTAATTTACCTTCCTGAATTTAATGAATCTTTAAATTGCTTTATCTCTCTACAACCAAGTTATGGATGCTGTGTATATTCGCTGGTGTGATTCAACAGCATTAGCTTAATCACTGGGTGAACTGAGAATTTCCCCCAAATGTCAATTAAGTGGCCCGACATTCTCGGTTGCATCGTTCACAGACTCATCATGATAATTTGTGGAATGATTCTGAAAAGAATACATAAACAATTGAAAGTAATAATATTGAGTCTGACTGAAATTGTTATCGGCTTTAGACAGCTCAAACAAAGACAATTTAATCACATCTTTATCATTGATATTAGCGTAAGTTATTGACAAGCATTTTTGATTTATGCGCGAAAACTCATGTTCAAAAATCAAGTGTCTGTGTTCCTTTGACAATACCAGTATTCGTGATATTACAAACCTTGCATTATTTAGAAAAGTACAGCATGAGGTAATTGCGTCATACGCTAGGTAATGAGGCAATGAATATTATTTACCTTGGGTACGTGATACAAAACTTGGGTTAAAATAATTAATACAAATCCGGTTGCAAAAATTAACATCTTGATTTGAATTTTAGGAGAACTACATGATGAGAGCATGAAGTTCCGATTCTTTATCAAAGTTCCACCCTATTCACAGAATATTTCAAATAAGAAATACTTGTGGTTATTAGATATTTCATTTTGGGCTTGACAACACCGCGCATTGAGAACCTCGTACATGTTGTATATGTTGTAGGCATACTTGTATTTTGTTGCATTTGTGCACATTGAATTTTTATATATGTCCTTAAAATGTCTGCGACAGTCGACATTTATCCAAAAATGAATTCATTACAATTTCGCATTTTAAATCTGTTTAACCATGCACTCACTACGCAGCAATACTATTTAATAAGTCTGTTTATATTTCTGAATGATAAAATGAAAATAATTACTTTGGTGATCCTCAGCATCCGCAAAAGACACTTTCGAAGGTTTGCAATGTTCTCAAAGTCAGTTTTAATCAGTTCTCTTAATTAAATCTTATATTACATGTCACTATTAAGTACACGTTTCTGATCTCTCCTCATATTACTGTGAATTATTTCAAAACGTTTATTTGATTTTTTTCAAAACAAACTATTGAAATAAGTTTTATCAGAAAATACTGCTTATTGACCGTGTTCTAGATAAACAATTCTTTTTTCGTACATGGAAAGGAGATTCAGGAAATCGTGGCTTATCAAATTGAAGTTCTTCTCCAAAATCTAGTGCCATTTCATTCAGTTTAAAGCACTCACATGCTCTAATTAAATACAAAATGACTGCTGTTTGTTTGTTTCCTTAGCATTTTTTTATTGGTTATACCATTTCAGTATTTCACACACATATTTTAGTTTGTTTTGGTTGTATCCGTCTTTTGCGGTTGTTTTGTTTTTGTTTTTACTATTACTATCAGTATTACTTATTATTACACATATTGTATTGATTATTTACTGCATTGATTTTAGAATGCCAGCCGCATATAAGTTTATGCGGGGTCCCGCCCGCCTGGGTTTGAGCGTTCATGTAGAGGGGCCGAAACGCGACCAGGCAGGTACCTGCTGACGACTGGCTATTGTTTTATTTGTTTTAACGTTGTTGTTTTTCTCGCTAACTGCCCTAGTGTGATGAATGGACTGTGTCGGTTACTGGTCTCCATTGGGTTGACATGGTGATTACTAAGTGTCTATTTATATATAAGTTCCTAATCAATCGAGCCTGAAACTTTGACCAAGGAGATCACTTGTTAAGCGGCCTTGTACGATTTTGTACACTGAAGTCCAGCCCGTATAGCGCTATGTTATGGACCTCCGGGAAGGTCCGCCCGGCACGCAATCAGATCCGTCAAGTCTTTGTGCTTAAAGACCTTCATGCATTCATGCATTTGTCGAGGATCACAAGTCAAAGGACCATTAGGGGTAAGGTCCAGCCCCGCTTTAGAAGCGCTGATTGAAAAATGGACTAGTGGGAAAGTCCTCCACACCGATCTCGTCAAGTTTGGCTCTAAAATGTAGTCCTAGGATAGTCAAAAGTTTGACGCGCCTTGAACGTTTAATGTCTGCCGGTGGGAACGCACCACCTGTCCTCTTAAGGGCAAACCTTAAGTCTTATTAAATATAAGTTTATTAAAATTATGAAACATTTAGACGTCGTTATGGGAATGTCCCAGCTTCACTGTATCTTCACAAAGAATTATATTTCACATTCGCAGTACTGCATGTACAAAATAGAATTGATGAACAGGTATTTATATTTTATTTCTTTAAAAGACTTTTTCGTGTCATTAAGACATCAAGACGTTGATTGAAGAATATGTTGGAGGATCCTTCGCTTCTGTGCACTAAATGGGTTGTAAAATGATTAATTTATCATCAAAGAGCTGAATCTATTTCCACCTTTTTGATATAAGGCAGCAAGTAATGTGAGTCGAAATATTCGTCTTTATTCTTTGTTATATGACTGTGGTTGCAACGAAAATCTCTTGTGTTATCTTATGGATGTCCAGAGATGACCTCACCTCTGATTAAAGATTTTCATGACTGCGATAGTCTTTTTGACTGCAAGATCAGAAGGAAGGACTATAGCAAGCCTTCGTGACACGATACTGAACTGTGCAGTGTGATTTTAAATGGCATAATTTTAATCTGTCTTTCTCAATGCTTCCAAGTATTTATTCAATCAAATACACGTCATCAAAGTCTTTCAAGCTCTGCGTTATAAGTATAGAATTCCTGAGAAGATTGAACTCATTATTTGCACTTTCAGGGAGAGAGAGACGTTTCTTAAATTCTCGAACAAAGGAGGTAAAGTCAATAATCAAGGGCTTGGATTTCGAATTCCCAATAATCCACAAATAGCACGATGATTTCATCGAAGTCATAGTGACTGATGATGACGATCATCAAAAAGTAATTGTAGTAGTGTCTTTATTGAAGAATCAAAGCGTTCAAATCAATTGCGTTACAAATGGACGAGATAAATATGCATATAGCAACAGATCAACATTTCCACTGATGATCAGTGGCGGGAGCAGTTAATCGATTCCGCACGATTAATCGTGCGACAGAATCAATCGCGCGATTCTTGAATGACCAGGAATCGTGCGATTTTTTGCAATGTGACTCCTCAATAAAATTTGCTTGATGAGGTCAAAATGATGCTTCTATTGATCTATTCACTCATTCATCGTTTGAGATAATTGCAATACGCGGGTGCTTGTCCCTGAGATCATGCATAGCTAGAGAGAGTTGCCTTGTGAAATCTCTTTGGGAGCTCCCCACTCAGCATTAAGCACGTTCGCACAGGCCAGGTGCACCATTTATACGAATCATGCATATTGTCAAGGCATAATATTGTCAAGCATAGTAGGTCCCTATCATATTATATCCGCATCGAAATCATATAAATACCTTGATAACAATGCGCATAAATGCCTGATTTACATTTAACATGCACACAATGAACATAACCCAGCAACAATTGTACATGCAGGTTTGCTAATTGTGAAGATTGTGGAGTGCTAATTCGCCTGAGCATAGAATAGGAAATTGTCATCAGACTTGAACAAATGAAGCATGATAATTCCTTGGCAACCGTAGACACTGAGTTCCGCCCTACAAGGGCCCGTCAGGATATCCAGGAGTGGCCCAAAGTACTGTAACTTAAAATACCTGGACTGGCTGAGCAAGCTGAAGGAATGCACAACGGGCTGCTCTATGTTTATCTCTCATAACTATGCCGTGCGGCTGATAATCATGAAGATGATGCTATAGAGCGTCAATTCTAAATATTTTAGGCTAGTCTGGGCCATTCCGAGTCTTACTGGCCAGCCTTGTTAGGCGACGTGCGGTGTCTCAGCTGTCGCAGCATTTTTGTGCTTATAATAATTGCTCAAGTCTATGGGCGTCTCTCTATTGGATTAGCTAATGTTTTGCAAGCGTTAGGAGTCTAATAGTTTGATTTAATTGATGAATGATTATGCTTATTTCATGACTGATAGAAGAAATGGCATAAACCTACACTCCTACAGTTATATTCGATAAAATATGACTGATAAAGATCAAAAGAAACTGGGAAGTAAAAATATTGTACATGATGTACTTGCAGTACTTCTATGATGACAGATTTGCAGTAGAATCTTATGAATAGATTATCAAAACTTTTCATGTCTTGTTTGTGACTATTCATGTGTTGTGATTTATCATGCCGTTTTCCCAAGCATTCTCAAATAGAGTATCGCAATAATTAATGGGGTAGTTATAATTTCAGTCTAAACAGACTGAGTGTCACATGCTCTCAATTCTAATGGAAATTATCAAACTTTTAATGGAAAAATAGTTCTGAAATAAAAAATGATGCAGTCTAGGCTAACTGCAAACTTCTAGTCACTGAATCTCAAAATATTCAGAATCGCGCGATTTTCGATTGATCGTGTGCTGAGTTGCGCGATTCGCAATCGTGCGAAAATCGAATCGCGCCCGGCACTGCTGATAATATCAACTAATCAACCGAAAATAGGAGCTAAATTATCTACATGTCGATTTTCAAAGCCATTTTCTTATAACGGAACTCTTGCAAAAATCTTCGACTGCTCGAATTGCAAATAGCCATGAAGCATATTTAAATCTTAATACTAATCAAAACCGAAGCCAAAATGTTACTTGTAATCAACGAAATACGTCCATCCATTAATTTTGTTATGAAGCCATCTCTTTAAGGTTTTTCACACAATAGATGAGTAAGCATGAACTGCGTAGGCATTAAACGGTTGCTTTTTATAGGCTTCACCTCACTCAGTGTAAGTTAAGCGTGTTAAGTTGTAATCGATGCCACATGTGCAAATTCACCAAAACAACTTCGAAAGAAATTTGGTAACCAAGTGTCGGTCAAGGCTTTGACTATAGGAGTCCTCATCTATCTCCCCCTCACTTCTGGTTGTGGGTTTGTGGAGGGCCACCGTATACAATCCAGTGCTCAAACATCTATGTACATCAGTTGAAGAAGGACATCACTCGTGTTGTGAACTCAATGCTAGAAGATTCAGTTGACAGTGTGAACTCGCGATTCTAGAATAGAAGAGAATGGAGGGCTAAATTTATCAATCTTGTTTCAATGAGTTTTTCTCTAAATTAAAATCTACCTTTTCGATAACTGCATAGAGTAAGCGGATTTAAGATCATTGTGAAGCTGATCACCAAATAAAGCTGTCATTAGCGCATATTGCGCAACTAAACGTGTACTCAGTCAATCGAAATTAACTATCTTTAGAAAGAATATCTTTATTGACAAAGTAAAATTTTGTTAAAAAAGTAATCGAATTGCATTGTTCATTAGGACCATTTGATTATGGCATTAAAGGCATTAAAAAGCTGATATTTATGAAATGAGAGCAAAATGAAGCTGTATTGTTTCCTTAAAGACATTCTGCATATCTGCTTAAAAGATTTCATGCTCTTCCAGGAAAAATTAGCTTTCTCGAGATCCCATGAACATTTGAAAAAACTGCTTCACAGATTTAATGTGCTAAAATTGAATTTCATAAACCAATCTTCACAATCAATATTATTCAAATATTTTACAACATGAAATTCCATCAGAGCAGAGCATCTTCGGTCAGACCACAGAAAATGTAATTATCTGCATTTCTGGAAAATGATTGTACTATTTGTAACAATTATCTGGATCATGAAAGCAAGGTTTTGTTCGGAGGTTGTTTAATGAAGCTCAGTTATCAGGAGACGACTTTTCGAAGATAACTTGACAGAAATTTGATAATCAAGTTTCCGTATGAAATACAGCTTTGCAATTAATGTGTTAGTTGAAAGTAAAACAAGGAAATTCCACTCTTTTGCTGTAGATTGAACATTGCGAGAGCAAAATGATAAGATGAAACAATTTTGAAGTCAGAAGTTTGCGCAGTTAAATGTTTTGAAATTCATTGAGTTGAGCCCCTGTTCAATTAAATTGCATTGCATCAGTAAGCTACAGGAATCCTGACAATTATAGACAACGGCGCTGTTCATGAATCCATAGCAACGATAACACAAAGGTTGGAATCGAATACAGTTCATTTATGATCACTACAACTCAGTAGAGCCAACTCAAAATCGATTGCATACGTGAAATCATTGAAGTATTCAATAAGTACTGCAGTTGATTGTGCGATATAACTTAGACTGAGATCATTACAAGTTGAAAACGATGAATTACAATATAATAAATTGAAAAGTCTCACAGATCAGTCTACATCCGCAAATGCCGAATGCAGTGCATCTCCTCCTCCTGTTTACCGCTTTTATGCCTCATCAGACGTCTCTTGGAGAGGCTTGGAGACGTTGGAGAGTAGAGTGGCATCATTTATGAGATGGTCGATGTATCTGCTAATGTCAGTGATTTCCTTAAAACCAAAGTTCCATGGGGTAAGCTCCTGATATCGTGAAAATAAGAAATCTGTGTTTCAGCAGCGCAGAATTGTTCCTCCTTATCTTTAAATATTGCAAATCTCACAGATGTTTCAAACAGATAATTTCGTAGTTCATTAGCGATTGATACGAATTTGATCAATCCTTGCACATATCGGTAGTTTCCAAAGCAGAATCAACTCTCAAAGTAAAAGACATTTATGTCAAACTGAATTTACGACGTAGTTTACGATGCTTTGATGGGCAATCGATCTCCGCTACTTGCCTTAATGTCCTACTGCCACAATTGTGAGGAGATATTTATTCATTGACCATAATTGCTATGACAACTGATGTGTGGTGGTGACGGTTTGATCCTGCCAATTGACACAGTCGCATGTAAGTGGCTGTAGCTCAGTTGATAGAGCACAGTCTAGTTAACCTAGGTCGTAGTTCCAAATCCTACCAACCGTACATCTAATGCATGACAATTTGATCTATCGTATATTTCATTTCACGCTATTGTTAGTTATCATTGTACGAGGTATTTCAGTTAAAAAGAATAACTAGTCGTTCAGTCCATTCTGATTTCATAGCTTTATTTTTGATTCTGATGAAAATCAATCTGCATAAAAGATAGCCAAATGTATTTCAGAAATACATTAGAATTTATCTGGAGGATGAAGAAATTCACTTTTTGATGGAAATTCAAGATTAACAACGGATTGATGAATAATCAGCTCGTCTCAGGTTCTGACGTAGATGTAACTTGAGATAAAAGTTCTTCATGTCTTAGTGGATCTTTTAGAGCACTTGAGAGACGAAAGACTTGATATCTTAATGAATGCGATCACATTACGATTCTCATTATGTCCTCGCAGACGTACAATTTTTAGTAGCATCTTTTTGTCCATCTATCAAAACTATTCAGAATATGTCAAAATGATGCTGAGCAATTCTCTTAATTTCAAAATTTTACATGGGTGGATATTCAAGCTTAAACTGCATGGAAAGGGTAGGAAGGTGGAAATAGGGTGAAAATGATGTCCATTAAAAATGCGACGGGAGGAAAATGGGATAAGAATGCGGTGTGAATGAGATGGAATTGGATGGGTGGAGAATGTGGTGGGAATAGGATGGTTTGAGAATGTGGTGGGAATGGGATGGGTTGAGAATGTGGTGGGAATGGGAGGGGTTGAGAATGTGGTGGGAATTGGATGGGTGGAGAATGTGGTGGGAATGGGATGGGTTGAGAATGCGGTGAGAATGGGATGGGTGGAGAATGCGGTGAGAATGGGAGGGGTTGAGAATGTGGTCGGAATTGGATGAGTGGAGAATGTGGTGGGAATTGGATGGGTGGAGAATGTGGTGGGAATGGGAGGGGTTGAGAATGCGGTGGGAATGGGAGGGGTTGAGAATGTGGTGGGAATGGGAGGGGTTGAGAATGTGGTGGGAATGAGATGGGTGGAGAATGTGGTGGGAATGGGATGGGTTGAGAATGCGGTGAGAATGGGATGGGTTGAGAATGTGGTGGGAATGGGATGGGTTGAGAATGCGGTGAGAATGGGAGGGGTTGAGAATGTGGTGGGAATGGGATGGGTTGAGAATGTGGTGGGAATGGGATGGGTTGAGAATGTGGTGGAATGTGAGGGGTTGAGAATGCGGTGGGAATGGGAGGGGTTGAGAATGCGGTGGGAATGGGATGGGTTGAGAATGTGGTGGGAATGAGATGGGTTGAGAATGTGGTGGGAATGGGAGGGGTTGAGAATGTGGTGGGAATTGGATGGGTGGAGAATGTGGTGGGAATGGGAGGGGTTGAGAATGTGGTGGGAATTGGATGGGTTGAGAATGCGGTGGGAGTGGGATGGGTTGAGAATGCGGTGAGAATGGGATGGGTTGAGAATGCGGTGAGAATGGGATGGGTTGAGAATGCGGTGAGAATGGGATGGGTTGAGAATGTGGTGGGAATTGGATGGGTGGAGAATGTGGTGGGAATGGGATGGGTTGAGAATGCGGTGAGAATGGGATGGGTTGAGAATGTGGTGGGAATGGGATGGGTTGAGAATGCGGTGAGAATGGGAGGGGTTGAGAATGTGGTGGGAATGGGATGGGTTGAGAATGTGGTGGGAATGGGATGGGTTGAGAATGTGGTGGAATGTGAGGGGTTGAGAATGCGGTGGGAATGGGAGGGGTTGAGAATGCGGTGGGAATGGGATGGGTTGAGAATGTGGTGGGAATGAGATGGGTTGAGAATGTGGTGGGAATGGGAGGGGTTGAGAATGTGGTGGGAATTGGATGGGTGGAGAATGTGGTGGGAATGGGATGGGTTGAGAATGTGGTGGGAATTGGATGGGTTGAGAATGTGGTGAGAATGGGATGGGTTGAGAATGCGGTGAGAATGGGATGGGTTGAGAATGCGGTGAGAATGGGATGGGTTGAGAATGCGGTGAGAATGGGATGGGTTGAGAATGGTGGGAATTGATGGGTTGAGAATGTGGTGAATGGGATGGGTTGAGAATGCGGTGGGAATGGGATGGGTTGAGAATGCGGTGAGAATGGGATGGGTTGAGAATGTGGTGGGAATGGGATGGGTTGAGAATGCGGTGGGAATGGGATGGGTTGAGAATATGGTTGGAATTGGATGGGTGGAGAATGCGGTGAGAATGGGATGGGTTGAGAATGTGGTGGGAATGAGATGGGTTGAGAATGTGGTGGGAATGGGAGGGGTTGAGAATGTGGTGGGAATTGGATGGGTGGAGAATGTGGTGGAATGGGATGGGTTGAGAATGCGGTGAGAATGGGATGGGTTGAGAATGCGGTGGGAATGGGATGGGTTGAGAATGCGGTGGGAATGGGATGGGTTGAGAATGCGGTGAGAATGGGATGGGTTGAGAATGTGGTGGGAATGGGATGGGTTGAGAATGCGGTGGGAATGGGATGGGTTGAGAATGCGGTGTAATGGGAGGGGTTGAGAATGTGGTGGGAATGGGATGGGTTGAGGATGCGGTGGGAATGGGATGGGTTGAGAATGTGGTGGGAATGGGATGGGTTGAGAATGTGGTGGGAATGGGATGGGTTGAGAATGCGGTGGGAATGGGATGGGTTGAGAATGCGGTGTAAATGGGATGGGTTGAGAATGTGGTGGGAATGGGATGGGTTGAGAATGTGGTGGGAATGGGATGGGTTGAGAATGTGGTGGGAATGGGATGGGTTGAGAATGCGGTGGGAATGGGATGGGTTGAGAATGTGGTGGGAATGGGATGGGTTGAGAATGCGGTGGGAATGAGATGGGTTGAGAATGCGGTGTAAATGGGATGGGTTGAGAATGCGGTGAGAATGGGATGGGTTGAGAATGCGGTGTAAATGGGATGGGTTGAGAATGTGGTGGGAATGGGATGGGTTGAGAATGTGGTGGGAATGGGATGGGTTGAGAATGTGGTGGGAATGGGATGGGTTGAGAATGTGGTGGGAATGGGATGGGTTGAGAATGTGGTGAGAATGGGATGGGTTGAGAATGCGGTGGGAATGAGATGGGTTGAGAATGCGGTGGGAATGGGATGGGTTGAGAATGTGGTGGGAATTGGATGGGTGGAGAATGTGGTGGGAATGGGATGGGTTGAGAATGCGGTGAGAATGGGATGGGTTGAGAATGCGGTGAGAATGGGATGGGTTGAGAATGCGGTGAGAATGGGATGGGTTGAGAATGTGGTGGGAATGGGATGGGTTGAGAATGTGGTGGGAATGGGATGGGTTGAGAATGCGGTGAGAATGGGATGGGTTGAGAATGCGGTGGGAATGGGATGGGTTGAGAATGCGGTGAGAATGGGATGGGTTGAGAATGTGGTGGGAATGGGATGGGTTGAGAATGCGGTGGGAATGGGATGGGTTGAGAATGCGGTGTAAATGGGATGGGTTGAGAATGTGGTGGGAATGGGATGGGTTGAGAATGCGGTGGGAATGGGATGGGTTGAGAATGTGGTGGGAATGGGATGGGTTGAGAATGTGGTGGGAATGGGAGGGGTTGAGAATGCGGTGAGAATGGGATGGGTTGAGAATGCGGTGTAAATGGGATGGGTTGAGAATGTGGTGGGAATGGGATGGGTTGAGAATGTGGTGGGAATGGGATGGGTTGAGAATGTGGTGGGAATGGGATGGGTTGAGAATGCGGTGGGAATGGGATGGGTTGAGAATGTGGTGGGAATGGGATGGGTTGAGAATGCGGTGGGAATGGGATGGGTTGAGAATGCGGTGTAAATGGGATGGGTTGAGAATGTGGTGAGAATGGGATGGGTTGAGAATGCGGTGTAAATGGGATGGGTTGAGAATGTGGTGGGAATGGGATGGGTTGAGAATGTGGTGGGAATGGGATGGGTTGAGAATGTGGTGGGAATGGGATGGGTTGAGAATGCGGTGGGAATGGGATGGGTTGAGAATGTGGTGGGAATGAGATGGGTTGAGAATGCGGTGGGAATGAGATGGGTTGAGAATGCGGTGTAAATGGGATGGGTTGAGAATGTGGTGGGAATGAGATGGGTGGAGAATGCGGTGGGAATGAGATGGGTTGAGAATGCGGTGTAAATGGGATGGGTTGAGAATGTGGTGGGAATTAGATGGGTGGAGAATGTGGTGGGAATGGGATGGGTGGAGAATGTGGTGGGAATTGGATGGGTGGTGCATGCGGTGTAAACGAAGTGGGAATGAAATGGGGGCTTGAATGAAGTGACGGCTGAGATGAGTGAAGCAGCGACCTCAATGTGGTAGATGGAGTCAGAGCCTATCATATAGCATCTACATAATAGGCTAATTGACAAGTTCAAAAGTGCTGCGCAATAACACATTAATCCTCACAGTTGTTGCTGAATCTCAGAGAACCGATCGCTGATTATCTCCTCTTATCACTCACACTCGCTACCAGTTTTAGTCTCTTCTTCTCGCTCTTTGCTTCAGTTCTCCTCTCGTCACTAGAAGATCACAATGCTCCAGATTAAAGTCTGACAATTTCCGTACCGTCCAAGCCCTCAATAAGGAGGAGTAGTGTCGTTAAACCGCTTCTCTCTTCTCGTGCACTAGCTGGCTGATTTCTCGGTGGATCTTTCGAAACATTGATGTTTTGTCTTCAATATGTCCATGAGGGATTGTTTTTCCATTGCACTTCTTCTTCTAGAGTCGTGGAGGAAACAATTTCAATGCTCTTTTCATGGACTTTCTCAATAGAAAAATGCTTATCACGATGTCAACTTTATTTGAATTACATAAATGATCGGTGAGTGAGCGATATGCAACCCGGACAAGAAAAATACAGACATCGATTTAGAAACAGCAGAAATTGAACACTAGAATGTCAAATCAAGAACAGTGCACGAAGGACACTGATTCCATCTTGTTTTTCCTTCCGTCAAAAGAAGTAGTCGTGTGAAGGATAGTCCAGAACTGCAGCTACAAGCATCGATAGGATATTGCAGTGTCCGAGGCGCATCGCCGGCGATACGGAGGGTCCTTCCTTGATGCTTATGAGTTTATCGGTCCGAAAGAAGCACGATCCAAAGGCATATTATATCGGCAACAGTACGAAAGCAGGCGTCGGATGAATGCGTCCATTTGCGCAGCAGTTTACCGGTGAAACGGTGCACAAAGAGGAGCTCAATTTGCAAGTTACAACACATGTAGTGGGATAGCCAGCCTCCTCAGAAATGCTCACATCCCTTTGAAGTGCCGATCAAACATCTACAACGCCTGCATCAGATCCGCACTCCTTTTCGGGGGCCGTGTCCTGGAGTATGACTCATAACTTCACTCAATGCCTCTGTTCTTGTGACCGAAGAATGCTCCGCTACATGTGGCATGATAACATCACATGATAACATCCCAAGCACAATATCGCTAGACGATGTAGTCTCAGACCAGTGGAGGACCTGTTGGTTGAGCGTCGACTGAGGTGGTGCGGGCATGTAAAACGCAGAAGTGAAGGAAACACTCTCGGCTGTGTTCTACGGCTGAACGTGAACAGAACACGTCTCAGAGGAAGACCACGCAAAACCTGGTTCGATAACATCAAGGAAGACATTTCTACGAAAGGAATTCGAGAAGAGGAAGGCCTCGATCAGGATCGTCGGAGGAACCTCAACTACAGTGGAAAAACGTACGGAAAAAGGAGAAAGTAAAGTAAGTATCTTGATTACATCATGAATGCTTCGTCAAGAGATTGAAATTAATCATCAACCATAGATATATCGATTTCTAACTTTGAAATTTTCAATCGTTAGTGATTTCGATCATTTTGACTTTATTGAATTCATGGCGAATTGTGAAAGCCATTTGAATGAGAATTATTCGTAGAGCAAACTGAAGATAGGAAAAATCAATAAAATTCCATTTATCAGTTCCCAATATGGTCGCTATGTTTATTCATTAAGTTGATGTCATGTTAGGTATTCTAATATCAAACTGAATTCCCGAGGCTGATTAAATATAAGTTTGGTGAAAACTTGTACATAAAGTTTGCCCACAAATATTGTTGGAATACGCTTGACATCGCTTATTCACTGCTCAAAAAGATCCAAGGGAATCCGTTATTGATTTCATAAGTCATGTACCTGCTCTATCGTTTGATATACTTGTCATTGAACATTTGAGGAAATGATAAAATTCGTCAGAATATTGAAATCCTACAAATTTCAGCATCAACATATCAACTTTCATCATTTCATGCTTCTAAATGGCATGAACTTAATCAACATTAGTATAAAAATTCTAAATTCATTTCTTTAAATATTTGATTATTTATTTTACCTGCCAGCTCTATCTTTTTACTCAACATTGCTTCATGAACAGCTAAAAGTTTGAAATGGCATGTAGAAGAAATGTCTTGTAGTTCATCTCCGCACCAGATTTTATGCTGATAGATGAAATGTTCAGTTAAATTATCTCAGCAAAATATAAAACGAATAGGATTTCAAGCGTGCGTTTCAAATTGAATAAATATAAACTCATTTAATGTAATACTAATTATGATAATAGCTAAAACATTTATAAAGTCATTTATGAAATCATGTAAAGGACAATGGAAGTCCAGTTTTTGTTAATATCAGGGATCTGAAGCGGAGCGGAGCGGCTATGGAAGTGGAGCGGAGTGGTCGATAATTTATTTGATGAAAGATGGAATACGTTGGAAATCATAAAACAAATTACTACTACTTTTTGCATGTTGGCGTGTGTTTGTTTTATGAAATCCCGAACAATAGTTTGATACAATTGAATAAAACTGACGCATCGCTGTTTAAACGCCAATCAGTTATCTCAATAACTCATGCACGCGGCTTCCTGATGAACTGTGCTGCTGTAGTTTGTTATTGGTGGCGCTGTTAGTAAAGAATAAAAGTTTGTTATAATTAATTGGCATCTATGTCTATTTTTAGTGACATATTATAACTTTGTTTCCTATTCCTAGTACTTTTTACTTTCCTTACATTGTCTAGAAGCTAAGTTAAGTAATTAGATCATATTATTTTTTCAAAATTACAAACTTCGATAATTGCATGGGTATAGGCCTACCAATATGATACGCAGAACGGCTAGCCTCACATAAAACTCAGACCATCGCAATTCGTAAGCTAACCCATACAATCAATTTATGTTTTAATCAGGAAGTAGGAGCGGGGCCTACAGTATTGAGATGGAGCGGAGCGGAGTGGAGCGGGAAAGGGCCTTGGAGTGGAGCGGAGTGGAGTGAGATATGGGGTTTGACGGAGCGGTTAAGGAGGTGGCATGGAGGGGAGCTGAGCGGAGCGGTTAAAAATCGACCGCTCCAGATCCCTGGTTAATATAAATATATGGAATGAGCAGAATTGAAGGAGATTCCAATAGAAATTTCCATGTGCGTTTCATCGACCAGTGGTCAAGGAATTCCGTAATGAAGAATATCATCATGTTGCCTTAACTTTTATCTATTTTATACTCGGGTTGGCAATTTTGCTATTAGAATTCATTATTCTTTTCTACGTTCGATTTACTACTATAAATTGAAAGAAAAAGGAATGCGTAACACAACTATTTTCACAATGATGAATGTAATTCGAAGGTGAATGTTTTCGATGAATGTGTTATGCAATACACTTAATTTAGTTCAGGTCACAGCCTTTTATAATATCAGGCAGATATTCTATTGTTTGATTGATGGATAATCCTCATCTCTCGGAGCAACTTGATAAGCAGTGACATTGATAAAGCAATACATGATTGATTTACGTACTTGCACGCTATAAATGATTACAAGGTGCTTAAATAGTGGATTTATCTTCTGACTTGAGGATGATATTCAGTTTAAAGGAAATCACAGTATTTTATAATGATCAATACAATGAATCAATACAATTTGAAAGTGATCCGTAATATCATTATCGAATGTGCAACAAATCGTTTCAATCATAATCTGTAGTAATAGTTAACATTTTAGAATATGAAAATAATGACATATGTCTTAAAATATTCAAGCCATCTGTGCCCCAGTATCACTTCGTGAATGAAAATTCACGTCATAAATACAAGTCAAATGCTGGAGGGCGGTCACTGCACATGAATGCACGAAGCTAATAAGTAGTTACAAGCACTATGATTTCATTAATTTTTTGTTTGCACGTCCAGTGACCGCCTAATATTTCACTTGTATTTGCAATGTTCATGTGACTCGAATTCATTCTGCGTGTCACACCGACTGAGAGCAGTAGATGAAACACGCCAGCGACAATAAAAGATAAAACGAAGCTTATGGAACTATTTTTTGCTTAAAGATTAATATTCAAAAAATATGTGTTCGAAAATGAACATTTTCCATTAGCATTTTAACATCGGAATAATCCTACCACTGAGAATCGTCAATATTTTGTTCTCTTTTTCTTGAGTGTTGCATGAATATTAGATATACATGTAAGTGGCAATTGTTTTAAGTATGAAAGATTTCGTACATTGCTTCACTTGCTATTACTGACTATTCATAATTTATTAAAGGACATTAAAATAGTTTCACAAGAACACACAAGTTAAAGATTCAGCGATTACAAATTGGTACATTTTCACCAACGGCGAGTACATTGCGCGCAAGCTAGTGATGACGCAAAGAAGTTGAAGAAATAATTTAACTCCTTCTTATAGAACTAACAACATGACAGAATTTCATTTGATTACTTTATGAATATTGCGGACTCAATTAAGAAATAAGAAAACATTAAATTTAGGTTCGAAACAACTCCTATATTTGAAATCAACCTGCTCAATGCTATTTTCGAACTTTCATTGCTTGCGAGAATGGATCATGAAAATTTAAACACACGTCCCAGGTTTTAGGTTGACTGAGAAAGATATTATCCCGTTTGCAGAAATTGTACGTAACTTTGAATATTTTTTCGAATATCATCTTAACATCAAAACTTCCATACGGAAATATTATGATTAATTCGATAATTCGATGAATATACATAAATATGTCTGCAAACAGATAGATGAGAAGGAAAAAATCATTGCTGAAGTAGAAGGGCCAAATACGATGTGCTTTATTTAATCACTGTAGGGGTACTGCACAAATATGCAAATGAAGGAATGTTCATTAAATTATTCTTAGGATCAACATTTGCAAGAACAGCCGATGATAGATACAGAATGTTTCAAAGTTTCAATCGATAATGATGTGGAAATTTCAAATGCGTATCTAACCTTTCATTCTTGTTTGGTAGCAAACGAAATGAAAACCATAAACGATGTCGATGCCATTCGATATATTCTGCAACATGTTTCGGACACATTGAGATACCGAATTGACATCACCCATGAATTCTGTTCTTATCAAACAATAGCAGCAGGTTGACCAAGTTCTTCTTAGATCAAATGAGAACAACTTACGGATGAATTCTTTTACTCTACATGCATGGATAATATGAAGTTTATATTGAGGTAATGAAATTCGATTCAATAGATTAGGAGACTTCATATCCATGTAAAGATTGGGTAATAGTGATAATATCAGGTTGAAAGCGAATTGAAATCTCTCCTCCCCTTTCCAAATCTGCTCAAATAAAGCAATCACTACAAAGCTTTGGATGTTGAGTGCATTTTTTGTAATAGATGCTGTATTTAATAGAAATTATGGAAATATGAGAAGTGCAAGCAATGTCTTATCGTCAGACACGGGAATACTTCTGTCTCACTAAATCAGCGTTCAATTGAAGTGGTTCAACGATTTCTTAGAACCCTCTTTACACCGATTTTACTTCATCATTATCACAAACAGACCTGTGTCAATTACTCATGACATTGAATTGAATACAATTACTAATTCCTCCGTTTTTCTTCAAATGCATTTCAAAGGCTATAGATTCAAGCTGTGGCTTCTAGAAAAAGCCCATAATTTTCCGGCACTCAAATAAGATTTTGGAAATAAGGTAAGCCGCAAATTTCTTTGGAAAAAAATCAGCTGTAGTTGTACACCCTAAGTATGGTAACGCTTCATCGATGAGAGTAAAGTAATATAAATTGCGTACCAAATAAATGTTTTTGTAGTGATGACTGCAAAGGAATTACAATTACTTCTCAGTTACATGGCTAAAAGTTTAATTGATCACAAATTACTCATCAGGAAATGTTATTGACTACAATTACAACACAAGTCTGATCACAAGTCGTCGTGAACATGTTGGAGAAAATTCGTGCTGCATCTTACTCAGCCTGCCTGGTCAACAGACATCGCTTCCACATCATATCATTGCTTCTAAAACATTAATGATTCATCCAATCCATCTAAAATCTCGAAATTCTATAGAAAATGCTCTCACATGTGATCTGAAGTTTATCAACCATTGATTGACTTCAAGAGATTCTGGACAGATTGCGTGGAGATCGCCTATCGGTTCTACATGCATAGATATGAAGTCTTCTCATTCGACAGGTCTTGCGAGCGAGCGCTGTAATACTTCATTCGCTTGCAGCTGCTGTCCTTTGTGAAGGATTTGGTTTCATTATAACACACGCACTATGACGCTACCTTGATGCCTAGGATGACAGCGTGATCAAACTGATCTACATGAACAGTCGTCAACTGTGATTAGTTGCTTACTTCATCCGTTTAACATCCTTTCCTGCATCTCCGTTGGGTTAAACGATGATTCTTCATGGAATGTCTCCAGTTGCTTCGATCCAACTGCCGACACTGTTTCTTTCCAAGTCTTCTTTGGGCAGGCTCTTGGTGTTGGTCAGCTGATCTTCGTTTTCCACGCTTTCTTCACCCAATCGCTGTCATCTTTCCGTACCATATGACAGCTCCATCGCAACCTGCACACCGTCATGGCCTCATCGCCGACGGCAGGTTCAGGCGCGCTAGATTTCTTCCGAGCCCTATTGAATTCGCGTAGTCAAAGCTGATTCCGTTCAACCACCGGAATCCAACATGTCTCCCAAGTAGCAGAAACGGGTAACAGAGTCGCACTTGCCTTCCTCCAACGTCATCAGTTTCATGGGGCTTCTGCTTCTCACCACGGGTATATCACGTGAGCATCTGCCACATAAAAAGTTCGGCGCCGATCTTGTCAGACTGCCTTTTATGGCACTACAACGTCCGTGAGTCCATGATCGACAGCTGGTGCACTGTACTGAGTTACAACCGACACTACACGGGTAGTTGCATGTTATTAGGGTCTTCCCTACGTCAGCTCTCATCATTTTTGTAATGGCCACTTTGACTTTGAGACCTTTCGATGTTAGGCAGTCATCCCACGTCTTAAGGTTTTCTTACAGCTCTTCTTCACTTTCTGCAGC
The DNA here is from genome assembly GCA_907163375.1 of Prostheceraeus crozeri. Lineage (NCBI taxonomy): Eukaryota > Metazoa > Platyhelminthes > Polycladida > Euryleptidae > Prostheceraeus > Prostheceraeus crozeri. The sequence goes on along the minus strand of CAJQUW010007987.1, from coordinate 198,790 downwards.
CAATACGAGATCCTCTTCATAGAGAGGATCTTGAGAGGAAGACCTTCTGAAGATCCCGCACTGGTGGCGTTCATGACGATTGTAAAGAGCAGTGGACTTGAGACAGAGCCTTGGTGCAAACCAATCTTCACTTCAAAAAACTCGCTGTTGTCTCCTCCAAATCGCACGGATGTTCTGGCGTCTTCCTATAGGTTCATAACTGCTTGAAAAGTTCCTTCTTCCGATTTCAACTCCCGATTTTTTTAGTGTCCACATGACGCTGGGAATCCCCTGAGACCACTTGTCCCCGGGAACCGGTCGAACGCCTTTTCAAGGTCGACAGAAGCAAAATATAGCACTTTCTTCATGGCCAGATATTTCTCTTAAATTAGCGTGCAATGAAGATTGCATCTGTTGTGCCCCTACCGATCTTTACTTGCGCTCTAATCCACCTCTCAAGAGCTCTTTCAAAAACGTCCCCTGTGAGGTCCGTGAGTTTGTGTCCTCTGTAACTTCCGCAGTTGAGCGAATCTCCTTTACTCTTGTAAATAGGAACTAGGTTGCTCAGTTTCCATTCATCCGGGATGCAACCTTCAGTCAGAATTTCATTGAAAAGCACTGTCATCCATTGTATTCCAGTTGCGCCTGAGGCTTTCAGCATTTCGTCAGTTAATCCAGATGGACTCGGTGGTGCTTTATTCAACTTGCAATGTGTTAAGGACACCTGTACTTCTTCAGACAACAGCAAGCACAACGGAGCTTCAACATGATCACCGTCGTCGATTCCACTGTACTTGGATTCCGCATTCATCACATCCGCCATGTGTCGTTCCCAAACATTCAGGACTTGAGCACTGTGAGTGACAAGATCGCCTGACTGATCCTTGATATAGGACAAGTTGGTGACGTCGCATCGTTCATTTGCCATCTTTTCACAATTCCGGAACACTTCCTCTTGCCCTCTTCACTTGTTAGTAATTACGCCAATTCTTTTCTTCTCCTCTTTCCAAATTGCATTTCTTCTTTGCATTTCCTTACTTCTCTTGATCATTTACGTCTTTGGTCTTCTTCCATCGCGAATCGCTGTCTCTTTTCGTTCACTGCTGCGACTACTTCTTCACACCAGCACCATTTGTCAGGATGTCTTGGAGCACCTCTCACCTTGCCGCATACCTCCTCCTCTCTTTGTTGTTCACACGAAATATACAGTGATCAGGATAACGCCTATTACATGTCTGATAGCACACTGTTCCACACATGCATGCGCAGTGTCTCAGGTCTTGTTGTAGCAAATGATGCAAAGGCACATAAGGAAGCTAGAAAACTGTTTCGACCTTTACTCCTTTCATATGGGCACTCGAGCATACTGATAGCAAATTTGTTTATGTTGCCAAGTTGTGGCGGAAATCTATTGTATTGATTCAAAATGGAGGAAGATTTATTCATTCGAATATTTTGGCTAACTGCTGAACCAGTGTTGTGTCAATTGTTTTGAACTAAATATGAACTTGTGCTATCAAGTTCAATGGTAAAGAAAGAGATGTAATGACACTAACGCATTTAGGGCGAACTTTTGAAACATTCTGTGAGCAAAGATTTTGGGAATGGGCTTGACATTTACAACTTATTCAGATATCAATTCAGTACTTACCACGCCCCACCACAAAGCGTCTGCATAAGTTTTGATTTTATCATTTTTTCCTTTCTCGACTAGATAAATTAGAAAAGAGCTAAATATCAAACCAAGGAAGCCAATGTAGATAGTTGTGAAAAGTTCCTGCAAGAAAGGAGAAACAATTCAAGTAATTTGAAACATTCAAGTTTTCAAAGAAATGTTTTAACATTAATTATTTGATGAATTAAACAGAAAACGAAACGATTGAACAGCAAAAGTAGGAGAAATCCTAAGTAAGAGACAGAAATATATTTCTTCATGAATTGTTGCTCTCAAGTCAGTGATGTCAAGCAGCAACGTTCGACCTATGAGCACTGAAGCGCAAATGTCCAAGAAATCAGGAATTCATAGTCACACTCTGGCTCTCGTGTCCTGAGATGTGACACAAAAAGATGAATTCTGCGGAATAATTTGCATCTGAAGATGATTATGATATTCCACTCATTTCATGTCCATAACTTCATCATTATCCAGTATAGTCCGGCAGCCAGAACGAGTTTCTGCAGGGAACGAGGACGAAAATGAAATTTTCACAGAATGATGTACACACTAAGCCTTCTACGAATCTGTGCGTCTGCCGAGTTCTGCTTGGTTTATCTTCTTATCAGACAGGATGAAAGAAAAATACATGTTTATTCAATAAGACGCAGATTGCAGTCTTTGGTTAACATGAATTTTTTGTTTCCTATTAACTGAAAAACTAAGTCTACAGCCATAATTTTTGGCGTAATATGTCTTGAAGTCATTTCCCATCATGTGTACGCGATATTATAATGATTCTGATCGGCGAGGCCTGTTAAAATATAGCTAAATGGAGATAAAATTGACTAAATTGTTTGCCGACATTAGGAGGCTTGTTGAATCTGAATGTGTTTACCTTCATAGATAAATGCTCATGAACATGTTATGAAATGACTTGATGTCCATGTGTCCACTTGATAGTCCATGTCAAAAATTATAGTTCTATAGTTAATATTTTTCAAATAAGAGAAAGCATAGGAGATTTTAGTTTAATCAAAAACTGCAATCTGCGTCCCATTGGATTAGCAAGTGTTTTTTTATCCTGTCTGACAAGAAGAGGAACCAAACAGAGCTCGGTAGACGCACAGATTCGTAGTAGGCATAGGGTGTACATCATAATGTGAAAATCTCATTTTCGACCTCGTTCCCTGCAGAAACTCGTTCTGGCTGCCGGACTAAGTGTGGACATCTGCCGTTGGTTGGGCTCACGAAATTTACAACAAGATGAATTCCCAAATGGATAAAATTTCTTCTGAAATAATAATCCGACTTTTCGAGCTTTAATTTCAGCTGTTCGGTTGTGCATCGATGCCCGTCAATGATTTTGAAATGCTGTAGAGTCTTCCGATAGGGCGGCATTTTATAAAGAACTTTATCAAAATCATTTTGCACTAAAGGAGAAATGGCAGAATCTCAATCTTTGCGAAGTAGACTGACAAGCCAGCGATATAGAATTATTGTCAGTCCCAAAGTGGTCAACAGCCCGGCCTTGCGATCTTTCGGTTCAGAGGGAAAGGCCATCATTTTTGTCATTTAAGTATTGGTATCCACGACGTAATTCAATGTCTATGTCCGTTCTAATCCGTTATCGTCATCAAGTGTCGGATTTCTATCGATTTCCATCCATTTTTATTTCATTTCCTTGCCTTTAATTTGTCCCTTTTAATGATTCTGTTCACTAGAAAATTCTCAATTTCTTGAAATCTCAATTCGATTAACAAGTTCATTGAGAAGAACGAGAATATTATTTTCATATGAGCACTCTGCTTTGCAAAAACTGCAAAACTTTGATTTACTGCGAACATTTGGATGTATTCAAGTTCCTGTGTTACTGAAAATATTTGATGAAACTTGAAGTTACTATGGTAGTGAAAACGCCGGCAGCAGCACTTGGGAAGAATAATCCGTTTTTAAGCCTGAAACCTTTCATCTTTGAAATTGGTGTTGTAAATAGACAACATCACTGCTGCTTCGCTTCTATTTGAGGAGCCCGAAATTCGTGAACTTTTTTAATGACGTGAAATTTCAGTGAGATAAAAGTTCCGAAATTGGGGAGAAACTTTGAAGAGAACTAAAATTAGAAGTGAATGATAATATTGACGTCATAACTGTGAATGCCTCGATCAACTCATTCGCACGAGAAGAAAAACATTTTTATCAATTTCTCTCATTTCAGTTTTCATTGCACCGTAATGAGAATGCAAAATCTCACCCCACTGCATATCCTGGTAATCACATTTTATGAAACATTTTGATGAATGAATTTTGGAATATAACTTCTTTGCTCATTTTTCATAATTTGTAAACTTAATTCACTAAACTGAAGATAAGTCCTAAGATAAATTCGTCCCAACTTTTCTGCAAAACATCAACGGTTGCAATCATTGTTCGATTGAAGGCTGTTCTCGGTATGCATTTTCCCTTTGCAACGCTGAATATATATTTCTGATTTATGACTTATGTTTCAAAGCAATGAGATCTTATTAATGGTCTCTCTCCGCATAACGTTGCTAGCAGTGTACTTCAATTCAACATGGCGCGCTGATTTCATCAACTCAGTACTCCGCAGTGTCAATGCACGAATAGTCAGTCAAATTTAGATCAAATTGAGATGACACACAAAATTTCGAGACGCGAGTTAGATGACCCAGAATCATGAATTGAAATATAATGCTAGATTGATGGTCACATGCGTCCCCCAAATAACAAGTCAAAGTAACCAGCAGACAAATGGAAAAAGCTATAAATTAGAATAAACATATTCAAAGAAACATTTCTACTCATGAGTCCGGGCATTCATGGTGTCAGTTTCAATGAATTGATCGATCTTCGATTTGGTAAGGTCAATGTAAAGCGATGAACGATGCAGATCGTTTACATGTACACGTATGACTCCTGATATTCATTTGCAACGAGAGTGGCACTATTGATCTATCATCATGTCAGCAATTGCATTTGAATACATTTTAATGATGATTACACATGAGATTGATGACAAGAGATCCTAGATTGTTATCATGCTAATCAAATCAAGGAAACCGGAGGGGAGCCACCACGATCTGTTTTGGTTTTCGAATTTCGATTAACCGTCATCACTCTTTACACAACTGAAATGATATTATTTTTGTGGTGTAACGATTTGTTCCAATCGTCTATCAAATATAATCTCGTTATTTCGCATGCTCAACCAAAATAGACTATAGAGAAATCTTCATTCTTTGCCATTACTTGTTAATCAAATTGAAATTCTGATTGATATCTAACGTTGGATTTTATTGCACAAACATTTTCAATGAAAGAATTTATAAGTTGAATGAGCTATGTTCAAACACAAAATTTCTTATGAATGAAATTTTGACATTACAAAATAGCAGGTATTGCATTGTACCCTGAACGACCAAGCTCCAAACTGATGCGTTATCATCGAGTAATGTGCTTGTTATTCTTTTTGTGAATTAGGGGTAGTTTTCAACAAACATTAAAGAGACCACGCCTCGCAATCTCTCATTATCGACTATATAATGGCACTATCGACTTGCAATATATTATTTTGGTGAGGAGCTTATATAATTCACTGTCATCAGTCATCAACAGCATGTGCTAAATCAATATCAAAGGTGTACTCCTCATCACAGCTAAGAGGTTGATGATGAGTATTCAATTGTGATTTTTCCTCTACAGGCAGTGCTTTATCATATAACCGCACCAAGACGACAGCGCCATGGTACGTTGGATCTGCGCAGTTAAGTTATGTGAGCGCCGCTCTATGAATGAGCTCAGGCAGATGCTCGGTCTTCACGACTTAGAGGCTTCGCTTCGTAGGCATCGGTTGCGTAGGTTCGGTCATCTGGAGCGTATGCTATCGTCGGCATGGCCAAGGCAAGCCCTGGACCTGGTAATCCCTGGACCCAACATCAGAGGAGGTCAAATAAAGAAATGGTCGCACAATATCAGGAAAGACCTGGAGCCGATGAAACTCAATCCTACTGTCGCCCAAGATAGAGAAGAGTGGAGAAGGAGAATTCACCCAAATCGACACAAGACGGCCGTCTCACCCCCAGCCTGGGGAAAAGAGACGTTAAACGCGGTAAGGTAAGGCAAGGGTAAGAATATTATTTAAATGATACTTTTTAATAATTCAGAAAACTGAAACGTCTATTTATTTATTCAATTTGAGTTTGAACATAAATTCACAACTTTAATCATTGAGATGGTAGAGCAAGGCAATCATCACATTTAGACCAAGGTAATAGGTGGTTGAGCATGCGAAAGCTTTATTTCTCTGTTCAGATACAAAAATTTAATTTTTTTCTTCTTAAGAAAAAATATGACAGATTTTGATTTCAAGGAAGAAAGTGGAAGAACGAAACATTCAGTGAGCCTATCTTCCTTCCCTTATTCAACGTAACGACTGATTACAGTGAAATCACAACCTTTTTGAAACCACAATAATTTTGAATTCACGATTGATATCGGTTGACTTCGATGATGACCAAGTGGCCACTGAATTTTTCAGTCGGATAGTTAAACTTTCTATAAATCTACGATTTCTAGAACTGTCTGATTTTGCTAACACTGAATTTTCCAGTCGGATAGTTAAACTTTCTATAAATTTACGATTTCTAGAATTGTCTGATTTTGCTAACACTGAATATTCCAGGCGGATAGTCAAACTTTTTATAAATCTACGATTTCTAGAATTGTCTGATTTTGCTAACACTGAATATTCCAGTCAGATAGTTAAACTTTCTATAAATCTACGATTTCTAGAATTGTCTGATTTTGCTAGCACTGAATATTCCAGTCGGATAGTTAAACTTTCTATAAATCTACGATTTCTAGAATTGTCTGATTTTGCTAACACTGAATATTCCAGGCGGATAGTTAAACTTTCTATAAATCTACGATTTCTAGAATTGTCTGATTTTGCGAACACTGAATATTCCAGTCGGATAGTTAAACTTTCTATAAATTTACGATTTCTAGAATTGTCTGATTTTGCTAACACTGAATATTCCAGTCGGATAGTTAAACTTTCTATAAATCTACGATTTCTAGAATTGTCTGATTTTGCTAACACTGAATATTCCAGTCGGATAGTTAAACTTTCTATAAATCTACGATTTCTAGAATTGTCTGATTTTGCTAACACTGAATATTCCAGGTGGATAGTCAAACTTTCTATAAATCTACGATTTCTAGAATTGTCTGATTTTGCTAACAATGAATATTCCAGTCAGATAGTTAAACTTTCTATAAATCTACGATTTCTAGAATTGTCTGATTTTGCTAGCACTGAATATTCCAGTCGGATAGTTAAACTTTCTATAAATCTACGATTTCTAGAATTGTCTGATTTTGCTAACACTGAATATTCCAGGTGGATAGTCAAACTTTCTATAAATCTACGATTTCTAGAATTGTCTGATTTTGCTAGCACTGAATATTCCAGTCGGATAGTTAAACTTTCTATAAATCTACGATTTCTAGAATTGTCTGATTTTGCTAACACTGAATATTCCAGTCGGATAGTTAAACTTTCTATAAATCTACGATTTCTAGAATTGTCTAGTTTTGCTAACACTGAAATTTGAAAGCTTACTGAAAAGTTTTATGTCGAATTCTTGTATCTACAGAAGTTCTCTTCGTCCTTACAATTGTCATAAGTGCATCGTATCAAATATACAATTTGCGATTCTTCGTCAGCATGAAAATCGGGAAGGACAGATGTTCTAGTCTTCTACACCATCGTAAAGACTTCGCTTAAGTTACTCTCTTGTGAAACTCTTGCGAGTAAATTACTCCAGAAATTAGAATTCACAATTTCCACTTTTCCATGATGAGTCCGAATGGCCGTAAGTCATTCATCGCTTAGTGCCGTCACACATGACGTACAAGTACAAGTATTTGTTTCAGCTGCTCTTCCTCCACTCTCGCGTTAAAAATTGATTTTCGTAACGAAAGGGATAAATTTTAATAACGAATTTATTACACCTGTCTGTCTCTGGTTTCAGGCTCACCGACAAAGCAAGTTATGGACAAATAAATGAGTGTTTATGAACGAGAAGCTCTTATATTATTCATATCATGCAGCCTCGTCCTCGATGAAAATAGCGAAGGTAAATTTACATCTCATATAGAATTGTGAAGCGATTTGAATGGTGGCCAAATCCGGAATGACTCAAATATCGTTATAATTCCGGATAATCATAAACCAGGGAATATTTGGAGCTGAAGAAATTCATCCACTGCAGGAAGAGATGCCGGCAACGAGAAGGACGTCCAGAGAAAGAAGGGCCATGAGCTCAGGTGAACGAACAATTCATTATAAATGCAGGAATTCTCTTTATGAAAAAACAATTCACAAGTTTGAAATGTTCGGCCCATTTTCCATCCTCTGTAAAGAATAAATGTCAAATTAAATTTTCTTCAGACCTACAAGTGGGAGTAGAGGATATCTTGGAAGATTTCATATCTGGAAGAGATGGCTGCGCAAAGAAAAATGCGTTGATAGTGGAAGAATGAGGCAAGATGGGAAGAATTATCGGTCGGTCAAAACTAAGATGGTCCCCGGTGACATTTAGTGATGTTTGAAGTTGTGAAGAGACGAAAAGTGCGTCACCAGCTCATGGTTTGAGAAGAAAGGCAGAAGGATCTCTTGAGAATTAAGGCACACAATATATTTCCAATTCCGGTGAGAAGAGGCGGTTTCCAATTAAATTTTCTGAACCCTTTTTATCAATCCCTCAACAGCTTGGAGTTTATTTTGATTGGCAAATTCAATTCATTGATGTTTTTTGTCTAATGCATGTCTCATTCCAAGTCCTCAATCAATCATTGTCTGTATCAAGTTCCATCGCGTCTGATTGATGTACAGCGACAATTGGACATTTGGTTGAAAGATGGTAACATCCATTACGCAACAGAGTGAAATTCTGCATTTTCCAATGCATTGTTCATAAGGAATAATACATGAGAGTCAGTCCGATTCGTTTCTTTCATACGATATTGAGAACGATTTCATTTCAAGAGTAGAGATGTTTCGTATTGTGCGGGGCTTGAGACTTACAAGGGCAAAGAGGAACAGAGTGCTCTATATTGTGTAGATATTCTTTCAATAGGAGTGACTTATTCCAGTGTGGCAGCGTTCTGCGTGTGCGTCTGCCGACTATTTGTCTTGACCTATGCATTGAGTTTGTGACTTTGCTGTTGTGTCTGCGCGTTGTGACAGATAAAGTATCATCAAGGATGGGGCCTGGACGAGGTGCGATCGGCCTTCCCTCACTAAGGAGTAAAGCCCATCCATCATCACCTGCCTCGCAAGAGGCCTGCGAAGTCGCCGGGTTTTTGGTGGGACGGCCGCCTGTTGCCGCGTTGCGGCTGGCACTCCTCATCTTCCTGGCGGGATACATCGAACGTAACCCCGGTCCCATCCCACTCTTGATTGACGTGCTCCAGACCACTGTCTAGAAGAGAAGCAGCAGACTGGAGAGGTGGACACTTTTCCAAAACAAAAACGAGAGAAACTCAACCGATGCGACAATCTTCTGCCGGTAACGGAAAGAAGAGACAGCTCCGCAAACAAGTTAGGTCATACATCGACCAGATTACAACACAGATCAATGTGAAACATTTCACCAACAAGAATTCACCACTTCTTTTCGAGTACAAGGCTGCGTTTGATAGCATGGATCATAAGACCGTCCAGAAGGCATCCCGAGCGTCTTGGATCTAATCAGAATCTCAAGTGAGGGGTCGGTCATGCACAATGCACATCTGACAATAATCTTTGAAGTGCAGTCCGAGATCAGACAAGAAGAGTTGTTGCTGCCCTTCCTACTCGTACCGCAATCGACTAGATGTTAAATCATTTCACCAAAGATAGATTTCATCAAAGAGACCGAGGGGACTCAGCTTCATGACTTTAACCGACCAATTGACGCTTCTATTACTGAGCTATCAACAAGTCATAAAATCTCCTCTCACTACAAGTAGGACTTAACATCGTCAAATGGGACTTGAAGACTTCTGGAACTTCTGGAACTTATTAAAGAATTTCTGGAACAAATGGAACAAAATAGGAAGTCGAGAATCGTTGCTCCACTGAGATCCATCATCAGATGGAGTGCAAACTCACTTCTACTGCATGCAATGGAACCACCGAGAAGACTCAGGCGTTAATGAGCCTCATCCATATCGGGGCCTATCTCGTGGTGGCCGTTTTGTGACTTTTTATCTTTAGCGTTTTTCAAAATATTCCCAGTCGATGCAATTGGACCATTGGAAGATCATGACCGATGTTGAAAATCTCGCTTTAGAAGCTCGATTACTTTCTGCAAATATTTCATGTTAAAAGTTTTGATGAAAAACCTTAAATGTTAAAAGAGAGCCATAAGTTGTACACAACTGGCGGGTGGACACCAATAGCTGTACACAGAATGCTTGAAGAAATTGTTGTCATCACACATCTAAGTGGACAGAACACACGGTTGAGTATTATTTTTGTTTGTTGCACTGAGTATATGACCTTTCGGAGTATTCTATAGGTTGTAAGCCTTTATTTGTAGATGACTCCGAACAGCGTGTTGCAAATTAAACACGAACATAGTCATGTTCAATCACAGCATCCATTTCATACAGACAACCGCATATCAGAGATGCGAAGTCGGAGTCCCGGAGTCCTATCATTTTTTCTGGAGTCGGAGTCCTATCAAATGATAGGACTCCGGACTCCGGACTCCGGCCTATAACTAGACCCGAAATATAACACATACAAATTATTTAATCTCGTGCATAGCTGTCACTGTCTTGATGTCAACTTTTTCCGTCAAACAAAAGTACAGAGACAGCAGTGCATGCAAAGCTTGTAATAGTTGAGGGAATGAACCGTAATGGTAAAAAGAGGATTGTCTTTTCACTCGGTGATTTAGTACAAAAGACAAACCTTCCTAGCCTCGATCACACCTGCGTACCAAGGGTCACATCAGAGACAAAAGTAAAATATTAGTTTGTTTGAGAACATTACCTCTTACCCTCAGGTTAAACGTGTATGATCTCTCCTCCATAGCGCATATTAAAATCGAAAGTGTGCTCATATTTTTTGGAGAAGGATGGGGAGTTTCCTGCCTGGTAGAGACTGGAGAAAAAACGTGTGAAGCACATATTAACAAGATGGGAGGAGCTGAGTCGCATGCATTCAACTTAAAGCGACATTTGATAAACTTTCATCGAAAATGATTGATAATCGATACAGCAATGATCACTAAAGATAGGTTCAGGTAAGCTTATAATGATCAATTATAGGTTACCAGTTAATTTTTCAAAAACTAGGCTGCATAATGCATATACTTGTCACCCGCAGTCGGAGTCCTATCAAAATGATAGGACTCCGCATCCCTGCCGTATATCAAACACAACAACCGAGAAAGTTTGATAACCGTGAGTTGTGTTGATAGTCCACGTGTGATACACTACTTTTGCTATCCAACTTCTTAGCTTTGAACTTCTCTTCTCCTACCCCTTACTTGGGAGTTCTTTGATTGTCCGACACAGGTTAATATTGCTCATAGACTAGCTAGGACCTAAACTCTTTCCTCTGTGTTTCTGTTGATCAATTCAAGCTAGGACTGCATTGAATCGGCCTGAAACCTGTCAGAAGTTGGACATATGTCGGCCTGCCAGCTACTTAAATAAACCGACCGCCGGTGCATCTGTGAGTTTGCATCACTGATATAATGCAGGCATGCGTGGTGGATTGTCCTTAAATTTCAAAATCACTCTTAGATGAATTTGTGCGAGTGGCAACATATGAAACGTCTGATTATTGAGAAATTCTAACAGACAATTAGACAAATTCCTGCAACAAATTTCCGATGTACGAAATGAGAGAAACGGTGATCTCCATTTCGCATAGACAATTCTCGAGGCATCACGCCTATTCCCATCTCATTGACCAGTTGACAAGGGACTTGTATGAATTTAATCGAGGTTCGGTAAAAGAAAGAATATGAACAAAATTCTATCTGACTCATATGCAGATGGAAACTTCTCTTCCATTGGTCATCATGATGACTTCATGTTGTCTGCAGAATCAAGCTATGGCACCTACTTTTACTGTACTGAATTATATAATTTTATAAGGATTTTGTCTTATTATAAATTATTCAATTAAATAAAGTTGTTTACAAGGGCGTCGCCAAAATTTTTAATGGAGGAGCGGCAGCATGTTGACCTCCCCCTTGCCTACGCCCCTGGTTGCTTCTACTCCACTGAACGGTGTAATAATCTAAACCATCTGCATCACTGTTTTTCTTTTGAATATCATATCAATTGAAGCTAATATCTAGAAATCATTTTGTTTTGAGCATCAACTGAAAGTCAACCAAAATTCATCTGATGCGAGTGGTTTCAACACAAACTGAGGACAAATGACTTTAACTTTTAACACGAGTAGCTTAACACAGCTGATGTGGGATCTGCAATGGTTCAGACGAGAACACTGCAATTCACGATGACAGACTTCGAAGTTAGTATTTTCATGCCACTGTGCACACAAATTTGATACATAATCGATCCTGATATTTACATGCACGTAAAATAGGACAATCATACTATATTTAAAATTGATAATGCCGTGTTGCTGTGAGGATTTCTATACTAAACTTCTTCTGGGTACACAGTCACCAAAACCTGTCCATCTAGAGATGTAGGTCAGTAAGATATTGAAGAAGAGTGATCTACGTTATCAACTGACCCATGAGAGAATTCACAATACTTTGATGAAGATGATAGAAAAAATTACACTGAAGTTTTCATAGAAGCACATTGTGTTTTTTATTACAAATCATTAAATAAAGAGGTTTCAATCATTTCAGACATTGAAATCGAATCTATACTTTCACAGAATAGGAATAAAGTTGCTAGACAACAAATTTCAGTAAATGTGTGTACTTGAAAAAATATAGCAGAACACAAGAATTTATCAGCCGAGAAACGCGAAAGAGTCAAAGACTTCTTTTAAAGAACAGAATATATTCTGTAACGGCAAATTTGACGATAATTCTCTTCTCTAACATAACACCGCATACAAAACGTAGTAATCAACTCTAAATTCATCGATGAATACAAATTGATTGAGAACAAAATCATTAAATCTTTATCCTCCAATCAATTACTTAGAATTCCCACGTATTTCATTAGTTGTAAGGATGTTAATCGCTGTTTTGGAAAATATGTCGATTAAGCAAAACGTTTTTCTGAATGAAAGTCAATAAGCTCTCTGTGGGAGTTGAATGCTTCTCCGATATTCTTGGAAGTAAAAAATAATAACAACAACAACAGCTGGTGAAAAGCAGAATGGAAAACACTGCAGATATCAAGAGCAACGAAGATTTGAAATATTGTTTATCTATTTACGATCAACGATTTAGAAAGTGCGGCGAGAAATGAGAGGGAATCGAGAAATGTTTTTAAAACACTGCAGACAAGCGATAAAGAAGATATTCGAAATTCTTTCTGGTGTGTAATTCATGGGAGAATGATCCCTTTGGTAGACTGCGATTTTCCTATGAACAAGAGTAAAGAAGGGAGAGCTGACAATGGAAGACGTTTGCTTGAGTGTTATGTTCGAAGAATTTGAGGCAAATATGCAGAGAAAGATGAAGGATGACTTTCTTCAGATGTTCTCATATGAAGACGATCAGCGGGTGAACTCATCATCATTCCACAGTTTAAATTAATGTCTCAGAGTAGGATTACAATAAAGAGATGTTTCAGAAGATGTTTGAAGATCATCGTTGAAGGCAGTGAGTAACCCAAACGGATCAGATTATTGAAACCTTCTTTTCTTCATCACGTAATTTCATTTCGCTAACAATCAACTGCCTTTACAGTGCCCCCAAATTAGCTGAAACAAAATAGCTTCTAAATGATGACAAAATGAAAGAATTTTATGATAGATCAAGTTTCTGAGTTTCTATAAAAACTTGTCATATATGAAATTCCAAGCACTTTTTCACATCTATAATAGCTTTTGCACTTGAATTTCGTATTTGAGCTTTACGAAATACTTTACGCATACCAAAATATTAGAAATTTGGGTTGACTTAGATTATTTGCCGTCAATGAACTTTTATTGTTGTTCGCCAATTTTTTGATAAGAAGTCCATCCATGGAACCATTTTCATAGTTTCTCCAGAAACAAGAAATGTAACGCCTATAGTCTTCCGACACGCCTAACAATCTGTGACTATGATAGGGAAAACAGTTGCAGTACGATTCGTGTAGGCCTGTCATCACATACACAGAGCTACAGCAAAGATGAGTTAGTTATGAAATCCATGAAAACTTGGTTTTATAATCTGTCCTTCCTCAAAGCGAACTGAGCACACATAGCTATCCTCACAATGTGCAGATGTTTGTCATAACGTGGAGGTTATGGTTCATCAATTTTTAGCCGCAAGTGATTAGAGCTCCATTTTAATATAAAATAAAATGATATCTTCAGACTTGAACAATTTAAGCACCAAAGTTCCTTGGCTGCCGTATACGCTGCGCTTTGCTCGATAGTATGGCTCGGAGTGAATCAAGTTAGCTTAAAACATCTAGAATGCATAAAACACTTAGAATGTGCCATTAATTGCTGTTAGAGAATATCACTCTTATTTGTAATCCCATTTTAATATCGAGAAAAAATTCTATCTTGGTTTCTCTGCCATGAAGATAACATTATAATCAGTAATAAAAACACAGCGTTGTCAGATCACTTCAATATCTAATCAGATATCTACAAAGAAATTTCTGAGAACGGTAATTTTTAATATCTATCTATGAGCCATTTAGAGTGCCTTAGGGCATTTTATCCAGGCTTATAAATAATGCTGGTATTTTCCAGTTAGATGATGATGTGATTAGCAACGAAATCTCGTTATGAATTTCACCCTCGAGCTATTAATTGGTTACTACTCGGACCTCCCATCCCAGCAAATCACATGAAATCCTCCTCTTAATATTACAGATATTTCCAGGAAAAGGTGAAATGAATAATAATCAGAGCGAATTCTATCAAACTGATTGTTGAATTCTCAACGACGATGTCATTTGGTGTGATCAGGATGTCATTTGTTATGATCAGGATGTCATTTGGTGTGATCAGGATGTCATTTGTTGTGATCAGGACTTCATTTGGTCTGATCAGGATGTCATTTGCTTTGGAAATGTGTGGAACTGTGGAATACAGAGATCAGAGTAATATCCATAACGCATTTGCACCGGATGGATCAGTTCAAGCGGTGGCTCACGGACAGATAATTCACTAGAAATCTCAAGCGTCATTATCATACTTTGAAATACGTTTCTTGAGATGACGTCAGGAGAATTTCTCATTCATGACAAAGTAGAATGAATATCTGAAGTGAATGACAACTTTTAAGTCAATAAAAGACAGCAACACCCTTGATTCCCCGACCGCACTCGCCTGACCCAGGAATCGAACCGAAGTCCGTTGTGGAAACGAACTCGGACCTTCTTCACTAGGCCACGCTGACGCCACGGACTTCGGTTCGATTCCTGGGTCAGGTGATTGCGGTCGGGGAATCAAGGGTGTTGGTGTCTTTTATTGACTTAATAGTTGTCATTCTCTTCAGATATTCAATGTACTGCGACAGAACTTTGTTGTCAAATAGAATGAATTGATCCCAAGAAAAGCGAATTGATTACCTGTCGATGAGCCCACACGACAGAGGCTAGAAGCTTCCATGAGCCACCTCGGCGATCCATTCGAATCATACGAAGAATTTGGAAGAAGCGTAAGCCCCGAAGAGCACTGGCTGCAAACATTTGTCGATCGCTGCCCAGCGCGAGAACAACGATGCTTGCAAGGATGACGATGATATCTGAAATAGCAATCAGTTTCATTAGATATGACAAAGAAAGAATCGACAATATGAATGGAGACAAAAGAGACGAGATCGGAAGCATGCTCTCACCATTCCGTCTCAAGACTCAGCTTACATCATCACATCTCTTCCCACAACACTATCTCGTATCACATGGATTTTCTAATCCTTCTAATCTAACTTTTGAAATTTGTTTCCACTTTGAGGGAGAGACAGAGTAGCAAATGATCAGAAACAAGTCTGACAAGGAAGTTTATTAGGCCAGTGGGATAGGGCACTAATCGACAGTCATGTTGAGGTTGAGAGCACGACATTTGACGTTTTTTACTCCAACGAAGAGGTATGATGTTGAACTCGCGCATGGTCGCAGTCAGAATGAATTAATTCCGTTTCCAAGTCAATACAAGAGTTGATGGATTGCATGAAGTTGATCTCAATTAGAAATTCTACCAGGCGTGAGGGTTAAAAATAGCAGTAGATATAAAATTCATGTCATTCCCCGCATATCTGTCGCAGATTGAAGCTGTCTGTGATATCTAGGTATGAAACTCTCAACCAATATCTCCTCAGCGCAGTGAGTGCTATTTTCTTCTAGATATCTGTGACATCTCAAAACTGTTTTCGGATCAAGCCATCGACTGTGGTTGTCGGGGTTAGCTCATACCAATTTTTGCGTATATGATATATCACTGATATCAGGCTGTGCACGATGAGAAAGTCCAACTTAATGTACTCGTACGAGTCTCCTAAGGAGCGAGTTCATTGAATGTGAGGACGAGGACTTTCTTTGTGCAAAGCTAAATATCGATGATATATCATGATTTAAATGTCGAATGTGTATGAATGATATATTCTCCAAGTACTTTCACATGTATTGTCCGTGGCCAACAAACTACATTAACTTAGATATCACGCTCTTATAGAATGTGTGTGCAATGTGTATGTGAGATTTGAGTGACTATTAAACGGAAAAGTGCATGAGGCATTTAAATACATGTGCGTATATTCCCAATGACAGCTAGTAGTTTGAGTGCATTGTAGATAATGAACGCAAGGATGTACCTATAGAGATCGAGAGCAATCCGGAGCACTTGAGTGCACTAACTCTGCAGATGTATTTATTAATTTTTCATTAATTCAATGTTAACATAAAACTAACATGAAACGGGGGAAGATACCTTGCTGGATATATTTATATTCAAAAGTGACTTTTATCATGGATTTTTTGACAGCGACAAATCAAGACATTTGGCGATGGAAATGTTTGTTGATATCTCTGCGCGTATGTGACGCACGTGGATTGTGTTTAAAGGATTGCATGCAAAAATGCTCGTTCGTTTTCAAGAAGTCATTGCTTGTCGAGTAAAAATTGGAACACATAAAGGGCAATAAAAAGTTCGCCACGCAAATGTAAGTACTTTCAACATTTCTATGGGAAAATAGAGTATTATATGGATATCGACCAATGACCGACAGGCAATGATAAATTGGATAATCAAGGAGTTTAATAAAGAAATAATAGCCATCTGAAGAGGCCTTTTATTGTGATAATCCGGGGGCACGTTATTTCAAACCGATTCAGATGGCTACTATCATTATTATAACCCGAAAAAGATTCACAGCGGGCTTGAATGCCATTTTTTTTATTTAAGCCTGGTAAAACGCATTCGATCTGCATTCACTAGAAAATGACATTTAAGCCCACCAGTATGAACCACGACAATATTTGAGATTTCCGAGAGTATTCTAAGATGCGTGAGAAAATTCCAATTAATGCTCGCAGAAAGTTTTAATTGACATTCAAACGAGTTATGTCACTTATTATAACCCTTACTTGTTATGATTTCTATATCCGCTGGAGGCTTTATTGAGAGCAAAAGCTTTGATCCCCTGAAATGTCTATTCCAAGTAGATAGACATGAATTTTCTATGATAACTTAGAACATACAGTAGATGTTCATCAGCTTTCCATTTCCGCAGGCTTTAATGTGGTTACAAAACAGGTGTCAATAAATAATGTGAATAATATTCACCTGAGGAGGGCTCTAATGACGATAATCCTACAATAAAAATCCCATGTTATCCCAAAAGCATGTCATACAGAAATCCATGGACTATCAAGGTGTCTATAACTTCATACTTCTAAATACATTCAGACTTTGAATTTTAATGGATATCCAATTGTATGACACTGTTGTGTGTGATTTGCATATGTCTCCAGTTGCTATAGTTATCGTAGTTCCACTGACGGGCATTAATTCTGATTAATACCCGCTGTTCAGAAATACAGTACTTTTGCATTGAGCTTTGCTGGCATTAAACGAGAAGGGCTTCAGTCAATCTGATTTTAATAAAGATTTTGCCCTAAATAGCTCGTCTGAATGTGAATGTTATCAATAATGTCCACCCAATTACAATAGATATACAACAAATGAGAGCTTATAATAATGTCCATTCATTATTTACACCATGTCAAAATTACACGAAATATTCCATCACAGACAATGAAGCAAAAAAATGCAGATTTCATTCTAACAGATATTTCAAAATAGAAGACGTCAAAGAAAAAGTTAACAGAAATGCGATAATCTCACTAGCTTTTGAGAGATTAGCATAAGGCAAAGCATCGAACTGATTTTCTGCTTAGACTTGTTGTCGAATTACTGCGTTTGCAATTCTGTGTAAAATATTTTGAGTCTGAAATATCAGAGTAGAAAATTTAGCTACTTAATATCTTTCCTGTTCGACTTGCTTGAGCACATGAAGGGCGTTCATTGTATGGAAATCATCATCAACGAACGCTCTATCTTAATTTCCCAAACCGGATGAAAACTCTTTAAGCGAATTTAGGTTTTCGTACGACTGAGGACAAACCTGATAGGAAATGCTTTAACAGCAATCAGAAAGAAACACATAATCTCTAATACTTCCTCAAAAGGGCAGAAAACATGTTCCTTTATCAAAATTCCATTCTTTGCTTTTGAAGGGTAAAGAAACTTCCGTATTTCAGAAGAGTATGATTTTCATAGTTGAATTCCTACGCAAATCTCATTGCGATATTCAAGTGATTAACTCAGCTCCTTGTAATGCCATTTGTTGGGTCTATTTAACTGATTCTGTTTTTACTAGGGAACACTGTTCATTCTAAATTACTTAAAATACTTCGACAAGTTATTCTCGATTTGCATTAAAATAAAAATAAAATTACTTTGCAAGCTTTCGAGTGAGCCTGTCACTCGTCGTCAGGCACGAGTACAGAGAGTGAGTGAGACAAGCAATTTTGACAAACAAGGACAAACGTAATTATCAGTCAAACACAGTTCAAAGTTCAACTGCACTGGTAGTAGACAGGCATGGATATCTACGGGTCACATACCTAAAACAATAAACGTATCACTGCAGTGAATCGAAGAAGAAGGAAATCAACAACTGTTCATTCTGTAATCGCAGATTAGCATAAAGCGCTGCGTGATAAGATTTAAAGAATATGAAAAATATAATGACATTGATTGAAAATATGATGTCCTGAACAATGAAAACATTCTCATCGTTGATCAAAGAAGGAAAGAAAAGAATGTATTTTCATTCTCCATGTCAATAATACAAATAAGAAAGACATTATAAGATACAAAAAGTGGCCATTCCGCCAGTGCAGCTCCATGAAACAAAATTTGCGGCATCGATGATTAAGTTCGATAGAGGCTTCCTCTGACTGAAGCAGCATTATCACGCTGCACAGCAAGACTCAATCGTTGAGTCAGTTGGACCGTTGTAAGACGGTCACCTGACTTGCTTCCGATCTGTCGAACAAGAAGGGTTGCACCTGGTCCGAGCGCATCTAGAATCCCAATTGGAACTCCCCTGAAGTCGCATGAATCTATAATGGTTTCTTATTTCAAGATCGTCTTCGTCTCTGCCTCTCTTGCGATTGAACCCGCCCCTCCATTGGTTGCATTTAGATGAGGAGCTGCCAAAGGGTCGCCACATGTGAAATCCCAAGCAAGAGGTTTTCTTTTCATGAATGGGATGAGCAGCATGCCACCAGGCCACTCACCATCAGATTGTCTAAGACCTGAAGGTTCAAGAATTGATGGCATGTTGATAGAATTCAATGTCATTGAAAGTAAATTGTTAGCCGTATAATGATTAAAGATATTGGAGAGTCCTATATCAGGAAGAAGTTAAACGCTGATTTTTTCATGATGCGATGAACAAACGTTTGATGAAATACCATGCCTACATGTAAAGCATTATGAAATAGTAATTGCTATTATTAAGGGCGTCATACGGGAGGTGATTTTTCACTTTCATGATTGGAAATAGAAAAAAAACTGACGAGCTGTCACTAGATGTATATAAACCCATGGTATTAATGGCTGGACTTTGTTGCCCATGATTAAGTCCGTGACGGACGAAACGTTGGGTTTTTAACGATCATATTTTTTAATTTCAATAAAGTGTCTAAAAAAGCAGGGAGAGCCTATTTCCAAACATGAAAGTAATTGCTATTGTTGTTCTTCGACATCATAAAGAATCAGAAAATATTTCACTCAACTTAAGTTTATTCGAATCATTCAATGATATTGACAGCACCTGGAGGCAGACGTTTGCCAAGAGAGAAGGCGTTTACGCAATTCAAAATTCTCTTATGAAAATATGTAAATTGGTGTGATTTTGTAATTTATTACAGTGATATCAAATAATTTATGAAGAACAAAACAGCGGTGAGAGTTGGCACTCATTCATCGACGGACATTGCATTTTCTGA
Organism: Prostheceraeus crozeri; assembly: GCA_907163375.1. Lineage (NCBI taxonomy): Eukaryota > Metazoa > Platyhelminthes > Polycladida > Euryleptidae > Prostheceraeus > Prostheceraeus crozeri. Next base: position 178,452 of record CAJQUW010007987.1, on the reverse strand, counting down.
TCGCCCCAGTCGGGTTCGTTTTCTTGATATTAAGTCGAAACATCATCGTATTTTGAATCAATCTTTCTAACATTCTCGTTAATTCCGTTATGAGAAATTGAAATAAAATATGTGTTGAGAAAAGTAGCCTAGTTATCTGAGTTGGTTTCTTCTCATCTTATGGAATAATTGAGATAACTTGGGATCTAAAGTCAAAGAATGGAAAGGCTTTGAACTCTGCATGAGGCGCGGCAATCTTAGAAATATCATTGACTTAGACTTCGTAGACTTGAAGAAATATTTTAAATTTTCAGAAAATAAAGCGAAGGATCTACAATTACAAAGATATGTTTATGAATGCGAGGAATTTACTTTTTCTGTCTACTCAATTAAAGGAATTGATATTTTCTCCTACACTGAGAAATCTTTTCTAACTCAAAGATATTCTGCAACCGCACTTTCAATTTTGCAGAATTTAAGAGGAACAACTTCCAGTATTGAAATCTGCATTTTAAAATTCTTTGATGTCTATTGCAGATGAATTGGATAAGAGAACGATGACCAGAATTCTGAAGAAATCACGAAGTTCATCAATTAGATTCAAGAATCACTACTTCTGTTCTATTAATAGTTCAGGAATATTTGTTGATTTTCGCACTTTCAGGTGTCCTAGTTTCAGAATTCAAGCAATGGAATGTGTTTAATTCTATGGAAAAGTAGCAGTAAATCTGGCAAGTTCACTCAGTGCTTCTTGACATTGTTTACCTAATTCCGAGGCAATTTCAATACTCTGGTCATCTTTGGCAAGCTCATTCTTCCCATGCTGTTGCGCACTACCTGTGAAGTGACCATTTCCTATTTCTCCTATGTCAATAGACCAAGTCCTTATGTATTCTTCTAATTGATTTATTTCATGCATTTCGCTGATGACATCCTTCGCATGATTTTAGCAATGTATTTTTCGCTATTTGATGCAATTTGTATCTAAAAAATTGTATTGTAACCTTAAACCAAGAAAATTTCTCTTTACAACATTCAATGATACGGAGATGACTGCAGGAAAAAGAAACTGACTGACAAACATATTAAATACACTAAACTGCGTTTGCATCTTGACTGTGTGCATTTTCTTGGACTGTATTTTTAATATTTCATTGTCTCAAGAGACGCGATGTTGATATAGCCTAAAAGCCATTCATCTTCATCAGGTGACAAATGTTCCAAATAATTGAGGCGAATTTGATGTCGTTGTTTTTGAATGTGTCAACTAAATCAACAAATTTCGCGAAGGTGTTTGACGATGACTTGAAAGGATAAAAAAATCTGTTTCTCAGTTTTTAATTTTCATTTTGAGCTGCATTTTCAAGTCTTTTATTTTGACATGAAAAAAATGAATGAACCTATAGATGCTCGGGTTTTGTGAACTCGAAGTCAAGGCCAGCGTATTCTTGACCACAGAGTTAGGTATCTTCCGGAAGAAACTAATTTGCAATTAATTGAATGTTCAACCATAAAATTGATGAAGCAAAGTAAATGCTGTTTGCAAAGCCACTATGATTATCGTTATGAATTTGAATATTTGAATTGCGGATTATTACTTTGAATTCCATTACAAGTACATTGGAAATGAAGTTACAAAAACAACACGGACGGGGTTTGACTGGTATTTTAAGGCTGATCACCGACGATGCGTTGAGTGAGGAAACAAGTTTCAACATGAAACATCATTTTATATGTACATTCTGTAATGGATTCTGTGTGTTAAATTTCTGTGACTAATTGACCTTGACGTTTGTTTGTCGGCTCAGTCCGAAACTATGTGTGTTTCTTTTAAAATCAAAATTGGAAACTGTTGTCCACGTAAGAAAAATGTAATAAAAATAGCTGTTCGGAGAAACGTAGAACATCAGACATGAAGCAAGAAGCCCCTTACATCTTGACCGGACTTCAGTCGTAATTACCTCTATTTATTCCTCATGCAGACCATTTCTGGTAAGCTATGCATACATCCACATAATTGACCAGACACCGGGATAGTTTACCGTTTGCAATAAGACAATTCATGATGTCCAACTCCCGGGAAAGAAAATTTTGGTCTAGAAGTGATATAAAGTTTATTTCAGTAAAACCGTGACGGGCCTTCAGCGTCCAGCGCCTTCTGAGGTCGATAGTACAACATAGCGGTGTATCGACACCAACACCCTTGATTCCTAGACCGCACCCGTCTGACCCAGGAATCGAACCGAAGTCCGCGGTGGAGACGAGCTCACACCTTCTTCACTAGGCCACGCTGACGGTACAAAAGGAATGCGAGTGAAGGCAGTAGTCATCTCCAAGTTATATCGACAGCTTAATGTCTTATGATTGGCAGAATGCTACTACCATTTATATTGTAGCGAGACAGCATATCAACATGTGATTCACAAAGGTCAGGCGAGTGCGGTCGGGAATCAATGGTGTTGGTAATTATCCTTTATTGACTTCATCGTTTTCAATTATGTCTGTGATGGTTTCTGAATATATGAAGAATGTTTTTCCTCGAACTAAACTTACGCATTATTGAAATGTTTTTGTAAATTCGATGACTCATTGAGCACACGAGGACAGCCGTATGAGACAAAATAAATGACAATACCTTCAATTAATACATTATGCAGAAGATCATGAGGTTATCATCCCATGTCTAATAATATCTCTTTCTTTTTACTGTTCAGCCTTGACCGTTCTTGAGGATAAGTGAGGATACCTGAATATCTCGACCGGTTCTCTCGACAATTGTACATTTACATGTTTTCTTAGACAATCTGTAGACACTTGTATGCGCAGTGAGAAAAACAGGCAACTGAGTTTTCTTAAAGCATGCCCTGCACCAGTTCAGCAATTAACTGCATATTGGTTAAGTGAGTTGATTTGGCAGCCAACCATCAATTGGTGAAATAATTTATGAGAATGAACACCGGGAATTCATGTACAATAGGGCCTATATCTGCTAACCAACATGATTAGTTCATTTCGTCGCACGATGTAAATAACTCGCTCAGAATGTTCCGTAATGAATCCATTGCCAGTTATTGGAGATGTTGTGAACGGCAGATCGGTGTCAAATGCTCGAGAGACCAAAATTTTTACGGAAGGCAGTTTGAATTATTTTTTATCTCATTTTCTTCACTGCTGGTTATATTTACGTGTTTTCAGGTGATAATCAGAATTAGCTTGGATATGCGATTAATTCCCAACATAACAAGAATGTAATACATGAATTTCTCGCTAGTTATAATGAGAATTCTATGAAAATGGGTTGAGCATGAAATACATCGCATAGAGTCTCGAAAGACAATTGATTAGTCTTCATTGACAAATAATTCGGTCTCGCTAATTCAAGAAAAGTTACAAATCGTCTTTAAAATGCGACAACGTTTTTCTGCTTCGGTCTCATAAGTATTTCATTAATTATTAAGACACTTCGTGAGGCAGCAAGATAAAAGAACCTGCAGACACCTTTCTGCTGAGATAGAAAACTATTTTTGGATATTTTCATCTTAGATAATTTGTTGACCTGTCGTTGCATGCCGGGGGTGCAAATATTTATGACAGTTGTAGAGCAACACAGACTAGCGTTATTTCTTTAGACTGAAATGACGAATAGGTTTGTTTACAGACCTTAAGATGAAATTAAAAATGATTTTTTGCCTCCCACAATTGTGTGATGAAAATGTTAATGAACTTTTAGCAGCGAATGGAAATCATTCATCTCCCTTCTAATTATTGAGCGAATGAATTCGTCTTCTTCAAAGCACAGAACAATCAAGTTGGTCTAATCAGAGCATATGATTACAAAACTAGATGGACAAGATTATAATGAATTCAATCCACGCATTAATTATTAACTGAGTATATATCATTTTATAATAAGTTGAAATTAATGTATTATTTTTCAGTCTCTCTACTCACAAAAAATTATAAAATATGTCAAAATATATTTCGCCGATCTGGATGGCTGAGATATTTTTTGACTTAATTCATTTATATTATGTGTGGAAAGACAGAAAAATAATATTGTTTCATTAATTTCAACTTATAAGAAAATTATATCAAAGTCTTTCTTTACCAAATCAATCGAAATTACTAATAATTAGGCATATATCATTTCAAGACAATGAAACAACGGCGATAGTTTATCGAGGATAATTAGTACACTGCTGCTATACGTGAATATTGAGCATTACATTGAAATTGAAACATAAGTAATTTCGACATCCTTTATCCTTAGAGGAGCTGTTCATCTGACAACCGAAAATTGAATCCTGTAATAAATTAATTTAACAATATATCCATATCAGAACCTTTTGAATAAGAATTACTGTCGGTTGAAATGTAAAAATTGACATTCGTTCTTGCAGCTAACTGTTACCTAATTTGATATTTCTAAGAAACGTCTGTCCACTGACTTGAGAAGATATTATCTCACACGTAATGAATGAGTGATGAAGAAGAAATAATGAACAGCCTGTTGAGTAAATCCCATTGTTTGAATAGACATTTTTGTGAATCTTTAGGGCACATCGATTCGCGGACAATTTCGCCATTTAACAAACAAGTTGTTTATATTGAACAAATTCTCTAGCAAAGTTCATTAAGAGAGCCCGACGCTGTTCAAAGAAATAGCTTTGGGATTTGTTGCGCTCTGGTTAGAGACATAATGGAAGGGTAGAGGAAATCTTGACAGAGTTTCTCCGATGAAATCCGAAAGCAAGCAAGTATTGAGAAACTAAAGATTCTTGTGTCTCAACTTTTATCACAGTCTTAACAATGTTTGCAGTTTGATCGCTATCAAAGTAAGAAGAAAAGAGTCGCTAGTTTTGAAACAAAATGATAGATAAATTTTGTTACAAATTTAGAAACTCTGAAATCTTTCTAAGGCAGGAAAGGAGTCAATGAGAATTGTGCGTTCTAATCAAAGATGAACGTCAACGAGGAAGTAATGACTGAGACATCAAATCAGAAATCAAGTATTTTCCACTTGAAATGGAAACTTGTTGTCTTCCAATGATCTTCCTCGGATCAAGCAGGAATATTTGAAGGAGTCGATTATTCTCATCGTGACGCATAAAGACAAAAATTCAGTTGAAATTTGCATGATCCATTCATTCCCGCTCCAATCCCACAGAAATCTTCATGGGAATTCCCATGCAGCAGCTTAAATGATATTCCTGATTATCAACGAATAAATCATTGTAAGTCATTATAACTCCCCTTCCATCATAACTGCAATATTAATTTAATCATGGTGTCTCGCGTGATTGATAAATATCTTAACAGTATCTCTAAAAGTTCAACGATTTCGATGAGGAACACATCAAGAGAATGAATGCTCAGATGTACTTTTACTCCTGTCTGATTGCTTCTCCTGCTTATAAGTTTCCTCATTAAGAAATGAGATTTCTAGGTGTGATTTTCACATTTTGACCTCTGTCCAGTCTACACCGATGCGGATATGAACTTATAATGTCTCACGGAAAGGCGCACGACTTGATTGAAAGAGAATCGATTCAAATTTGACCTATTTTAAGTGGTCATCTTCCTCCGATCAGCTCTGCGATTCAATTCATATATTCATGTAATTGCATGAAATGCATCGTCTTCTATCAATGTATTTGAAGACCAGCCTGCTCTGCACAGGACAAGCGATCTCTGTGAGATACTGCATAACTTTCAGTGTTTTATTGGAGGGATAAGTTGACGAGAACATGACAATTTTCTTCACGGGATAGAGTCATAACTGTGGTTTGAAAAGCAGGCACGTGTTTGCGTACTTCTACTTATGAATACATACCCTCACAATAATCGATTGTATGTGGCTATGTACATGAGCGCAGGAATACTCCTGTACCTCAGTACAGAGCAGGAAGACATCTTGAGTGAATCTTGAAACATGATAATTGATCATTGAAGGCCACAATGTACAACTGCATTCAAATGACAATTCACATCAGACAAAACGCATTGAGTACCGGAACGAAACATGAAAAACTGCACGAATCCGAGATCCTGTGCTCGGATCCCACTCAGCGTGTGCAACCGTCAGAAGAAAAACTTTAGATTCTTTAGATTTATCTGCAAGAGAAATTAATAAAAGGAGCTAAATATCGAATCTAAATCAGATGTATGACCTCCTTTCAAACTGTTACGATGATTAGATAAATGACCTGAAGATGAAGCTGTTCTCTAATGACGATTTGATAATTTGAATAGTCGACGATTAAGGAACCATTTCTCTCCGTCAGTGTTGATGAAAAGTAAATTCACTTGTGTATGATTATGGTAGCCGGAGCGAGTGTTTTTCACTCGATGCATGTCGGATTTCGGTGTTGAGATGAACAATTGAGTGAAGAATTTCTTGCAATTTTTATTCGGCATTTATTAAGTAATTTACAATGAAATATGAATTTCTGATGTCAAACTTCATTGATTGGCCTTTCACAGTAATATTTGATTTGTCGTCTACTTCTGCCTTACAAGAAAACATGAAGCTGAATGTTATGTTGATCCGTTGTCCGTTTTATTTCGCTAACATTTTTGTTCATCGGCTGCTTTCATCCCTTTACCAAGTGCAGCGGATCATTCATACACCAACGAGCATTTTGTTTCTGGATGGAAGGTTGCATTGAAATTGATGGCACTTTGAAGGTGTGACAAATGGAATATTTATGATTAATCTTTGCAGTGAAATGACTCCTTTCACTGAAAATTGACGAATTCGTCAAAGTTCAACCCATCAAGGAAGACAGGTGAGGTTTGAAAAGCAAATGTCAATGTCTGCGAACACTTCAGAATAGTCCACATGATTATCTTCCTGCTTGTTTTTTTTCATTCACCAAAAACATGCAATCCGCGCTAGTAGATGTTATATTTAACCAATTCCCGTGTCTGGAGACATTCTGATACTTCATGCGTGGCGTGAATACTTCGATTCAGGCCTCCTGATCTCATGTAATCTTAGATCTACTCTTTCCCAGAATAAAACAAAAAAATGAATAAAAAATGATGGTGTAACGTCACTACTCTCTCATGTTGGAGCCTTTGACGGTGCTGACATGGTCAGACTTTTAGCTGGAGCGCTGTGATACTTTTAGCTCGGATGTCCTTCCTGACGACTTCCATTGACACTCTCGTGGCTCGACCTATGGACCGAAAGATCGCTAGTCCAAGCACTTAGCCATTGTACTACGGAGACTACCCAGAATAACACAAAATCAAAACAAAAAACCATATTGACTTGTTAGTTCCTTGAATCAGTCATCGCTGTGATGCTGACAAGAAAGAACGCTATCCCTCATCGACGCCATGAGATTCAAGGATGCTTTTGATATATAACTACATTCCAGAATCTGAGAAAGTTTGACATCTCCAAAAGCTAACTGCTAAAGGTTTGATAGTCAATTAGCAACTTCCGCCACCAGTGTTGTTTTCAATGACGTCCATAATATTTTCTGCGAATAATTTCTTCCCTTATGCTGCAAATTGATAGAAACATCTGAAGCCAACGTGTGCAATCAATCTCCAAATGTTTTCTCTAAAAATGTTCGTCTTTTAATGTTGTTGCATAGTTGTTTATAGGCCTGATTAGAACAAACAGAAACCAATCACGTTCATTTGCATAATACTATACCACTAACTATAAACATCGTGTAGGAGATTACGTGAAATAATCGATATGTCCTGTTTAGCGAACTGAGTATCATTGCGATGACATGACATGCAGGAATCATGCATGTTTGAGTATTATTTCATTGTGAGTCACAGAACTGCTGTGAGTAGATTTTTTTATTTTAGTTATGTAAATAATCTTTTATTTGTTGCCTCTACGTCGGAGTACGTGAAAGGCTGCAACTGAATTTGCTCAAGATATATTTGGCCATGCTCTCAGTCATGGAAATGAATAGGAATTGAGTGAAAGTGCAGATGAATAGCCTATTAGTTCAACGACTAGGCCCATCGACACGGACCAATCCATCGTACAATTTGGCTTTTCTACATAAAGGGCATGGATCCGAGGATGCCGTGATCGTCAATCAATCCGAACATTGTAGAAACCACCAAAATGCAGAGGTTACCAACCCTGCAATGAGCAACGGACCTTAGCATGCTGAAGAAGGGTAAATGTGCTTTCTTTCTCAAACTCTAAATTTGTGCTGAGGTTCACTATGAAAGTCTTTTGAGACAGGAAGCTTGGAAGGCGGTGAAAGGCTGTAGAAGTTGTTATCGTCCACAGCAACACCACCGCCGGAATGGCCGCCGTTCTCACATTATTTCTTTTCAATTAGAAATCTTTTGTGGCGAATTTTCCGTGTCTTGGACTTTTCCAGTAAATCAATTGCTCTTTTCTCCTGGGCATGTAATTTCATGCATTGGGAATCCACAAGTAGATTTGTAATTAATTACTTCGAATTCAATGCTCAAGGACTGCTTGCTTTTCATCATTTGATTGCCTGATTCTCACGATTTACTATTTCGGCGTCTCTTTGCTTTCATTTTATGAGAGTTTTCTTTGTGGTGTTGCTAAACGTTTCAATATTTTACTATTTCTTGTATGATCACCAAATAATGAAATTAAAATGCTCTTGTGTCAAATCCTATCAGAAATCTCCTTCTGTATACATAATCGAAATACTGACACCCAGAAAAGGGAATAGTGATGAATGAGTGTAATATAAAAGTGATTAGTTCTCCTACAATTAATCTCAAGACATTCTCCACACAACTCTGTCGTCAAGTGTTTTCAAATTTATCGTCGTATAACAAGCTGTCTGAATTTTATAGATTAGGAAATCTAATATCATTTTTTCCTACAGAACAGGGAGAAAACGAGCCATTTCATGCTAGTGATGGAGGTAGACCTGTGGGAACGGCTAAACATTCAGTCAAGTGTCGATCTGCCCTTCCACTTTATTCAAAACGAATGCAAAAAGATTGAATGAATATCGAAGTTAATAAATGTTAAAATGGAAATAACATTCTTGTCTTCTGTCTATGACTTTAAGCAGTGATGCATGCATGCTCTTGTGTTATGTTTTGTCAGCTGTGCTGATCTCTATATCGTGCGCAGTCAAAGGATCTCAAGCGCCAATGTAATTGATTGTTACAAATGCGCTGAATTATGATATTGCATTCAAAGCAATTATCTTAGAATACATGTGCTAACACTACCAAATGATGTAATTGATTGCAAGTGCTTGTGTGCACTGCACATATGTTACACTTACGCATAGTTGAATATAACCTGTTAGAATACTTTACTAAGCAAGTCTTTTAAGTCTTTAGCACTAATCAAGTGTATTGCATTTATTTCAAGACTTGCCATCAATAAGCTTGGTTTTTAATAATATTTCTGTTGGAGTGTGTTATCACATGCATGGAAGCCTTCGGATCCTTCATTTGTAACATGGATAAACCGATGAACCTGAATTTAACTAGCAAACACCAATAGGTACTAGAAGCACCAACGCAAAGTGACTAAAAATCTGCAATCTGCTTCTAGGGCTTAATTCCATTTCCATTGCAAAGATCCCAACATTGAGAAAAACTCATGGTTTTGCTTTGTGTATACAATATATTGTATTGCCTCTGAGTAAGAAGGGTAATACTAAATTAATCGGATATGACCGCGGGTAGGGCACTTTTAGGTGCCCAAACCCGCCCATAGTAACTGTGGAAAGGCTCACACCTCTTATTTGTATGACACTCGTAACAGCAAAACAGTTCACAAATTTCGATCATTTACTTCTTTAGTTTGTAGTTGAATAATTGGTTGTTTTCTTGAATTGAAAAATGATATTTTCATCATTAATGTTATAGATTTATTTCAGAAGACAGCTTAACTGTTTAACTTAATGAGAGATCCAGATCATTTTACTTCCTATTTATAGAGCTGATGACAGAGCTTGATAATGTCTTCGAATTTCCTCTCTTATGATGTGCATATACATTGATAGACGATAGCCTTCTCCCTAGAAAAGGTGAACAACGCCGTCCCGTTGACAGAGAATAAACAGAGATAATCATTCAGGGCTAAGGTCAATACTACGCTCAACCTGCTTTTAGCAAGTAGCCATTGTTGACTATTAATGCGATCAAAATGAAAGTCTGACAGTTGATAACTAGGCCAAGCAATGACATAAAAATCAAACCTTAATGGTATCTTGCCTCTGTTGCCTTTATTGCACAATTTTGCAGCGTTTCAAGCAGTATAGTTTCTAGTTAAACTCTTACTTGCTATTCATAGATACCTCCCTGTTCAGAAATATTCACTATTGACAGATGTTTCTTATTGTAGTGAATGTTATACGGTAATATTTCATTGATGCCGCTCTAGAGCCGCCAACAATCGTCGTTGTTTCGGGCTTTTGAATTAAAGACCACTTTCTATGCATGTGCCAGAAAACTTCCACAGACTTCTTCATGTGCATGAGTCATAGCTAGGGATTGCAATCCCGGGATTGAAATTAAGAATCTCAGGCTGGTGACTAGTAACAACAAATGACATAAAAGAGATATTTTTGTGTGAATTGTGATACATCTGTTTAACATGCAACTTCAAGGCTATTTCTGACAAATCAATGATTAAGTGTGTGTCCAATTCGTGTGTGTATGCCTTATTCTCCCACCACGTCACATGAAAATGAAGCCCGCTGTATGTTTCACACACATTTTCTGCCATACAGATGAATGGATTCCTCTTTCTCAGGCGTCACGTTACAGCCAACATGCAGTCAACGTACGAGATAGCGGCTGTAGGGAAGTCCGCACGAAGTCTCTCTAACGTGCGCATAGACGTTAATGAATTCTATAGCTTTATTGAAAAAAAGAATTTGCTTTCTCATTATCACATGTTTCGAACTTCTGTTGATGTGACAATGAAGCCGGGTAAGACAGCGATTTGGTGATCTCAAAGTCATAAAAGGTAACCTACCTATAACCTATAATTATAAATAATAAATACATTATTTAAATATATGAGTAGGCTATGAATATGTACCGGTACTGCACATGAAATTACAATTGACGATATGTAGAATAACTACACGAATAATCGCTAAACATCTTTGACATCTAATGCTTAAATATCGCCGAGTAGCAAACTTAGTATAGCGAAATATCAATCGCTGGTTCTCTAGAAGACGGACATCGTTCGTAATCATACTTATTAAAGATGAAGAGGGTCGCCAGGGATCTACAAAGTAAAAAGGGGTCGTACGGCGAAGAAGGTTGGGAACTACTGTATGAGACTCATATAGACTCGTATAGACTATATATAAGTTTTAAAGTTTTAAATCAGCATAAATCGTTGCTTTAACAAAACTTGACATGAAACAATTGGCAGTTCAATTCATGTATAGCTATTGAATTTATAATATATGATATAATATATCGTACGTCCAATAAGAGACCCGGAAACATTTGTAGTAGAGACACTATCAGAACTCCGGGATCCCGGGATTGGAGAAAATGGACAGGGATTGCAATCCCTAGTCATAGCACACATTCACTACAATAGTAATCATACCTATCTTTTTAAAGCATCAAATATCCTTGCAGTCTCATTGATGCTTTCAAAATAATTATATTACTTAATTATTATTATATTATATTTCAAAATATATTAATTCATTGGATTCTATTGATTCGTTGGAACACGCATATTAATTTTATTGTTAAGAAGGCATCCCGTAGGTTGTTCATCTTGCGTAATTTACGACGTTATGTTGCAGATACAGGCAAAATGCTCAAATGTTATGTGGCCTTCATAGGGTATATTTTGAATTATGCTTTTTGTTCCTTTTGCAATGCCTCGCAATACTTACTGGAAAGACTTGAGCGCATTGAACATCGAGCTTTACGTATCATTGGAGTTGTATCGTTGCCTGAACCTCTTAGTTTTTCTGACAATTGCTGTCTGAAACTCTTCGAGATATTTTTGATATTTTTGTCAAAGGTCAAACAGGTATTGCCACCCATTCTTGATGTAGCTGCGGCCTCCTTTTTCTAAGACTTCGAAATTTGGAAACTCATTTATTCGTTTTTGTCGATAGTTTTTCTCAGTTTTTATCTCCTTGAACCATTGCTTCTTCTTGTATCTTCTACCATCTGTCATGGAAGTGAACTCAATATTTATAGGTATTCACTATTCATGACTCAAGCTTATCAAAGCTGTCTAAACACGAAATTCTCGATGGACGAGTTAAAGACTGAAAACAATTATTGCCGCTGGATTCACAGGAATATTAGAAGCTTGTAACAGCCGATGTTTCGTCTTTCTTTGTAAAAAATCCTGTGAAATCAGTGGCAATAATTCTTTTTCAATGATTTATCGTGGAACGGCCTCAATACATCAGATGCATCAACGAGGAAGGAACATATGTGCCACCATGCTTATTTACTTATCATTCAATTGCAGATTTGCTGATCTACTGTGTCTCCTAAACAAAACAAAACAGTGACAAGAATCCTACATTTGTCGAGATTTAACAATTTGTAAATAGTAGATGGATGTTGAGAGAACTTGGCATGAGTGATGAGTACATCTTTTTACATGTGAAATCAAGGCTCGCTAATTGATTGTCTTTACTTCAGAAATGGAAATGATGACATCAACTGCAAGAATATTTGATCGATGTTTCTCAGAGGAAATATATCTTTTCCATATCTCCAGGGCAATCTCATGTAAATATAGAAGGAAATGTTGTACGAATGAATCTCATGGATAATGGACAAATGTAAGTGAAACATTTCAGTTTGACTGAGAGGTGCGTGGAGATAAATATAATGCTTAGTGGCGGCTACAAGAGCGGACGGAAACTCCCTCGCTGATAATTTTTCAAGAAGCAGCATTGCGTGGCATAAGTAGCGCCAAACGACAAGAGTGATGCCTTGTGTGACCGCAGGATGTCAATGCGACTCAAGTAGAAAGTATACAAGACTGTCTACCGCCCCGAAGCGTGTTGTCCAGAGACAGGATCCGCAACAACTACGTCAGGAAAGCCACAGGGGTGATGATGCGCAAGTCACCTCTTCGATGGGTTGGACATGAGGAAGTACAGGGGTTTCAGCGGATAAGGATGTAAGAATCCGCCGAATCAGGATGTAAGCATCCGGGTCAGCAATTTTGTCGGATCAGGATGCAAGCATACGGAGACATGTGCTTGAGCACTTTGATTTCATAGATATGAGTTTGCATACATGTACTTGAACACCTGATGATGGTTGTAGAAATCATGGATTAGAAGAATCTGAAGTATACAAGTTACAACATTCGAAGACATTTGCAGATCAGAAATCACTTCTCTAATGTATTGTGGTTCTCAAGTGTTTCTACGTGAAAATGGAGAAATCTTTCTCTAGTGCAGTTTTTAAAAGATTCTTTCATGTAATATCTCAAGCTGAAATTATTGTCTGAATGCAAAACTTGGAATGAAAGTTGCAGAATATCATACCTACATTTGAAGTCGAATGGCAGGAAGCTAACAGAATATCTAATAACATTGACGATGAAATCAGATGAAAACAAAGCAACTTAAAGTGTGTGGAAATCAAAGCGATCCTCAGTGAAATTAACATTTTGGTTCATCAAAACTGAAACGATATCAAGTAGAATTTCAAGTGTATGCAGCATTGTCGATATACTCTCACTTTTGTGATAGATAGAAGATTTAAGAATTGCTTCAAGGAACACTTGACTAACGCATAATGAGAATTATTGTGAATTGGAAAAAAGGATTTCATTTCAATTTATGTGCGAAGTGAAGCTTTTTAAGCAATGATTGAGGAGCTATCACGTTAGATCGAATTCTAATCAGAAGTTTCAGGATGGTTCATCGACATTCTCACGTTTCTTGGAGAGCTCTAGGATCCTTGACATGCGAGCACAACACGTCGATGGACCTATCATCAACCTGAATGAATGAATGATATGTCTAACGTCACTACTGCCGCCATACCGGGGCTTGGACATTGCTGACAGAGTCAGACTTTAATCTGGAGCGTTGCGATCTTTTAGTCCGGATGCCGTTCCTGACGACTTCCAATGACACTTTCGGGGCCCGACCTCTGGACCGGAAGACCGGCAGGCCAAGCACTTAATCACTGTGCCACAGAGACCTCAGGAGAATCTTTGTGATTCCGGGATAGCAGAAAAACGTCATAGAGGAGGAAGTAAAATAATTACTCAACCGATATAGATTTGTGTGGGAAATAACAGAGCCGATCACGGGGAAGGGCTCTCCAGCAGATTGTTGAAATTAAGTAATGAATTGCCTGAATGAATGCGCCACAATAAGTGAATCGTTGAAAGTGCTCGTAGTCCGAATGTGAAGTCGATCCGATGACTTACATCCTATTCTGAGGACCACTTAAATCTAAGCTTTTATGTCGACAAGTCAATAATCTCATGATCAGAGATGGGTGTTGTGAATGAGGAGGAAGCTGTGAGAATCAAATCTCAGGACAGCAAGAATGTCCCAGACACACATCACTGCATGCACCTTCACAATACTCACCCACGATGCAAAATGGACGTCTGGCAAATTTGGCGCGACCTCTCCAGGACTGGTACCGTGAGCGGCATCCTGCACTCCACAGTCGTAGGCAATACTCGGAGAAGAACCAGAATAACATACATAATTCCTGGAGAGGAGAGAAAATATCAGTGAGAGAAATTCCACAGTCTGAGAGCAACATTGCAATATAACGGTCAGGGATTATCAGAAATCAATTGAATTTCAATGAAATAATGACAATTAAATGATTACTCAATAATTCCAATTAATTAATTGAAAGGATCAATTAAATTGCAATGAATTTTTGACAATCCATGGTAGTCATTTCACAAATGTCAGGTTGTGCCGGTAATCAATATTTGGTTAATAATGGTTAATAACGGATCCAATATTCCATTACGAAAATAGACAACTTCATTTCGCTTCTTGATAAAAGCAGAGGTTTTGTCCTGATTTCTTAGAACACTGTTTACGCTCGAAATAAAGTTCATTTTGCAATTATAAGGAAATTGACATGTAATCTGTGATTTTAAATGATAAACGTAACAATTTATTTCGCACAAATAATATCACAAGTCTGATGCAGATTGCATAATTCCAACTGTGAATAGAGAAGCACTTGACCTTGGCTATGACATGAAATGCATGTTTAAAAGATCGTAGTCCATCGCAAAACCACAGTCAACTGTTGAGAGTCACCATGGTCGAGATAAAATACATCCGCGCCGAGCCGGTTCCGGGCTGAAAAAAGACGGCCCTGTTCCAGACCAGCGTCTGTCCGTGTAACGAGAGATTCTCCCTGTTGAGAAAAGTATTGCATTATAAGTCAATTCCACAATTCTATGAAGAGACATCCATTGGATCAATTTCAAGCCGAATTCGTTTTCTAAGTCAGGAATAAAAATCGATAAAGGATATTCCGCTTTTATAACTACATTCCGGAATGAATTGATTTTAATTCCAGCGTTGTTTGGTTTCAGTGCTGACAATCTACATTTTGCACTCGATAACACGCAATCAAACTATTTCTGAAGTGAAATTTGCTGAATTTCATTATTTCTCAAGGAGTGCATTCACCGAAATTGAAATTCTGAAGAACATATTCTCAACAACTTTGGTAATTCAGAAACTTGAAACCATGGAATTGTTCCAGCTCGCCAGTTTCTACAATATGAGATTTCTTTGAGAACTTATCATTGAATGAAATCTCTTTACGAATGTGAGAACATTGATGAGTGCAAATGGCTGAATCAGAGCAAGATAATCGTGGAGGAGCAGACATTTAAATTGCTATCCAAGTGTAAACACAAGTATGTACTTTAATGAAGTAGAAAGTGTACTATGTTAAGACACAAGATTTGTTTATCGTTCACACATAAGAGTCTCTACTTGTAAATATCCACAGGATGAGATTAGTTCTCACCTCTCTCTTTCTTCACTGAGTTGCAAATTTTTATTTAA
The DNA here is from genome assembly GCA_907163375.1 of Prostheceraeus crozeri. NCBI lineage: Eukaryota > Metazoa > Platyhelminthes > Polycladida > Euryleptidae > Prostheceraeus > Prostheceraeus crozeri. The sequence goes on along the minus strand of CAJQUW010007987.1, from coordinate 162,460 downwards.
GAAAACGAAATGAGAAATCTTTTAATATGATCACAATTTCACAAGCATCTTCTGTGCTCCAATGATCCAGATGTGTGCATAAGGAGAAAGATTAATAGAGAGAAAAGAAGGGGAGAGAGAGATTTCGTTGCATTCTCCGGCATTTTTTCTTCGTCTATCAAGGTAACTGACAGTTATGTCTAAAGAGAGAATCTGTGTAAACAATAAGCCAGTAAATTGATATATTCCATAAATATGTGCTGAAGACCACATGTATTGAAATATGTGTTGTTTTACTGCCAGTGTACTTTCCTCAACCTTTCTGAGAAGCATTTGCCAGCTTACTTTAAAGCGATCATTTTCTGTAAACATTTATATCAAAAAGTAGTTTGAATTTGACATTTATCAAACTGCTAAATCTGGAAAGATGCAGAGTTGCTACAGCTCCAGCTAGTAAACATCACAGTACGAGAAAGATGATTCGGCAGATGAAACAAAACATCATCTTGGTGATTTCGAAGCAAAGATACATCCTTTCCCGCTTATTCGGAAAAGTAATCTCAGAGCGACAGTATCTCATCTATTGTTCAACCGAAGATCAATGGCTAGCACACGAGGTTGCCTAAATGTTATCAGTCTAATGATTTTTATCATTCAATGTTTATGGTATTTACGAAATTCGTTAACAATATTATGATCAATATAATACAGAAAATACATTACTTCAACAAAGCTATGAATTTTATTAACGTCATCAACCATTGATGAGGTGTTGTGAGATTTAGGATAAATATATGTTAATCCCAAACAGCTGGCTGAAGTAGATGAAAGTTTATTAAATTAATTAGATGACATCTCCAAGTGACATTGACAGTTTATTATCCTATTACTGTTGACGGAATGCTATCACCATTCATTTCGTAGCGATACAGTATATCAGCATGCCACTTGACTACATCGCACAGTAGATAGACAAGCATAATAACAAATGACTAGTGGTAATTACTTAGATAACAGTTTCATATAATTTGATTTACATTTTCATATAACTCTTTCTTTCTTTCCCCTTTACCACACGTTTTGATTGCTAAATGTGCAGACAGTAGAGTTCTGGAGGAAATATCTCTGAGCAACAGAGCCCAAATCAGAGGAATTATACTGAAATGATAGATTACAACACTACAACTCACGAGGAGTGGTTAAATTGAAGCTCTGGAGTAATTAGAGAATTTTAACTCCAATGCACGCGGTAAAAAGAATGAGCATTTCAAGGAGTCAAGAGTTCACCCTTCGCCATAGCTGTATACCATCTCAAACCTCTGAGTCGATTGAGTATTCCATTGAACATTTCTCAATTAGTTGAGAAGCTTTCTATGGGCTATGAAAAAATTCGTTGCGTTCTCTAAATGACTACTTGCTTCACTCATATTGCCAACCAGTGACTTTAAATTCAATTTCGAATGACCGAAGAATACTTGACTTGAATTGTTACTGTTCTTTAATTTACTTTCAATATCCACATGAAGTTCATTTCTTGTTGTAAACGTAGACAGAAGTAATATTTCAAAAATTATGAAATGTACAAATATTATCTATATTATAGTGATATAGCAAGACTTAAACATGTCCGCGCAAAGTAATGCTGATGATTTTGAACATCTTCCAATTCTAGGTTATTCATGATAAATTATGACTTAGCTAAGTCGCTAATTAGATGACTTATAATAGATATATGATTTACGCCTCTCCTTCCGATCCGTACTATCATGTTACTTACTTGTACATCTTATCTGCCACCTCCTTCATTGTACATAGCCATTGTATCATTCATGACATTAATGCGATGTTTGCACTACGTTTTCCAAGTTTTGACATAAACGTTTTGACTTTTGACTTATCTCAAGAGAATTTAGAGACTAATGTATTACTTAGTCTTCATTTGTCTGCTATAACTATCTTTACAATAAGCCTTGTCATTGGCCGTAGCTCATGATAATTTATTTCATGCGACAAATTGTTGGAGTAGGCGCATTCATAATTAATTAACAAATACAATTTGTATCGGCTTTCATCGCCAATTAATCAAACCGGCACATAAAGGAGACTGTAGTCTTGCTTTGATCATTTTAGGCCATTTGCGTCTTATACTAGACATGTAGCTATAGATTTTTAGCAATTGATCGATAACAGTGAGTTCAAAACAAAATGACTTTTAACTATGAGATTTTGACATCGATTGTGGTCATGATCATGCACAGTTGCTACAGACAGACAGATGCATGCACTTCCAACAATAGACTTAGTCTAGAATTCTCTTCTCTCCTTCATCAAGTCTCAGAAAGTATGCCTTTTTACGATATGGTTAAAGATGCTTTGGTGGACAATCGATCTCCGCTACTTGTCTAATTGTCGGCACTCACAATTCTCACGCAATTCATTGATTATAATTGCTATGACAACTGATGTATTGTGGTAAGGGTTTGATCCTGCCAACAGTCGCATAAGCGGCCGTAGCTCAGTTGGTAGAGCACAGGTTTAGTTAGCCTGGGGTCATAGGTTCGAATCCTGTCAGCTGCTTCGAATCCTGCTTCAGTTGACTCGAAGCAGAGGATGTCAAAAATGTGAAAACGGAATATTTTCCTTGCAAATTTCCTTGTAAAAACAAAGAGGTAAGGAGAGGAAATATGACAACTAAGGGTCACTAGAGAACGAACCCCTGAGGTCACGGACTCACAGATATTGTGTTTTCCAATATGAATAAGAGCCGGATAATAGACAAGGATTCACGTTTGATCTAATGAAAGGCTAGAAGTGAAACTGAATTCACCCCTTGATTCCCATTATTTGCACATGGATCATATCCACGCAAACTTAACATTTCTCTTCTGCTATTTTACTATAATCTGATGACGTTACTTCCCTTCTTCAGTAGAGTGTACGAGCGCATAAAAGATCAATTCTATGGGACATGGTTCATTTCTAAATGTAAAAAACAGAATATTTTCTTCTCTTCAAAGACAAAGAATTGGAGAGGAAATGTGACGGGTCACCAGAGAATGAACATTACCCTGAGGTCACACAGTCTCACAGATATTGCGTTTTGTATTGAGGACAAGAAACGTTTCTCCTAAGGACAGATGTGTTTGACATTTTGGGGAAGGATTTAGATCTATTTTAATCTAACAAAGCTGATGATCGAGCGCTGTCAGAGAGAATGTGGTAGGAAGCCACGATTAGAAGTGCTAGGTCAAGTTTATGATTCAGTTTTCTTCCAATTTCTTCAAACTTAACACAAAACTCTAAAATGAAAATATCACAGATATACAGAGTAAGAGGTCGGAAAAGAAATGTAGAGGTCGGAAATCAATGCCATCGTACAATACAAGCAGTTTCAAGACGCGACCACGGAGGATATCATCTGACGAAGTACTGAGGAGACGATCCTCTCAAACCGAGTGAACAGTCTTTCCACGCACAGCATGATAGACTGGAGGACCGAAAACACCCTGACGATGGTGGGGACAGCCTCGAACGTGGATCCGCATGAGTATGCATCGTCAGGAGGAGGTGCTTGGCCGTGCAACCTTCCTCATGAGATTTGGTACTCGGTCAATTCGGCGCTTCGAATTGAGTAGTGGTCAGCGAACATTTCGGACGCCAAAGCAGCTGTTTTGCACAGGCGTGCACAGTCCGGCAAACGAGGAGAAGAGGCCACCCCGGTTGCACGTGTGAGAATCGATAGAACAATTTAAGGTCAATGACTTTCACGAGGTCATAGATATCTTAGTGGGCCATATTCCTGACACAACCACGAACAATGGATAGCCATAGCGAACTCAGATTTCAAAATGTTTACACAGCAGGACAGCATTAAATTTCTTTTTCCGGCTACTGTAAGTTGCTGTCTGCGACATCGTTTTATATTCTATAGCAACTCTAATAAATAGACGCGCTTAAACAATCTAATTCTATGACTTTCTCAATTCGTCTGATATCATCTGAGTTAACATGTTTTAAAATCTGCCGGCGCATGAAAAAAACTGTTTTTCTGTATTCACTTGAGGCCTCAATCAAAAACTCAATGATGAAAATCAAATGACATTCACGTTGCCATTTGATAGTTGACCGGGATAGCTGTCTTGGCGTCTTAAATGCTCCTTGACAGAATTGAAGATGTCATTGTCAGTGCTGACTGGAAATAATCAGGCGCAGGACTTTATTGCTTTTGGATTTTTCGTATATAGACGGCAAACTGATTCATGAGACTTCTTTTATTTTCCAAATGAAGTATTAAATCGCTTAGGTTTTATCAACTTTCCTGAAACAGAAGAAGTCTAAAGACAAAAAATTTGAAATTTTTATTTATTCAAACAAAACTACCATTCGGATTGTCGGTCTCAGTCGCATTCATTTACATTCCTCTTCACCATGTTACTTTCATTCATTCGAGAAAATTATAAAAGCCTTCATCACAACCAAGATTTGAGGCTGCATGTACAAAAAGGCAAGTGATAGATGACTTTTTATGATGAATTAGCAGAAACAGACTACTTCAACCACTTCAAAGATCGTGCAAAGACATACCGCTGCTTGATATCTGCCTGAAATTGCTTTTTCAATTGAAATCAGTCATTTCTGTCACAATCTATAGCTTAGATATCGATTTCTACTATCATTGAAATAAAGTGCATCCCATTCGCCACAGGAGAATATTTGTCGATGTCTGGTCGTAGAAGGCTATCACTGACCGATATTTCAGTCACCAGAATATCATTTTGACTTTTACTTTCAAATTCTAAATGCATTCGTTCAATAAGTACTAAGAATCAAATGAGTTACAATTTTTTATCTTTTTATCGTACTTTCTACATACATTGGACAGGACTACACAACTTATTACATCATTCTTCCACGTTTTACGGATGACATTTTCCTTATCTGTCCATCTGTTTTCCAATCGTTTGGAATTCCCTCGCGATAGCAAATGATAAGCAATAGGTTGTTAGCCCACAGCAATTATCATGGCATCTGCATCTGCAGCGGGTCCATCGTCGACGTGTCGCTATTGCTATCAAGTAGAAGATAGTTTCTGAAACCGGTGATGTTTTACGAAACCCTTTCCACAGATTACTGTGTGGGACAGATCAAGTGGACGAAGATAGATGGAGAAAACCGAAAGGAACATGAAGAACACAATTTTTAAAGTTTTCAGATATTTATTTGATGTACTTGAAAAGTTTGTGTTGTTTCTTGCATTGCTTCTTCTTCATTCAAAAGATCACAAGACAAAGGTTATTTGATAAATGAAGCTAAATGAAGTGAATGATTAGATTTAGATAGAAATAATGTGTTAGTGATTGATGGGATACACTGCGACTAAGCCTTGAATCTAATTCTTGAATTTGTGAACAAAGGCTTTTCTTTTAAGGGACAGTAATACAGAATTCATATCTTTGAATTTAAAAATTTACTCATGAATTATATGAAATAGATTATATCAGCAGCGCCAATTTATTAGTTAGAGTTTCTTAGTGTGGTAAATGTATCAAAACGTAATTCTAATTAGGAAATTGGAGTAATTATGCTGTTGTTGCCGTGTTGGCTCAGTCTAGGCTAGCCCGCCTCCACCACTGCCAATACTTCAGAGTCTTCTGGTCGGCAATACAAAACAGACCACAATACAATACCAATCTCCAGCTCATCACGGTTCCTGTCACCTGTAACACATTCCATAATGTGCTCAATAGTGTTTGGATCCCGGGATCCCGGCGTATTTTTCTTGTCCCGAATCCCGGGAAACAGAGACGGGAAATCCCGGGATTCAGTTTTCTTGAAAAAGAAGTTATTAACTTACATAGTAGTTGTGCGAATCTGCGTTTATCATATTTTAGTTAATGATAGGCTACATAGTCTGTATAGAGTCGAAAAAAGGCTAGTAAGTAGCACCGTAAGCTGCGTAGTACATAGCACAAAAGCTAGCTATTCTGATTATGCATAATATACAGTTGTCGTCTCATCTGAAATCTAAATATAATAGCAGTCCTTGTCTGAGGTCATATTCCGTCGCGTCATTCGACAGAATGACTCATGCGTTGCACTGTTGCTGAGTATGAATTGTATGATAGCATGATGTTAGAACTGAGTGATCGTGTGTGACGTCTTGGGTGTGACTACAGCATTCTGTGCATGATTCTGTGCTACTTCTGTGCTATGATTCCGTGTGTGTGTGACTGTTACCTCAAGGCTTGCGAAAGGTCACGATTGGTGCGAGAAGCCAGATGACTGTCACCGTTTCCTTCCTTTTCCCATCTCCATGGAGATGAAAATTGATTTTGGTGTTAGCGTTCAAGAAGAATGCCCGTAGTTTATAGACTACTCCTTCGAGTTGAGAGTTCAGTGCAGTGCAGTGTCCAAGCCATGGATTCACCCGCCTGGAACTATTTTACGAAAGACGATACTGGCTTGAAGGCCATCTGCAATATTTGCAAAGCTTCTATCGGCTGCAAAGGACCATCGACTAGCGGTTTGCTAAGACATTTGAAGAACATTCATCGTGAGCTTGTGCCCCAGAAACGCAAAGCTGATGAAGACATGGCTGATCAACCGTCACAGAGGAAGACAGTGAAGCAACAAACTCTAGATCGAACTTTCATGTCTGCTAAGCGATCATCACTAGCAGAAATACTGGGAAGACTAGCAGCAGAGGACGGCATTTCAATACGCGCAATCACAGGGAGTATGAGGTACATGTAGGCCAGGTGTAGGCATAGGTCCAATATAACTAATTACATGTATATCAAGCACAACTGGTTCATAAGTCAATAGGCCTACTAACTACTTTCGTAACTTTGTACCGGTACCGTACAAGAATTACCACAGAATTTGTACCAAAATTAGAAACAATTCTATCAGTAAGCAACTGTAGCAGTTGGCAATTTTGACAATACAGCTTCCCCAGGCATTAATCGTGATTAAAACAGCTTGCTTGATTAATTGCATCTCAAATGTACGGTACCGTAATTAAAGTGTCTCTAAATGCTATTATCTTTCCAATACAACTCCAAAATAACCACCAGTAAAATAAATTGGTAAATACAAACCCTTCCAATGCACCTAGAAAATAGTCGAGATAGCAAAATTGCCAACAACATGGGACTTTTTGGGAATTTCGGCTTGTCCCGGGAAAATCCCGGGATTCGAAGAAGCTTTGTCCCGAATTCCCGGGAATTCCAAACACTAGTGCTCAACATACTCCAACACCTCCTCACCACACCTACGACAAAAACCGGTGCTATCCACCATCATGATCCTCTTCCTGCAAGTGCCCAACTCTAGAGAGTGCCCAGCCATCATACACCAGAGTCGTGCTGACTCTGTGAACTTCTCTCCAAGTTGTGTTTCACACCCACACCATGCATCCGACCACACATCAACCACATCTCGCTGCTCCCACCAACTCTTCAACACCTCGTAGAAGCACTCTACTTCATCTTCGTCTTCACTTCTCGCCCGATTAGCCGCCTCATCCGCCCATTCGTTGCCCACCTGGCCACACGAGCGCCATCCTTTTCCATGCATCGCCCGATTGCATCCCCGACCGAACAATCTCCTTCAAGCAATTGTTCATTCTACCACCACCAGCCCTCCATAGCAACCAATCCCGACAGAAACTACCATCACAATATTCATCGCTTTGACCGACGCCTCTAGATCGCGCACCAGCACCCTGCTGCACCTCACCACCCGAAATCAGTTCAACAGATGATCCGCTGGTAATTGCTGATCTACCACTTTACACCCTTCTAACACTTACTAGACCGCATGCAACGCCACATCGACATCCTCACAGTCATCATTATTTCAATCGCCACTCTTCTGCTATTCTCATCCTCGCATTTCCCACCCTCCACAATCCACTTCACACCCTTCCACACCTTCCACGGTCTCTCGCCTTACACCACCTTCATCCTATTGGTCCGTTCTGGAACCGCTCTACTCAACAACATTCTAGCATCATCAAGTGCATCGGAACCACCTTGAACCACCTTCCTCATCGGCCTCCATACACTTCTCAAACTCACTCATCCACCGAATTTCTTCCATTTTTCTCACCTCCCACAGAACAGCTTTCATCAACACCGTCTCCCGAGGAGCAATCCTCATCGTACCTCAAATTACTCTCGCAACTTCCAACCACTCTTAATCTTTCCCACAATATCTTGGACACCCACGGGGACCACACAAACGCACCATACAAGAAAATGCTCCTCACCATCAGCAGCATTTTCCTCCATCCACAGTCATTCGCAACCAACCTTCTCATCAAACAAACACCCATCTCAGTCTTCTTCACCACTCTCCACCTGTTCCAGGAATGCAAAGGTGATATCATAAGTAGCACACAAGAAACAGGAGAGTTTCTCCTTCCTCAACAGGCACTCTTTCACCATCACATCCGACCCATTCACCTCCCGATCGTTGAAGTCATTGTAAAACAGCATCACGGAGCACTTACCCACAAACAACTTCATCAGTCATCCTAACAACACTCTTCAATCAATCGCAACGCGCTCTGCAACCGTTCCTTGATCCTTACCACCGACTATCCACACACCCAAACCGTCAGGTCATCAGCAAAGGCACTCAACAAGGTCGTAAATCAACACCAGGAAGAGAAGAGGGAAACGACTGAGCCTTGAGGTAGTCCTTGTCGATAAAACCTGGCCTCTTCTATAACATCTTCTTGATGGCGTTGCTGATGTTTTTGACGTTGTCATGATTCTCATTTTATTTCAAGCCAATGTATTCCAAAAGACCAAGCACTATTATCATAGAAATTAACAGTATCATAGAAAGTTCAAGAATGGAAATTGCAAGAAAAAACAAGGCATATGCAGAACTTAGTTCGGGCGAAAATCAAATTTTGCGAAGTGGTTTTCTTGTTCCCTGTTTGGATTTGTCATTTTTCAACACAACTTTTGACCTGGATTGTTGCCATATGTCTAATGATCATGTGTATAAAAGCAATAGTGAATTTGCATAATAAAGATTTGATGTCAAAGAAAGAAATCCTTTGAAACGCTCTGCACGTTCGGCATTTTGAAATATTACTCCTATCAAGAGTAAGTATCTTTTTGAATCAATAATCTATCAAGCACATCATCATACAGCATGATTGCCTCAATTTATATTATTTTTATATTATTCCTAAGATGGAATATTTAAGTTACTTTTAAAATATATTTTAGAAAACTGAAAATTCTTCCTCTGCTGCCAGAATTGGAGACGATTAAATTTCCTCATCCATGGCATCTAGTATTTTCGTCGACATAATCATATCATCACTCATCGACGTCTTGATGTTGTGAAATATCGACTCAGAATCAACATCATCGAAGTCAATGTTTTGATTCAAAGGATGCCTTAATATATTCAAATTGAAATACCATTGATTGAATGAAATTTGACATTTTTGGAATAGCACGCTTTTGCCTTGATTTTTTGCATATTATTTATATTTATATGCACATTAATAAAGCTTACATAGCAAAATATACAGAGCATTATGTAAATCAATATGACACAGAATGAGATTCAACTACGATGACGAATGAATGATGAAAAGAAAGCATCAGATGTCGAGACTGGTTTCCACTGAGCCGGTCTCCAGACGTTTGATCCACTTGGATCATGTTGTCTCTGAGGTTCTACATGTAATGATAGTAGCAGGCCAATCTTTGACAGAAAGGACTTGTCTGCCACGCCAACTGCTGAGGCGATTCAGCATGACCCATTGACAAGGATGAACTAACTTCTCTCAGCCGAAATTATGATGAAAGCTAATATTCAACCTAAGTCTCGCATATACAGATTCAGCAGTCAATAAATATGTTCAAAGTGGTTTCAAAGTCATTTGAATCGGCTTTGTAATTGGAAAGACGCAGGAGTTTTCTTGCTGATGTTATGTTATTCTAATGTGCACAAATTTTTTCGACTGCTATCCGGCAATCATCCTCAGGCCCTTTCATATTATCATTTCATTCAAGTATTGAAGTCAATCAGTGACGACTTAAGTAGCATTCAATTAATGAAATAAAAGAATTCCCTTCTCATTTTCAATTAGTAAGTATTTTACAGAACATAAAATCTCAGATTTTGGACAAGATTCACCGGAAATCTCATATTTGTCAAGGGCTCAATAATGTTTGCAACGATAGTTAATGTTTCAACACTCAGAACCACATTAACTATATTTACATTTTACTAATTAACAGATTATTAGACGAGTGACGTTTACATCAACATCGTGAGTATCATTATCAATTACTGAATAATGAACGAAAATCCACTGAGCAAGCACTGCTCTGAATAATTTCTGAATAATGTTGTCCTACAACCGTGACAAAATCTGCGTGACATTAAATGCAAAATATTCTTCTGATATAAGAAAATCATTTTGCTCGACATGAAATCTTCCATTTTGATAACATCTCGGTGCATTTCACTTTTGATATCATTGGAGAAATCTCAGATATAATGATATTGCGAGGGAGATCTGAATTTCGCATTTTCGGGGCTTGTGGATAATTCTATCCGTCAATCACAGTCTCTCACCAGGTAATCAATTGCTTATGAAAGCTAGAAACCTGTTGGAGACAGAATCTTCGTGATTTCTAAACATCTCCTGCGCAAACCGATATTGCATCAGAATTGTTGATTTGTTGCACGCAAGAATATAAATTAAAAACAGTGGAAAGTGTAATTCTGATCTCAATATGTGCCATGCGCGAATTAGCGTTAATACTTATCATATTGATCAATCTCTATCAGTTTGAATAGCGAAAACGTTTCTTGTATCATCAGTTTCAAACATAAATTAAATATTTTGGGTTAAAATCTTCTTTTATATGACAGACGAGCTGACAAAATGACAATCTTGTATTCATAATCTGTATTTCAAACTGAAATAATCTCTAAGATTATGACTATTTTCAATCATATCTTTATTATAATTATATAAGTAAAATATAAGTAATATAGTTATATGATAATATATTATATATCAAATAATTAAAACAATTGCAAACTAGTCCAACATGCTCACGCGTAATTGCCCTATAAAGAGCAATTCTATTTGCAACAGAAAGAATGTCATTTATCAACTGACATGCGAAAAGTGTCGGAAAAAAGTACGTACATAGGAATGACGATGCGCACTCCACACGCTAGATATAAGGAACACATCACTAAGAAAGATTTATCAATGAACATTGAACATACATCTCCACTCACGCCACACAAACGTCTTTCAAACTGAAATACTAGCACATGATAATGACAATGCAAATTTACGTCTACGTGAAGATAACTACATCAAACTATTAAAAACTGAAATTGACAACAGGAGTGAACTTGAGCAGTTTAGTGATTTCCTATTCATCTGATTTGTTTTTCTTTGTGTGTGTTTCTAGTCAGGTTAGAGTAATTTCACTCTGCTACTAGTAAATTGCAACCCAATACTACCTGTTTCAATTGTACTATGTCTGTCAGATGAAAACTATCAAATTGCTTTAGCTACTGGTACAAGGTAACCCAGTACTATCTGTCGCCTATAGCTTCCATTTCTAAGTTTATACATTACTTTGTTTGTATTTTTTGAGTTACTCTGAATTATGCAGAAAAGATTCACTTGCCTGAAGATCATCAGGAGGTGCTGCTCGAAATATATCGCAAAGTATATAAAAAGACTTTAAATTTTGAATATCGAACAATACTTGGTTCTTCCCAGCTCAACATAGTTATGTCAAACCAAGGCATCTTCATAACATCTTTGGTATAACTTTATTTGTATCCGTGCATGTATAGTAGACGCCTGTGAAGTGTCTTTGCCACTGCAAATGATTTCTTGATTGAGTCACGTCATCAATATCCTTATCTCAGGAAAAATTCAAAATGCAGCGGCTCTTTTCATTCGCAGCACTTCTTTAACTTTTGTTGCTCATTCCCGAAATAAACAACCTACACCTCTGCTAAAGAACAAAACGGTTTCTATTCTAATGAATTTCTGTTTTTCATGAGGTAGGAATCCATTGTCATTCAAATCGATGAAAATGACTAAATTATACCAACAACCAAAATTTTCAGTTTTAACGTATAGTTTTATGCAATAATAATCGAGGTATCTATGATGTCTATGGTTTTACGCTGACTATGGTTTCTCTGCTAGTTTAAAATATATTATATTTTCATGTACTTTTATGAAGAAGAAAATGTTTAAAAATATGCAGCAACAATTTCGAGCGATAATTGCCTGGTTTTGATATTTTTACAATTGTACCGACATTTTATAAAACAGGATTGTATCCCTGTTGTTGAATGCATGTACGTTTGCGTTAGCAAGAACAATTTACGGGTAGAAAGTCTTAATTAAATCATGTGCTCACGCTAGACACACTTTGCACATTTGCGTATCCACTCGGGTAGCCAACAAGACAATAAAAGTTGGTTGTAAAAGTTGGTAATCGAATGCGCGAAAAAAGTCGGGTGTGCACATAATTATTTTTAATCAATTTTTTTAGCCATAATCGTAACGAAAGATCACATTTTTGCAACTTGAAGAACCATCTCCTGTCATCGGTATTATTATTCTCTTCGTATCTCACCAAAAGGAAAGAAAAGACGCTACTTGTATTGTAGGTTGTTTTAGAGCAGATTTGGTCTCATAAATTAGGTTATGGTAGTGAAGAGTGACCTCACAAAAACGCTTTACATCATCCTCATTCATCTTTCATGAACTGAAAATCATTCGTGATTTATTATTGATTTAATGAACTAATTACTGATTTTCCTAATGCGATTCACAAGGGAGGGTCTGTCCTCATCCAGAATGTACTTTGATGACAAAGGATTTAGGTAAGTTACAAAATGAATCAAATTGGACCTTTGAGGATTCAATAGGAATTACATGTAAAGTGCAAATGCATCAGTTCATCAAATATTGCGCAATGGAACTGCAATATGAGTTCTTGTTAGATGAGAATTGTCCATCGCCTTGTAGGAGAGAAGTTTAAACGAAAAACAGATCGGAGAATGTTTTTAATATTCTCTTTATTAGCATCTTAGTTTGTTCCTGTTATAAGAGTGTCTTCTTCTTAGTCTCAATGACAAAGGGAATTAAGAAAATTGTCTTTGCAGTCATTAGCTTCATGATAGGACAATTAGATCCAACTGGATATTTCTGTTGAACATTTGTCTCAGCACAAGTCAATATCTGTTCAACTGTCAGAGATTTTCAGATTAAAAATGAAGAATTGATTGCAGGAAGTCATTGGACGATTTTGTCAACTGCACAAGTTATGAACGGAAGTGATAGAGGTGAATATAACAAGTGCTACCATTCATGAGGCATATTGCAGAGTGTAAGACTGTTCAGAAAGGAAATTAACAACTAAATCAATCAAATTTGAAGGAAAATACACTTCTATATGGATTTTAACGATATCCCCGCAAAACATTTCCTTCACTTCACATATTGATAACTTCACATATTTCTAATTTCTTGTGCAGAGAGATCAGCATTAGCAGGTAATGACAATACTGTGCATCAATCACACTGAAAGCTATGATCGGCAATGATATCATTTTATATCATTTTATTTTTGATAATAAAAATATTCCACTTTTAATGAAATATACGTACGTAGATTGACAGATTGATCTAATTTTTTGATTTACACTTTTACTATGATACTTTTACTTAACACTGCTTCCAGCAATTAATTATTAAAAACAATGCAATTGCATGCGATATGCATAAAATCTTAAGATGGAAAGACCGAAGATTAGAGTTTACAATACAAATCTTCTTCTATATCATTAGGTAGGTAAGTACGGCTACCCCTATACCAGACATCGCAAGTTTTGATTTAAGATTTATGCACTTAAATTACAAATGCGCATACAATATGCAGTTGGTTAGGCCAATAGTATCTAAAGTACGAAAAAAGGCTAAAAATATTTGAATTGCAGTCAAGATTTCAAAACATCAAGACAGTGTTATTAGTGAGTTGTTTGACACTTTGTGTGATAGAAGACTGACTGACAATAGCCGGTTGCTTTTCGCTACATGAATCAACCAATGCGGAAGGACATGGGTAGAAAAAATGAAAGAGACTAAATTTGCTTCAATACAAAATGCGAAGAATCTATGATTAGAAAACATAATGGAACAAAAATAAAGTAATATCATTTTATCATTGCCAAACTTTGACTGAAAGGCGATAGAGGCGACCGCACAATCGAAAATGACCACCTTTTACAACTACAAGTATTATCTGTTAAAAACTGATTGTCTACGATCTTGGGAAATCAGAAAAATCCAATTTCTGATTCTCGATGATTTCCTCTGGCTGTCGGAAGTGTCTGTGTATCCGATTAGCATTAAGTAAAATTGGTTTAAAAGTTGTCCAAGGCAGAACAGATGGTTAGTTACACAACAAGCGCAAAGCATTCATCTTTATTGCATTTTTTGAGATCAACATGTCTATACCCGAGCCCGAAGTAAGTAGTTTCCATTGTCTGTCTGATATTTCTGCTGCTACAAACCTATGATTAAATGCTACATTATGGAAGCAATAATCATAGAGATAATTGCACTGTGAAATATGAAAATGAATTTTGTCGGTATTTGGTCAGCAGTAAACGTTTCATTTTGTATGAACATCCTTGCAACTGCAAAAGTCACAGAACGCTTCTATTTTATCTCTACATCTCATGTTCGCCTTGATTTTTTCTCTTTGGAAATCATGAACTTTATCATGTAGGCAGCAGTCATAGAGTTGCAGTCAAATATATTATTAGTACAATGTTAATAGTGGTCTACAGAATTAGACAGCTCGTCTCTTCTTCCGTTTGACTAGAAGGAAAGCATTGGAACATGTAACGGTATTGAAATTGCACAATCTGCTGACTAAATACCATAGCAATCGAACAATGAGCAGCCAGTTCAACATTAAACACGCCAAATTGTGCAAAGTTTCAGTGACTGTTATCAACCGGATCACACAGCAAAGAGACACAGACGATGTCAAGTTTTACAGAGAAGTTTGTGAACGTTTTTTCATGCGCCTGCTAACTTTTTTTAATAATGATCGGAGGACCCAACATTATCGAGAAAACTTTTCCGCAATGATCTGAATTCTTCGAATCTGAAGGAATCGTGGCGATCGGAGCATTTTGAAGGAATTCACAGCAATCCGCAAGCGACGCACGACTATTTTTCCTATCTCTGTAAGGTATTAAAAATTCTTTTTGCCCACTTATTAAGTTCCTGCATGTGCAAAGTGATACGATTAAACAATCTAATTTTGTGGCATTATTAGTACACTGTTCATAGCGGCCCACGGAAGGTTGTTCAGAATCGTCATAAGAAAATATCCGCTCCTTTTATGAGCCAAATTTTATATTCTTATGATAAAAATGTGATATACAGCGCCGAACGTTTCAACTCTTGTTAGAGGCCATGCCGGCTGAAACGTTGGGTGCTGTATATTACATTTTTATCATAAGAATATAAAATTTGTCACATAAAGGGAGCAGATATTTTCTTATGGCGAAAAGTACAATGCATATACAGTGCCGTCAAAATGTCTTGGCCCACCCTTAAAGATATGTGTGTTTAAGTATATAACACTCAAATGCTGCAATTACGGCTGAAAGGCCTAAGTATTTAACTGTAGTGACTCATCAATGTTAGGCACCATAAACTTCATCAGATTTGCGGAAAAAATCGTTGAGTGAATGTCAAATCGATGAACTGCCAAAGGCAGGGCCAATGGCGGCGCAGTGAATTGTTGAGCTCACTTTGCCGTTCCCTGAACTATTGAAAGAATTTCTGAGCTGTTTAGACTAATAAAAAGAAATATTTAAAACAACTAATTTCAGCCAGCATGCGTTCTGCAAAGAAAAAGCACACGAGCAAGGTGCCAAAATATTATTACTGGGTTTGACTTGATCTATATTAACAAATGAAGCAGAAAATATGAACAAATCTTCGCAAAATACTTTCATCAAGCAACGACAATAATCTATTAAAATGGACAAGGATAGGCCAAGACATTTTGACAGCACTGTAAATGTTTTTTTGTCGAATCGTAAAATGACAGTGCCTTCTATGTCCACTGTGCACTGTGCTCTCTCGCGTTTGGTCAATTACGTCACTGCGTTATTTGTCTCATCAAAAAAGAGAAACTCTAAGGATTTGTCTGAGAATTTATCATTCTATAACCATGAGCAACATAAAATTCAGCAAAACATACTTCCTGGCTGCATTTCACGGAGCAGATAAGAGTTAAAACTTTCATGGGAAAATCACTTTGTGGGAAATTTAGCCTCAACTGGACTTATGTGAATTTCTTGTAGACTCGAATTCTGTCTTATCTTCTGATAAATCAATTTACTTTCCTTCCTCAACAATTTCAATATTTTACTCTAAGTCTTGCTCATATTATGATGTTGAGATCATGTCCAGGTGAAGATGGATTGTAGGCAACGGAATTCTCCTATGATAGAATATCTGCCATTTGTCGTCTAATTCTTTCCATAGAAAGGCGATGGATCGCAGCAATTTCATGTCTGTAGTTCTAAAGCATCAATGAAATGAAAACATAAGAACTCAATGCATTTCATTCGACACAATACTGCAATTCTACTATCTGTAATTTACATATGCATGTGTCATTCTCGCCAAAATGTGCGGTCTTGTTATTTCTCTCAACAAAACTCCGCTGTTCGTGTGTGCAGGTGTAATTTGCAGATAAAATCATCAGCTGCACGTTTGGAAAACAGGGCAAGTTGAGTATCCCAATCACACAGATGGAATCATCTGCGTATGGGTTATTCCAGAGCGGACACAATCCTATCCCCATAGAAATTGATAGCAATAAACCTCTAGAATGGAAGTAAAACTTCATGCAATACACAATAGTGGCACTAAAATCGCACGCATTTTCACCTCGATACCCATGTCAGTAGCTAAACCATTGGGTTAGAAGAAGTCACATGTGCAATTCCTAGCTTTTCATTGGTGGTTCATGCCTCAACTTAGTTCCCGCGGATTTGCTGCGACCTTGAGTTTATTTGTATTCTAGTCAACTGTAGATAAACAATCTATTTCTATGCCTATCCCAACCGCATGTAATGTCAGCTAGCGATAGAGATTGACATAGATATTCGTCTCTCCTTGGCTTGTATGATTAACTAAGCGCACGCATTGTAGAAGTAGCTCGTATCAGCGCACGAACACATGAACCTCAGCGGTCAGATTGCAGAGGGACCGCTCACGTGAAAAGTAAGTATCTTTGACTCAATTTTCCTGCGTGACAAATCCGTCAACTGGAAGCATTATTTACACCGGTTGACTCTTCACGATCAAAATTCACTGACTGTGTACGTTTAATGTGCTGTCAGTGTTCTCGTTCGTCAGAATTCTGACTTGAATTTGAATTACGTTCAGTGGAAAATTGATCTTCTTGCTCCTCGGGACTAGTTCTGGCCGTGACCATCACTGCTGAATCATGTCATCTCTAGACTCATGCATACAGACAAAGCAGTTTATCTCTGTGATTCCTACATCGAATGCCAAAGTCCTATAGCTGTCAAACACAATGAAGAAGGAAAAATAAGGACACACCATAATCGTGCACTGCTCAGTGCAACAGGACGGTGTTCCCCACTACCAACGCTTTCATACGAAGTTAAGTGCACTAATATCAAAACGAGAAAACTGACGTAGTCACAGTGAGCTCTTGGATAAGGGTAGGAATATGCTTGAAAGATGATGGTGGTGGGTACAGCAGGAAAGTCTTCTGATCAACATTGAAGTGGTAAACGCCATATTGTGATTGTAAAAGCTGTTTTCCAATTCCTTTCCATAACGCTTGGTGACATCATTCAGTTGCACATGTACATGAATTTCGTATTTTTCTATTCCCCAATTGCAATATCCTCTTTAAATAAAGTTCGATATCATTTGAAAAGCTAAAGTGACAACAAGGGAGATAAGTAATATATCCAGTAATGTATTCCTTCTTCTGAAGATCTTAACCTTGATGGTCAAAACTTCAACAAATTTAGTTTTGGGCGACCGACACAAGATGGAAGATCTTTCACGATAAGCGACAAGTATGTACTTTATGTGTAGTTGAAGTAGATCTATCTTTTTCAACTGCGGCTGGAAAAGTGCATTGAGTGTCTTCAATGAAACACGAAGTACTCTCGCATCAATAAATCAGTCATCAATTTACAGTGGCTATTTTGATGTGCATTTTTTAACAGCATGTGATCACGCAGATTGATTGTACTGCAAATTGTGGGCTAATTAAAGCATCGAACGTTTCAAAGCAATTTGAAAAAATCTAACAGGAAATAATTATAAGTAAAGGAATATTAATGACACACTTGGATACTTGGCATTGCAAGGAGATACAGTGAACATTGATCCTCTGATTACGCACAACCATAGACAGTCGCACATCAAAGCAACGATGGCTAACAATCCGACCTCAATGTCTGCAACAATAATGTTTCTGTACTCGAAATTCATCTTTGGACGTGTAATGCTGATGATTCCGAGCATTTCTTCGGCTCAAGAGATTGTCTCATTATGTAGAAATCTAGAAGAAACGTCGATGGGTGGAAAAAGAATTTCCTCACAGTGAGAAACTTTGCAATGATTTTGCACATGAGTTAAATATAGAAGTCAATTATCAATATATGCGATCGAATTGGCAACGGGAATGATTGATCGTTAATGAATATGTAAGTCGATGAAGATTTTTCCAAACAGTAAATAAAATGTCAACAAGTATTTCATTCCTTGAGGAGTGCTGTCCTCATGAGACAAATTAATTTAATCCATTTCTACGGAGAATATCAAACACTTTATCAAATCAGAACTTTTTCCAATCACTGCTGTCATGTCAGTAATTCACACCCAAATCTTGAACAGTTCATACCAAGTACTGTGGCAACGTGCGACCACAGGGGAATATTGCTGCTCATGTCAGGTTCTACAACATCATAATGTCGGATATTTATGGCTTGTTTAAGCTTGAGTAAGAACCCTTCATGTACAACTGAACAGTCAAGGTGTCAGTATCACATTCAATTTTCAGGAAAGACAATGATGACAGAAAAGGACAAAATATTTACGGAATACTAATTTAATGCCGGATATAGCCAATCTGCTTCAGTTTTCAGTCAAACAATGAAGAACTTATTTAACCCGTTACAGGCAGAAACATTTGAGAGATTTCGAGAAGGAATGGATAAATCTGGGTACCTTCGAGAAGGAATGAATGGATTTAGGTATTTTCGTGTAGGAATGAGTGGATCTGGTTACTTTCGAGTAGGAATGAGTGGATCTGGTTACTTTCGAGCAGGAATGAATGGATCTGGTTACTTTCGAGCAGGAATGAGTGGATCTGGGTACTTTCGAGCAGGAATGAGTGGATCTGGGTACTTTCGAGTAGGAATGAATGGATGTAGGTATTTTCGAGCAGGAATGAATGGATGTAGGTATTTTCGAGCAGGAATGAGTGGATCTGGGTACTTTCGAGTAGGAATGAGTGGATCTGGGTACTTTCGAGCAGGAATGAATGGATGTAGGTATTTTCGAGCAGGAATGAGTGTATCGAGGTACCTCAGAGATGGAATGCCTACCTCCGAGTCGGTTTAAGTCCTAAAGTCTGCTTGTCCTGTTCTGTGAATGAATCCTCTCCTGAACCTTATCCTGAATGACCTCCGCTGATAGGCACATCATCGGTAGCGATGTATAAATAGGATTCTAATTTGTTTATCTTTGTAAAAGTTCTTGTCAATCACAGACGACATTTACGACACCTGATATCCTTGAATGTACCGAGAAATTGAATTATCTGACTGATGGGCTAGTCACATTTCTGAAGATTCCGCGTGCGTGATGCAATTTGCCTTCTTCTGGAAAAGACATGCTAATAATGTTTAATTCAACTATTTGCAGATCACAGCAGATACCCATATCATATCCCCAATCAACGAAAGGATGACAAGTCTTCCTGCGCATCAATTGAAAATTTTGCCAATTTTATGAAATATATATTTGACACGTTTCACTGCATCGACACGTTGTTATCAAATTGAAATGTATTCAGTAGCCAGATGCATCTTTTTCTATGCAAACAGCTTTCTAGAGATCTAACTTGGTCGATAAATTTGAGGTCAGGATTTCAGCTACAAATTCATGTACTTCAAATATTTTAGAACAAAAAATGTTTTTATCCCAGTATTGTACATCGCTTCTTTTCCATGAACAACATTATTGAATGTGTTTGCAGCATCAAAAGCTGTTTCGATGTGCACAAACGTCGCACCTATTGTGTCTACATGTTATATTAGCATGTCGTACCAACTAGTCTATCTCATACTCATCAATTACTGAGATTTAACATTGCCCATTTAAAAGGGAAATTTAAGGGATAAAAGCAAGATTTTACAACAATGTTCCTCAAATTCCTGTTCAAAAGCGTGAGTTTCAAACGAACTTTAAAAACATTATAAGGGCCTACACAGCACGATTTAGAAAATTGGTTTTGGAATAGATTTCAAGTCAATTGTTCTAAATAACACTTAACACTTAGAGACATGGCTGTTTATTTTGTCGTTTTGGCAATATAGTCATACCCGATTTTATTTAGCAAAATACAACTTACGGGAATCATATTTTTTATTCTACTGTATACTGGGTACTGAGAATCTGCATAATAAACGTTCAATTGATGACTATATCCATCTAAACACGAAAACGCACTTGTTAAAATTTAGAATATCTAACTAAGACCAGCATTTATCAGCTTGCAGAGGTAAATCTGATGTACATTGTCAGTATTACGGAAAATTCTAAAAAAACAAAAGCATGTTTTCTAGTCTAAACTGACATGGGTTTTAAGCACGCCATGTCTTTTAGCCCTAGATGCGTTAGAATAAAGGCTAAATTTGTATAATTTTATAAATCTAAAGGAAATGTTCCAATGTTTGAGTGCATGTTCCCAGTTGATGAATCGTCCGAGCTTATATATTCTGTAAAGACCATTGAAATGATGGCGGTTTCATGAACCAACTGCTTATCCATGGATAAACCTGAGATCTGTCGGCAAGCCTTTATATGAAAGACAATTGATTTGAAACTGCTGACAAACGAAAAAACTCAAGATGATTAATATTGAAAGAGATTCATTTGGAGATGGCAAACTGACAAGCATTTCTTCAAGCCTGTGGCATAAGTAAAATCCTGGTATGTTTCAATACGATGCCAGACTCCGGAATGTCACAATGAGACATTTATCTTTGACAGTGAACAGATCGTGTGATATCTGGAAGGTCTTAAGTTGGATCAGAGAAGAGATAAAGGCGTCGTGTTTGCGTCAGATCAGATGCGAAACATGTTTAGCTAAGAACAATTTGAAAAATTTCCTCGATAAAGATGAAGTCCTTTTGTCACTAGTCCAGAAACGACAGTATTGTTGTGAAAGACTCAATTTAAACATGCCATTATCTCCGATATACATCACGATTTCTGTTTCTGCAACAACATACAAGCTTCTCCGCGCACCTCCTGAGAATTATCTCAGAATGGACTTCCGACTTGTAGAAGTTCATGTGCAATGACTCTAGTGCAAATGTGCTGACTTTATCCGATTGTACTGATGCAAGAATTCCGCAAATGCTGATTAGAAAAGATGTTTCGATACACAATGATATTATCATAAAAGCTATCGATTTAAATAATGGAAAAAACGATGAAATTAAATGACTTATAATGAATGCTAAATCATGGAATAGATTATTGATTTTCATAAATGTTCAAGCCCTAGAAATAGGCGTTCAGTCTCTCAGCGTCCTGACAATGACTGTGAAGCTGTCGGCGTCCTGACAATGACTGTGAAGCTGTCGGCGTCCTAAATGTGAATGTGAAACTGTCGGCGTCCTGACAATGACTGTGAAGCTGTCGGCATCCTAAATGTGAATGTGAAGCTGTCGGCGTCCTAAATGTGAATGTGAAGCTGTCGACGTCCAAAATGTGAATGTGAAGCCGTCGGCGTCCTAAATGTGAATGTGAAGCTGTCGGCGTCCTAAATGTGAATGTGAAGCCGTCGGCGTCCTAAAATGTGAATGTGAAGCTGTCCGCGTCCTGACAATGACTGTGAAGCTGTCGGCATCCTAAATGTGAATGTGAAGCTGTCGGCGTCCTAAATGTGAATGTGAAGCTGTCGGCGTCCCAAATGTGAATGTGAAGCCGTCGGCGTCCTAAATGTGAATGTGAAGCTGTCGGCGTCCTAAATGTGGCTGTGAAGCCGTCGGCGTCCTAAATCTGAATATGAAGCTGTCGGCGTCCTGACAGTGACTGTGAAGCTGTCGGCGTCCTAAATGTGAATGTGAAGCTGTCGGCGTCCTGACAATGACTGTGAAGCTGTCGGCGTCCTAAATGTGAATGTGAAGCTGTCGGCGTCCTGACAATGACTGTGAAGCTGTCGGCATCCTAAATGTGAATGTGAAGCTGTCGGCCTCCTAAATGTGAATGTGAAGCTGTCGGCGTCCTAAATGTGAATGTGAAGCCGTCGGCGTCCTAAATGTGAATGTGAAGCTGTCGGCGTCCTAAATGTGAATGTGAAGCCGTCGGCGTCCTGACAATGACTGTGAAGCTGTCGGCGTCCTGACAATGACTGTGAAGCTGTCGGCGTCCTAAATGTGAATGTGAAGCCGTCGGCGTCCTGACAATGACTGTGAAGCCGTCGACGTCCTAACAATGACTGTGAAGCTGTCGCCGTCCTAAATGTGAATGTGAAGCTGTCGGCGTCCTAGCAATGACTGTGAAGCTGTCGGCGTCCTAAATGTGAATGTGAAGCTGTCGGTGTCCTAAATGTGAATGTGAAGCTGTCGGCGTCCTGACAATGACTGTGAAACTGTCGGCATCCTAAATGTGAATGTGAAGCTGTCGCCGTCCTAAATGTGAATGTGAAGCTGTCGGCGTCCTAAATGTGAATGTGAAGCCGTCGGCGTCCTAAATGTGAATGTGAAGCTGTCGGCGTCCTAAATGTGAATGTGAAGCCGTCGGCGTCCTAAATGTGAATGTGAAGCTGTCGGCGTCCTGACAATGACTGTGAAGCTGTCGGCGTCCTGACAATGACTGTGAAGCTGTCGCCGTCCTAAATGTGAATGTGAAGCTGTCGGCGTCCTAGCAATGACTGTGAAGCTGTCGGCGTCCTAAATGTGAATGTGAAGCTGTCGGCGTCCTGACAATGACTGTGAAGCTGTCGGGGTCCTAAATGTGAATGTGAAGCTGTCGGCGTCCTAAATGTGAATGTGAAGCTGTCGGTGTCCTAAATGTGAATGTGAAGCTGTCGGCGTCCGGACAATGACTGTGAAGCTGTCGCCGTCCTAAATGTGAATGTGAAGCTGTCGGCGTCCTAGCAATGACTGTGAAGCTGTCGGCGTCCTAAATGTGAATGTGAAGCTGTCGGCGTCCTAAATGTGAATGTGAAGCTGTCGGTGTCCTAAATGTGAATGTGAAGCTGTCGGCGTCCGGACAATGACTGTGAAGCTGTCGGCATCCTAAATGTGAATGTGAAGCTGTCGGCGTCCTAAATGTGAATGTGAAGCTGTCGGCGTCCTAAATGTGAATGTGAAGCTGTCGGCGTCCTAAATGTGAATGTGAAGCTGTCGGCGTCCTAAATGTGAATGTGAAGCTGTCGGCGTCCTAAATGTGAATGTGAAGCCGTCGGCGTCCTAAATGTGAATGTGAAGCTTTCGGCGTCCTGACAATGACTGTGAAGCTGTCGGCATCCTAAATGTGAATGTGAAGCTGTCGGCGTCCTAAATGTGAATGTGAAGCTGTCGGCGTCCTAAATGTGAATGTGAAGCCGTCGGCGTCCTAAATGTGAATGTGAAGCTGTCGGCGTCCTAAATGTGAATGTGAAGCCGTCGGCGTCCTAAATCTGAATGTGAAGCTGTCGGCGTCCTGACAATGACTGTGAAGCCGTCGGCGTCCTAACAATGACTGTGAAGCTGTCGCCGTCCTAAATGTGAATGTGAAGCTGTCCGCGTCCTAGCAATGACTGTGAAGCTGTCGGCGTCCTAAATGTGAATGTGAAGCTGTCGGTGTCCTAAATGTGAATGTGAAGCTGTCGGCGTCTTAAATGTAAATGTGAAGCCGTCGGCGTCCTAAATTTGAATGTGAAGCTGTCGGCGTCCTAAATGTGAATGTGAAGCCGTCGGCGTCCTAAATCTGAATGTGAAGCTGTCGGCGTCCTGACAATGACTGTGAAGCTGTCGGCGTCCTGACAATGACTGTGAAGCTGTCGCCGTCCTAAATGTGAATGTGATGCTGTCGGCGTCCTGACAATGACTGTGAAGCTGTCGCCGTCCTAAATGTGAATGTGAAGCTGTCGGCGTCCTAGCAATGACTGTGAAGCTGTCGGCGTCCTAAATGTGAATGTGAAACTGTCGGCGTCCTGACAATGACTGTGAAGCTGTCGGCGTCCTGACAATGACTGTGAAGCTGTTGGCGTCCTAAATGTGAATGTGAAGCTGTCGGCGTCCTAAATGTGAATGTGAAGCTGTCGGCGTCCTGACAATGACTGTGAAGCTGTCCGCGTCCTAAATGTGAATATGAAGCTGTCGGCGTCCTAGCTATGAATGTGAAGCTGTCGGCGTCCTGACAATGACTGTGAAACTGTCGGCGTCCTAAATGTGAATATGAAGCTGTCGGCCTCCTGACAATGACTGTGAAGCTGTCGGCGTCCTGACAATGACTGTGAAGCTGTCGGCGTCCTAGCTATGAATTTGAAGCTGTCGGTGTCCTGACAATGACTGTGAAGCTGTCGGCGTCCTGGCAATGACTGTGAAGCCGTCGGCGTCCTAACAATGACTGTGAAGCTGTCGCCGTCCTAAATGTGAATGTGAAGCTGTCGGCGTCCTAGCAATGACTGTGAAGCTGTCGGCGTCCTAAATGTGAATGTGAAGCTGTCGGTGTCCTAAATGTGAATGTGAAACTGTCGTCGTCCTGCCAATGACTGTGAAGCTGTCGGCGTCCTGACAATGACTGTGAAGCTGTCGGCGTCCTGACAATGGCTGTGAAGCTGTCGGCGTCCTAAATGTGAATGTGAAGCTGTCGGCGTCCTGACAATGACTGTGAAGCCGTCGGCGTCCTGACAATGACTGTGAAGCTGTCGGCGTCCTAAATGTAAATGTGAAGCTGTCGGCGTCCTAGCAATGGATGTGAAGCTGTCGGCGTCCTGAATGTGAATGTGAAGCTGTCGGCGTCCTAAATCTGAATGTGAAGCTGTCGGCGTCCTGACAATGACTGTGAAGGTGTCGGCGTCCTAAATGTGAATGTGAAGCTGTCGGGGTCCTGACAATGACTGTGAAGCCGTCGGCGTCCTAACAATGACTGTGAAGCTGTCGCCGTCCTAAATGTGAATGTGAAGCTGTCGGCGTCCTAGCAATGACTGTGAAGCTGTCGGCGTCCTAAATGTGAATGTGAAGCTTTTGGAGTCCTAAATGTGAATATGAAACTGTCGGCGTCCTGACAATGACTGTGAAGCTGTCGGCGTCCTGACAATTACTGTGAAGCTGTCGGCGTCCTGACAATGACTGTGAAGCCGTCGGCGTCCTAACAATGACTGTGAAGCTGTCGCCGTCCTAAATGTGAATGTGAAGCTGTCGGCGTCCTAGCAATGACTGTGAAGCTGTCGGCGTCCTAAATGTGAATGTGAAGCTTTTGGTGTCCTAAATGTGAATGTGAAGCTGTCGGCGTCCTGACAATGACTGTGAAGCTGTCGGCGTCCTGACAATGACTGTGAAGCTGTCGGCGTCCTGACAATGACTGTGAAGCTGTCGGCGTCCTAAATGTAAATGTGAAGCTGTCGGCGTCCTAGCAATGGATGCGAAGCTGTCGGCGTCCTGAATGTGAATGTGAAGCTGTCGGCGTCCTAAATGTGAATGTGAAACTGTCGGTGTCCTAAATGTGAATGTGAAGCTGTCGGCGTCCTCAATTAGAAGCTGTCGGCGTCCTAAATGTGAATGTGAAGCTGTCGGCGTCCTAAATGTGAATGTGAAGCTGTCGGCGTCCTAAATGTGAATGTGAAGCCGTCGGCGTCCTGACAATGACTGTGAAGCTGTCCGCGTCCTAAATGTGAATGTGAAGCCGTCGGCGTCCTAAATCTGAATGTGAAGCTGTCGGCGTCGTGACAATGACTGTGAAGCTGTCGGCGTCCTAAATGTGAATGTGAAGCTGTCGGCGTCCTGACAATGACTGTGAAGCTGTCGGCGTCCTAAATGTGAATGTGAAGCTGTCGGCGTCCTAAATGTGAATGTGAAACTGTCGGCGTCCTGACAATGACTGTGAAGCTGTCGGCGTCCTGACAATGACTGTGAAGCTGTCGGCGTCCTAAATGTAAATGTGAAGCTGTCGGCGTCCTAGCAATGGATGCGAAGCTGTCGGCGTCCTGAATGTGAATGTGAAGCTGTCGGCGTCCTAAATGTGAATGTGAAACTGTCGGTGTCCTAAATGTGAATGTGAAGCTGTCGGCGTCCTAAATGTGAAGCTGTCGGCGTCCTAAATGTGAATGTGAAGCTGTCGGCGTCCTAAATGTGAATGTGAAGCTGTCCGCGTCCTAAATGTGAATGTGAAGCCGTCGGCGTCCTGACAATGACTGTGAAGCTGTCGGCGTCCTAAATGTGAATGTGAAGCCGTCGGCGTCCTAAATCTGAATGTGAGGCCGTCGGCGTCCTAACAATGACTGTGAAGCTGTCGCCGTCCTAAATATGAATGTGAAGCTGTCGGCGTCCTAGCAATGACTGTGAAGCTGTCGGCGTCCTAAATGTGAATGTGAAGCTGTCGGCGTCCTAAATGTGAATGTGAAACTGTCGGCGTCCTGACAATGACTGTGAAGCTGTCGGCGTCCTGACAATGACTGTGAAGCTGTCGGCGTCCTGACAATGACTGTGAAGCTGTCGGCGTCCTAAATGTGAATGTGAAGCTGTCGGTGTCCTAAATGTGAATGTGAAGCTGTCGGCGTCCTAGCAATGACTGTGAAGCTGTCGGCGTCCTGACAATGACTGTGAAGCTGTCGGCGTCCTAAATGTGAATATGAAGCTGTCGGTGTCCTAAATGTGAATGTGAAACTGTCGGCGTCCTGACAATGACTGTGAAGCTGTCGCCGTCCTAAATGTGAATGTGAAACTGTCGGCGTCCTGACAATGAATGTGAAGCTGTCGGCGTCCTAACAATGACTGTGAAGCTGTCGGCGTCCTGACAATGACTGTGAAGCTGTCGGCGTCCTGACAATGACTGTGAAACTGTCGGCGTCCTAAATGTGAATGTGAAGCTGTCGGCGTCCTAAATGTGAATGTGAAGCTGGCGGCGTCCTAAATGTGAATATGAAGCTGTCGGCGTCCTGACAATGACTGTGAAGCTGTCGGCGTCCTAAAAATGACTGTGAAGCCGTCGGCGTCCTAGCTATGAATGTGAAGCTGTCGGCGTCCTGACAATGACTGTGAAGCTGTCGGCGTCCTGGCAATGACTGTGAAGCCGTCGGCGTCCTAACAATGACTGTGAAGCTGTCGCCGTCCTAAATGTGAATGTGAAGCTGTCGGCGTCCTAGCAATGACTGTGAAGCTGTCGGCGTCCTAAATGTGAATGTGAAGCTTTTGGTGTCCTAAATGTGAATGTGAAGCTGTCGGCGTCCTAACAATGACTGTGAAGCTGTCGGCGTCCTGACAATGACTGTGAAGCTGTCGGCGTCCTGACAATGACTGTGAAGCTGTCGGCGTCCTAAATGTGAATGTGAAGCTGTCGGCGTCCTAAATCTGAATGTGAAGCTGTCGGCGTCCTGACAATGACTGTGAAGCTGTCGGCGTCCTAAATGTGAATGTGAAGCTGTCGGCGTCCTGACAATGACTGTGAAGCCGTCGGCGTCCTGACAATGACTGTGAAGCTGTCGGCGTCCTAAATGTAAATGTGAAGCTGTCGGCGTCCTAGCAATGGATGTGAAGCTGTCGGCGTCCTGAATGTGAATGTGAAGCTGTCGCCGTCCTAAATGTGAATGTGAAGCTGTCAGCGTCCTGACAATGGCTGTGAAGCTGTCGGCGTCTTAAATGTGAATGTGAAGCTGTCGGCGTCCTGACAATGACTGTGAAGCCGTCGGCGTCCTGACAATGACTGTGAAGCTGTCGGCGTCCTAAATGTAAATGTGAAACTGTCGGTGTCCTAGCAATGGATGTGAAGCTGTCGGCGTCCTGAATGTGAATGTGAAGCTGTCGGCGTCCTAAATCTGAATGTGAAGCTGTCGCAGTCCTGACAATGACTGTGAAGCTGTCGGCGTCCTAAATGTGAATGTGAAGCTGTCGGCGTCCTGACAATGACTGTGAAGCCGTCGGCGTCCTAACAATGACTGTGAAGCTGTCGCCGTCCTAAATGTGAATGTGAAGCTGTCGGCGTCCTAGCAATGACTGTGAAGCTGTCGGCGTCCTAAATGTGAATGTGAAGCTTTTGGAGTCCTAAATGTGAATATGAAACTGTCGGCGTCCTGACAATGACTGTGAAGCTGTCGGCGTCCTGACAATAACTGTGAAGCTGTCGGCGTCCTGACAATGACTGTGAAGCCGTCGGCGTCCTAACAATGACTGTGAAGCTGTCGCCGTCCTAAATGTGAATGTGAAGCTGTCGGCGTCCTAGCAATGACTGTGAAGCTGTCGGCGTCCTAAATGTGAATGTGAAGCTTTTGGTGTCCTAAATGTGAATGTGAAGCTGTCGGCGTCCTGACAATGACTGTGAAGCTGTCGGCGTCATAAATGCGAATGTGAAGCTTTTGGTGTCCTAAATGTAAATATGAAGCTGTCGGCGTCCTAGCAATGGATGTGAAGCTGTCGGCGTCCTGAATGTGAATGTGAAGCTGTCGGCGTCCTAAATGTGAATGTGAAGCTTTTGGTGTCCTAAATGTGAATGTGAAGCTGTCGGCGTCCTGACAATGACTGTGAAGCTGTCGGCGTCCTAAATGCGAATGTGAAGCTTTTGGTGTCCTAAATGTAAATATGAAGCTGTCGGCGTCCTAGCAATGGATGTGAAGCTGTCGGCGTCCTGAATGTGAATGTGAAGCTGTCGGCGTCCTAAATGTGAATGTGAAACTGTCGGCGTCCTAAATGTGAATGTGAAGCTGTCGGCGTCCTAAATGTGAAGCTGTCGGCGTCCTAAATGTGAATGTGAAGCTGTCGGCGTCCTAAATGTGAATGTGAAGCTGTCGCCGTCCTAAATGTGAATGTGAAGCCGTCGGCGTCCTGACAATGACTGTGAAGCTGTCCGCGTCCTAAATGTGAATGTGAAGCCGTCGGCGTCCTAAATCTGAATGTAAAGCTGTCGGCGTCCTGACAATGACTGTGAAGCTGTCGGCGTCCTAAATGTGAATGTGAAGCTGTCGGCGTCCTGACAATGACTGTGAAGCCGTCGGCGTCCTAACAATGACTGTGAAGCTGTCGCCGTCCTAAATGTAAATGTGAAGCTGTCGGCGTCCTAGCAATGACTGTGAAGCTGTCGGCGTCCTAAATGTGAATGTGAAGCTGTCGGCGTCCTAAATGTGAATGTGAAGCTGTCGGCGTCCTGACAATGACTGTGAAGCTGTCGGCGTCCTGACAATGACTGTGAAGCTGTCGGCGTCCTAAATGTGAATGTGAAGCTTTTGGAGTCCTAAATGTGAATATGAAACTGTCGGCGTCCTGACAATGACTGTGAAGCTGTCGGCGTCCTGACAATAACTGTGAAGCTGTCGGCGTCCTGACAATGACTGTGAAGCCGTCGGCGTCCTAACAATGACTGTGAAGCTGTCGCCGTCCTAAATGTGAATGTGAAGCTGTCGGCGTCCTAGCAATGACTGTGAAGCTGTCGGCGTCCTAAATGTGAATGTGAAGCTTTTGGTGTCCTAAATGTGAATGTGAAGCTGTCGGCGTCCTGACAATGACTGTGAAGCTGTCGGCGTCCTGACAATGACTGTGAAGCTGTCGGCGTCCTGACAATCACTGTGAAGCTGTCGGCGTCCTAAATGTAAATGTGAAGCTGTCGGCGTCCTAGCAATGGATGCGAAGCTGTCGGCGTCCTGAATGTGAATGTGAAGCTGTCGGCGTCCTAAATGTGAATGTGAAACTGTCGGTGTCCTAAATGTGAATGTGAAGCTGTCGGCGTCCTAAATGTGAAGCTGTCGGCGTCCTAAATGTGAATGTGAAGCTGTCGGCGTCCTAAATGTGAATGTGAAGCTGTCGGCGTCCTAAATGTGAATGTGAAGCCGTCGGCGTCCTGACAATGACTGTGAAGCTGTCCGCGTCCTAAATGTGAATGTGAAGCCGTCGGCGTCCTAAATCTGAATGTGAAGCTGTCGGCGTCCTGACAATGACTGTGAAGCTGTCGGCGTCCTAAATGTGAATGTGAAGCTGTCGGCGTCCTGACAATGACTGTGAAGCTGTCGGCGTCCTAAATGTGAATGTGAAGCTGTCGGCGTCCTAAATGTGAATGTGAAACTGTCGGCGTCCTGACAATGACTGTGAAGCTGTTGGCGTCCTGACAATGACTGTGAAGCTGTCGGCGTCCTAAATGTAAATGTGAAGCTGTCGGCGTCCTAGCAATGGATGCGAAGCTGTCGGCGTCCTGAATGTGAATGTGAAGCTGTCGGCGTCCTAAATGTGAATGTGAAACTGTCGGTGTCCTAAATGTGAATGTGAAGCTGTCGGCGTCCTAAATGTGAAGCTGTCGGCGTCCTAAATGTGAATGTGAAGCTGTCGGCGTCCTAAATGTGAATGTGAAGCTGTCGGCGTCCTAAATGTGAATGTGAAGCTGTCCGCGTCCTAAATGTGAATGTGAAGCCGTCGGCGTCCTGACAATGACTGTGAAGCTGTCCGCGTCCTAAATGTGAATGTGAAGCCGTCGGCGTCCTAAATCTGAATGTGAGGCCGTCGGCGTCCTAACAATGACTGTGAAGCTGTCGCCGTCCTAAATATGAATGTGAAGCTGTCGGCGTCCTAGCAATGACTGTGAAGCTGTCGGCGTCCTAAATGTGAATGTGAAGCTGTCGGCGTCCTAAATGTGAATGTGAAACTGTCGGCGTCCTGACAATGACTGTGAAGCTGTCGGCGTCCTGACAATGACTGTGAAGCTGTCGGCGTCCTGACAATGACTGTGAAGCTGTCGGCGTCCTAAATGTGAATGTGAAGCTGTCGGTGTCCTAAATGTGAATGTGAAGCTGTCGGCGTCCTAGCAATGACTGTGAAGCTGTCGGCGTCCTGACAATGACTGTGAAGCTGTCGGCGTCCTAAATGTGAATATGAAGCTGTCGGTGTCCTAAATGTGAATGTGAAACTGTCGGCGTCCTGACAATGACTGTGAAGCTGTCGCCGTCCTAAATGTGAATGTGAAACTGTCGGCGTCCTGACAATGAATGTGAAGCTGTCGGCGTCCTAACAATGACTGTGAAGCTGTCGGCGTCCTGACAATGACTGTGAAGCTGTCGGCGTCCTGACAATGACTGTGAAACTGTCGGCGTCCTAAATGTGAATGTGAAGCTGTCGGCGTCCTAAATGTGAATGTGAAGCTGGCGGCGTCCTAAATGTGAATATGAAGCTGTCGGCGTCCTGACAATGACTGTGAAGCTGTCGGCGTCCTGACAATGACTGTGAAGCCGTCGGCGTCCTAGCTATGAATGTGAAGCTGTCGGCGTCCTGACAATGACTGTGAAGCTGTCGGCGTCCTGGCAATGACTGTGAAGCCGTCGGCGTCCTAACAATGACTGTGAAGCTGTCGCCGTCCTAAATGTGAATGTGAAGCTGTCGGCGTCTAGCAATGACTGTGAAGCTGTCGGCGTCCTAAATGTGAATGTGAAGCTTTTGGTGTCCTAAATGTGAATGTGAAGCTGTCGGCGTCCTAACAATGACTGTGAAGCTGTCGGCGTCCTGACAATGACTGTGAAGCTGTCGGCGTCCTGACAATGACTGTGAAGCTGTCGGCGTCCTAAATGTGAATGTGAAGCTGTCGGCGTCCTAAATGTGAATGTGAAGCTGTCGGCGTCCTGACAATGACTGTGAAGCTGTCGGCGTCCTAAATGTGAATGTGAAGCTGTCGGCGTCCTGACAATGACTGTGAAGCCGTCGGCGTCCTGACAATGACTGTGAAGCTGTCGGCGTCCTCACATTTAATGTGAAGCTGTCGGCGTCCTAGCAATGGATGTGAAGCTGTCGGCGTCCTGAATGTGAATGTGAAGCTGTCGCCGTCCTAAATGTGAATGTGAAGCTGTCAGCGTCCTGACAATGGCTGTGAAGCTGTCGGCGTCCTAAATGTGAATGTGAAACTGTCGGCGTCCTGACAATGACTGTGAAGCCGTCGGCGTCCTGACAATGACTGTGAAGCTGTCGGCGTCCTAAATGTAAATGTGAGACTGTCGGTGTCCTAGCAATGGATGTGAAGCTGTCGGCGTCCTGAATGTGAATGTGAAGCTGTCGGCGTCCTAAATCTGAATGTGAAGCTGTCGGCGTCCTGACAATGACTGTGAAGCTGTCGGCGTCCTAAATGTGAATGTGAAGCTGTCGGCGTCCTGACAATGACTGTGAAGCCGTCGGCGTCCTAACAATGACTGTGAAGCTGTCGCCGTCCTAAATGTGAATGTGAAGCTGTCGGCGTCCTAGCAATGACTGTGAAGCTGTCGGCGTCCTAAATGTGAATGTGAAGCTTTTGGAGTCCTAAATGTGAAT
Source organism: Prostheceraeus crozeri (assembly GCA_907163375.1). Taxonomy (NCBI): domain Eukaryota; kingdom Metazoa; phylum Platyhelminthes; order Polycladida; family Euryleptidae; genus Prostheceraeus; species Prostheceraeus crozeri. The sequence goes on along the minus strand of CAJQUW010007987.1, from coordinate 129,661 downwards.
ATGAAACTGTCGGCGTCCTGACAATGACTGTGAAGCTGTCGGCGTCCTGACAATAACTGTGAAGCTGTCGGCGTCCTGACAATGACTGTGAAGCCGTCGGCGTCCTAACAATGACTGTGAAGCTGTCGCCGTCCTAAATGTGAATGTGAAGCTGTCGGCGTCCTAGCAATGACTGTGAAGCTGTCGGCGTCCTAGCAATGACTGTGAAGCTGTCGGCGTCCTAAATGTGAATGTGAAGCTTTTGGTGTCCTAAATGTGAATGTGAAGCTGTCGGCGTCCTGACAATGACTGTGAAGCTGTCGGCGTCCTAAATGCGAATGTGAAGCTTTTGGTGTCCTAAATGTAAATATGAAGCTGTCGGCGTCCTAGCAATGGATGTGAAGCTGTCGGCGTCCTGAATGTGAATGTGAAGCTGTTGGCGTCCTAAATGTGAATGTGAAACTGTCGGCGTCCTAAATGTGAATGTGAAGCTGTCGGCGTCCTAAATGTGAATGTGAAGCTGTCGGCGTCCTAAATGTGAATGTGAAGCTGTCGGCGTCCTAAATGTGAATGTGAAGCTGTCGCCGTCCTAAATGTGAATGTGAAGCCGTCGGCGTCCTGACAATGACTGTGAAGCTGTCCGCGTCCTAAATGTGAATGTGAAGCCGTCGGCGTCCTAAATCTGAATGTGAAGCTGTCGGCGTCCTGACAATGACTGTGAAGCTGTCGGCGTCCTAAATGTGAATGTGAAGCTGTCGGCGTCCTGACAATGACTGTGAAGCCGTCGGCGTCCTAACAATGACTGTGAAGCTGTCGCCGTCCTAAATGTAAATGTGAAGCTGTCGGCGTCCTAGCAATGACTGTGAAGCTGTCGGCGTCCTAAATGTGAATGTGAAGCTGTCGGCGTCCTAAATGTGAATGTGAAACTGTCGGCGTCCTGACAATGACTGTGAAGCTGTCGGCGTCCTGACAATGACTGTGAAGCTGTCGGCGTCCTGACAATGACTGTGAAGCTGTCGGCGTCCTAAATGTGAATGTGAAGCTGTCGGCGTCCTAGCAATGACTGTGAAGCTGTCGGCGTCCTAAATGTGAATGTGAAGCTGTCGGTGTCCTAAATGTGAATGTGAAGCTGTCGGCGTCCTAGGAATGACTGTGAAGCTGTCGGCGTCCTGACAATGACTGTGAAGCTGTCGGCGTCCTAAATGTGAATATGAAGCTGTCGGCGTCCTAGCAATGAATGTGAAGCTGTCGGCGTCCTGACAATGACTGTGAAGCTGTAGCCGTCCCAAATGTGAAAGTGAAACTGTCGGCGTCCTGACAATGAATGTGAAGCTGTCGGCGTCCTGACAATGACTGTGAAGCTGTCGGCGTCCTGACAATGACTGTGAAGCTGTCGGCGTCCTGGCAATGACTGTGAAGCCGTTGGCGTCCTAACAATGACTGTGAAGCTGTCGCCGTCCTAAATGTGAATGTGAAGCTGTCGGCGTCCTAGCAATGACTGTGAAGCTGTCGGCGTCCTAAATGTGAATGTGAAGCTGTCGGTGTCCTGAATGTGAATGTGAAACTGTCGTCGTCCTAACAATGACTGTGAAGCTGTCGGCGTCCTGACAATGACTGTGAAGCTGTCGGCGTCCTGACAATGACTGTGAAGCTGTCGGCGTCCTAAATGTGAATGTGAAGCTGTCGGCGTCCTATATCTGAATGTGAAGCTGTCGGCGTCCTGACAATGACTGTGAAGCTGTCGGCGTCCTAAATGTGAATGTGAAGCTGTCGGCGTCCTGACAATGACTGTGAAGCCGTCGGCGTCCTGACAATGACTGTGAAGCTGTCGGCGTCCTAAATGTAAATGTGAAGCTGTCGGCGTCCTAGCAATGGATGTGAAGCTGTCGGCGTCCTGAATGTGAATGTGAAGCTGTCGGCGTCCTAAATCTGAATGTGAAGCTGTCGGCGTCCTGACGATGACTGTGAAGCTGTCGGGGTCCTAAATGTGAATGTGAAGCTGTCGGCGTCCTGACACTGACTGTGAAGCCGTCGGCGTCCTAACAATGACTGTGAAGCTGTCGCCGTCCTAAATGTGAATGTGAAGCTGTCGGCGTCCTAGCAATGACTGTGAAGCTGTCGGCGTCCTAAATATGAATGTGAAGCTTTTGGTGTCCTAAATGTGAATGTGAAACTGTCGGCGTCCTGACAATGACTGTGAAGCTGTCGGCGTCCTGACAATTACTGTGAAGCTGTCGGCGTCCTGACAATGACTGTGAAGCCGTCGGCGTCCTAACAATGACTGTGAAGCTGTCGCCGTCCTAAATGTGAATGTGAAGCTGTCGGCGTCCTGGCAATGAATGTGAAGCTGTCGGCGTCCTGACAATGACTGTGAAGCTGTAGCCGTCCCAAATGTGAAAGTGAAACTGTCGGCGTCCTAACAATGAATGTGAAGCTGTCGGCGTCCTGACAATGACTGTGAAGCTGTCGGCGTCCTAAAAATGACTGTGAAGCCGTCGGCGTCCTAGCTATGAATGTGAAGCTGTCGGCGTCCTGACAATGACTGTGAAGCTGTCGGCGTCCTGGCAATGACTGTGAAGCCGTTGGCGTCCTAACAATGACTGTGAAGCTGTCGCCGTCCTAAATGTGAATGTGAAGCTGTCGGCGTCCTAGCAATGACTGTGAAGCTGTCGGCGTCCTAAATGTGAATGTGAAGCTGTCGGTGTCCTAAATAGGAATGTGAAACTGTCGTCGTCCTAACAATGACTGTGAAGCTGTCGGCGTCCTGACAATGACTGTGAAGCTGTCGGCGTCCTGACAATGACTGTGAAGCTGTCGGCGTCCTAAATGTGAATGTGAAGCTGTCGGCGTCCTAAATCTGAATGTGAAGCTGTCGGCGTCCTGACAATGACTGTGAAGCTGTCGGCGTCCTAAATGTGAATGTGAAGCTGTCGGCGTCCTGACAATGACTGTGAAGCCGTCGGCGTCCTGACAATGACTGTGAAGCTGTCGGCGTCCTAAATGTAAATGTGAAGCTGTCGGCGTCCTAGCAATGGATGTGAAGCTGTCGGCGTCCTGAATGTGAATGTGAAGCTGTCGGCGTCCTAAATGTGAATGTGAAGCTGTCGGCGTCCTGACAATGACTGTGAAGCTGTCGGCGTCCTAAATGTGAATGTGAAGCTGTCGGCGTCCTGACAATGACTGTGAAGCCGTCGGCGTCCTGACAATGACTGTGAAGCTGTCGGCGTCCTAAATGTGAATGTGAAGCTGTCGGCGTCCTAGCAATGGATGTGAAGCTGTCGGCGTCCTAACTGTGAATGTGAAGCTGTCGGCGTCCTAAATGTGAATGTGAAGCTGTCGGCGTCCTGACAATGACTGTGAAGCTGTCGGCGTCCTGACAATGACTGTGAAGCTGTCGGCGTCCTGACAATGACTGTGAAGCCGTCGGCGTCCTAACAATGACTGTGAAGCTGTCGGCGTCCTAAATGTGAATGTGAAGCTGTCGGCGTCCTAGCAATGACTGTGAAGCTGTCGGCGTCCTAAATGTGAATGTGAAGCTTTTGGTGTCCTAAATGTGAATGTGAAGCTGTCGGCGTCCTGACAATGACTGTGAAGCTGTCGGCGTCCTGACAATGACTGTGAAGCTCAATGACTGTGAAGCTTTCGGCGTCCTAAATGTAAATGTGAAGCTGTCGGCGTCCTAGCAATGGATGTGAAGCTGTCGGCGTCCTGAATGTGAATGTGAAGCTGTCGGCGTCCTAAATGTGAATGTGAAACTGTCGGCGTCCTAAATGTGAATGTGAAGCTGTCGGCGTCCTAAATGTGAATGTGAAACTGTCGGCGTCCTAAATGTGAATGTGAAACTGTCGGCGTCCTAAATGTGAATGTGAAGCTGTCGCCGTCCTAAATGTGAATGTGAAGCTGTCGGCGTCCTGACAATGACTGTGAAGCTGTCGGCGTCCTAAATGTGAATGTGAAGCTGTCGGCGTCCTAAATGTGAATGTGAAGCTGTCGGCGTCCTGACAATGACTGTGAAGCTGTCGGCGTCCTGACAATGACTGTGAAGCTGTCGGCGTCCTGACAATGACTGTGAAGCTGTCGGCGTCCTAAATGTGAATGTGAAGCTGTCGGCGTCCTAAATGTGAATGTGAAGCTGTCGGCGTCCTGACAATGACTGTGAAGCTGTCGGCGTCCTAAATGTGAATGTGAAGCTGTCGGCGTCCTGACAATGACTGTGAAGCCGTCGGCGTCCTGACAATGACTGTGAAGCTGTCGGCGTCCTAAATGTGTGAAGCTGTCGGCGTCCTAGCAATGGATGTGAAGCTGTCGGCGTCCTGAATGTGAATGTGAAGCTGTCGGCGTCCTAAATCTGAATGTGAAGCTGTCGGCGTCCTGACAATGACTGTGAAGCTGTCGGCGTCCTAAATGTGAATGTGAAGCTGTCGGCGTCCTGACAATGACTGTGAAGCCGTCGGCGTCCTAACAATGACTGTGAAGCTGTCGCCGTCCTAAATGTGAATGTGAAGCTGTCGGCGTCCTGGCAATGAATGTGAAGCTGTCGGCGTCCTGACAATGACTGTGAAGCTGTAGCCGTCCCAAATGTGAAAGTGAAACTGTCGGCGTCCTGACAATGAATGTGAAGCTGTCGGCGTCCTGACAATGACTGTGAAGCTGTCGGGGTCCTAATTGTGAATGTGAAGCCGTCGGCGTCCTACCTATGAATGTGAAGCTGTCGGCGTCCTGACAATGACTGTGAAGCTGTCGGCGTCCTGGCAATGACTGTGAAGCCGTCGGCGTCCTAACAATGACTGTGAAGCTGTCGCCGTCCTAAATGTGAATGTGAAGCTGTCGGCGTCCTAGCAATGACTGTGAAGCTGTCGGCGTCCTAAATGTGAATGTGAAGCTGTCGGTGTCCTAAATGTGAATGTGAAACTGTCGTCGTCCTAACAATGACTGTGAAGCTGTCGGCGTCCTGACAATGACTGCGAAGCTGTCGGCGTCCTGACAATGACTGTGAAGCTGTCGGCGTCCTAAATGTGAATGTGAAGCTGTCGGCGTCCTATATCTGAATGTGAAGCTGTCGGCGTCCTGACAATGACTGTGAAGCTGTCGGCGTCCTAAATGTGAATGTGAAGCTGTCGGCGTCCTGACAATGACTGTGAAGCCGTCGGCGTCCTGACAATGACTGTGAAGCTGTCGGCGTCCTAAATGTAAATGTGAAGCTGTCGGCGTCCTAGCAATGGATGTGAAGCTGTCGGCGTCCTGAATGTGAATGTGAAGCTGTCGGCGTCCTAAATCTGAATGTGAAGCTGTCGGCGTCCTGACAATGACTGTGAAGCTGTCGGCGTCCTAAATGTGAATGTGAAGCTGTCGGCGTCCTGACAATGACTGTGAAGCCGTCGGCGTCCTAACAATGACTGTGAAGCTGTCGCCGTCCTAAATGTGAATGTGAAGCTGTCGGCGTCCTAGCAATGACTGTGAAGCTGTCGGCGTCCTAAATGTGAATGTGAAGCTTTTGGTGTCCTAAATGTGAATGTGAAACTGTCGGCGTCCTGACAATGACTGTGAAGCTGTCGGCGTCCTGACAATGACTGTGAAGCTGTCGGCGTCCTGACAATGACTGTGAAGCCGTCGGCGTCCTAACAATGACTGTGAAGCTGTCGCCGTCCTAAATGTGAATGTGAAGCTGTCGGCGTCCTGGCAATGACTGTGAAGCTGTCGGCGTCCTAAATGTGAATGTGAAGCTTTTGGTGTCCTAAATGTGAATGTGAAGCTGTCGGCGTCCTGACAATGACTGTGAAGCTGTCGGCGTCCTGACAATGACTGTGAAGCTGTCGGCGTCCTAAATGTAAATGTGAAGCTGTCGGCGTCCTAGCAATGGATGTGAAGCTGTCGGCGTCCTGAATGTGAATGTGAAGCTGTCGGCGTCCTAAATGTGAATGTGAAACTGTCGGCGTCCTAAATGTGAATGTGAAACTGTCGGCGTCCTAAATGTGAATGTGAAACTGTCGGCGTCCTAAATGTGAATGTGAACGTCCTAACTGTGAATGTGAAGCTGTCGCCGTCCTAAATGTGAATGTGAAGCTGTCGGTGTCCTGACAACGACTGTGAAGCTGTCGGCGTCCTAAATGTGAATGTGAAGCTGTCGGTGTCCTAAATGTGAATGTGAAACTGTCGTCGTCCTGCCAATGACTGTGAAGCTGTCGGCGTCCTGACAATGACTGTGAAGCTGTCGGCGTCCTGACAATGACTGTGAAGCTGTCGGCGTCCTAAATGTGAATGTGAAGCTGTCGGCGTCCTAAATCTGAATGTGAAGCTGTCGGCGTCCTGACAATGACTGTGAAGCTGTCGGCGTCCTAAATGTGAATGTGAAGCTGTCGGCGTCCTGACAATGACTGTGAAGCCGTCGGCGTCCTGACAATGACTGTGAAGCTGTCGGCGTCCTAAATGTAAATGTGAAGCTGTCGGCGTCCTAGCAATGGATGTGAAGCTGTCGGCGTCCTGAATGTGAATGTGAAGCTGTCGGCGTCCTAAATCTGAATGTGAAGCTGTCGACGTCCTGACAATGACTGTGAAGCTGTCGGGGTCCTAATTGTGAATGTGAAGCTGTCGGCGTCCTGACAATGACTGTGAAGCCGTCGGCGTCCTAACAATGACTGTGAAGCTGTCGCCGTCCTAAATGTGAATGTGAAGCTGTCGGCGTCCTAGCAATGAATGTGAAGCTGTCGGTGTCCTAAATGTGAATGTGAAACTGTCGGCGTCCTGACAATGACTGTGAAGCTGTCGGCGTCCTGACAATTACTGTGAAGCTGTCGGCGTCCTGACAATGACTGTGAAGCCGTCGGCGTCCTAACAATGACTGTGAAGCTGTCGCCGTCCTAAATGTGAATGTGAAGCTGTCGGCGTCCTAGCAATGACTGTGAAGCTGTCGGCGTCCTAAATGTGAATGTGAAGCTTTTGGTGTCCTAAATGTGAATGTGAAGCTGTCGGCGTCCTGACAATGACTGTGAAGCTGTCGGCGTCCTGACAATGACTGTGAAGCTGTCGGCGTCCTGACAATGACTGTGAAGCTGTCGGCGTCCTAAATGTAAATGTGAAGCTGTCGGCGTCCTAGCAATGGATGTGAAGCTGTCGGCGTCCTGAATGTGAATGTGAAGCTGTCGGCGTCCTAAATGTGAATGTGAAACTGTCGGCGTCCTAAATGTGAATGTGAAGCTGTCGGCGTCCTAAATGTGAAGCTGTCGGCGTCCTAAATGTGAATGTGAAGCTGTCGGCGTCCTAAATGTGATTGTGAAGCTGTCGCCGTCCTAAATGTGAATGTGAAGCCGTCGGCGTCCTGACAATGACTGTGAAGCTGTCCGCGTCCTAAATGTGAATGTGAAGCTGTCGGCGTCCTGCAATGACTGTGAATCGTCGGCGTCCTAACACTGACTGTGAAGCTGTCGGCGTCCTAAATCTGAATGTGAAGCTGTCGGCGTCCTGACAATAACTGTGAAGCTGTCGGCGTCCTAAATGTGAATGTGAAGCTGTCGCCGTCCTAAATGTGAATGTGAAGCCGTCGGCGTCCTGACAATGACTGTGAAGCTGTCCGCGTCCTGACAATGACTGTGAAGGCTGTCGCCGTCCTAAATGTGAATGTGAAGCTGTCGGCGTCCTAGCAATGACTGTGAAGCTGTCGGCGTCCTAAATGTGAATGTGAAGCTGTCGGCGTCCTAGCAATGACTGTGAAGCCGTCGGCGTCCTAACAATGACTGTGAAGCTGTCGCCGTCCTAAATGTGAATGTGAAGCTGTCGGCGTCCTAGCAATGACTGTGAAGCTGTCGGCGTCCTAAATGTGAATGTGAAGCTGTCGGCGTCCTAAATGTGAATGTGAAACTGTCGGCGTCCTGACAATGACTGTGAAGCTGTCGGCGTCCTGACAATGACTGTGAAGCTGTCGGCGTCCTGACAATGACTGTGAAGCTGTCGGCGTCCTAAATGTAAATGTGAAGCTGTCGGCGTCCTAGCAATGGATGTGAAGCTGTCGGCGTCCTAAATGTGAATGTGAAGCTGTCGGCGTCTAAATGTGAATGTCCTAAATGTGAATGTGAAGCTGTCGGCGTCCTGACAATGACTGTGAAGCTGTCGGCGTCCTAAATGTGAATGTGAAGCTGTCGGCGTCCTAGCAATGACTGTGAAGCTGTCGGCGTCCTAAATGTGAATGTGAAGCTGTCGGCGTCCTAAATGTGAATGTGAAACTGTCGGCGTCCTGACAATGACTGTGAAGCTGTCGGCGTCCTGACAATGACTGTGAAGCTGTCGGCGTCCTGACAATGACTGTGAAGCTGTCGGCGTCCTAAATGTGAATGTGAAGCCGTCGGCGTCCTAAATCTGAATGTGAAGCTGTCGGCGTCCTAAATGTGAATGTGAAGCTGTCGGCGTCCTGACAATGACTGTGAAGCTGCCGACGTCCTAAATGTGAATGTGAAACTGTCGGCGTCCTGACAATGAATGTGAACCTGTCGGCCTCCTAACAATGACTGTGAAGCTGTCGGCGTCCTGACAATGACTGTGAAGCTGTCGGCGTCCTGACAATGACTGTGAAGCTGTCGGCGTCCTAAATGTGAATGTGAAGCTGTCGGCGTCCTAAATGTGAATGTGAAGCTGTCGGCGTCCTAAATGTGAATGTGAAGCTGTCGGCGTCCTGACAATGACTGTGAAGCTGTCGGCGTCCTGACAATGACTGTGAAGCCGTCGGCGTCCTAGCTATGAATGTGAAGCTGTCGGCGTCCTGACAATGACTGTGAAGCTGTCGGCGTCCTGGCAATGACTGTGAAGCCGTCGGCGTCCTAAGAATGACTGTGAAGCTGTCGCCGTCCTAAATGTGAATGTGAAGCTGTCGGCGTCCTATCAATGACTGTGAAGCTGTCGGCGTCCTAAATGTGAATGTGAAGCTGTCGGTGTCCTAAATGTGAATGTGAAACTGTCGTCGTCCTGCCAATGACTGTGAAGCTGTCGGCGTCCTGACAATGACTGTGAAGCTGTCGGCGTCCTGACAATGACTGTGAAGCTGTCGGCGTCCTAAATGTGAATGTGAAGCTGTCGGCATCCTAAATCTGAATGTGAAGCTGTCGGCGTCCTGACAATGACTGTGAAGCTGTCGGCGTCCTAAATGTGAATGTGAAGCTGTCGGCGTCCTGACAATGACAGTGAAGCCGTCGGCGTCCTGACAATGACTGTGAAGCTGTCGGCGTCCTAAATGTAAATGTGAAGCTGTCGGCGTCCTAGCAATGGATGTGAAGCTGTCGGCGTCCTGAATGTGAATGTGAAGCTGTCGGCGTCCTAAATCTGAATGTGAAGCTGTCGGCGTCCTGACAATGACTGTGAAGCTGTCGGCGTCCTAAATGTGAATGTGAAGCTGTCGGCGTCCTGACAATGACTGTGAAGCCGTCGGCGTCCTAACAATGACTGTGAAGCTGTCGCCGTCCTAAATGTGAATGTGAAGCTGTCGGCGTCCTAGCAATGACTGTGAAGCTGTCGGCGTCCTAAATGTGAATGTGAAGCTTTTGGTGTCCTAAATGTGAATGTGAAACTGTCGGCGTCCTGACAATGACTGTGAAGCTGTCGACGTCCTGACAATGACTGTGAAGCTGTCGGCGTCCTGACAATGACTGTGAAGCCGTCGGCGTCCTAACAATGACTGTGAAGCTGTCGCCGTCCTAAATGTGAATGTGAAGCTGTCGGCGTCCTAGCAATGACTGTGAAGCTGTCGGCGTCCTAAATGTGAATGTGAAGCTTTTGGTGTCCTAAATGTGAATGTGAAGCTGTCGGCGTCCTGACAATGACTGTGAAGCTGTCGGCGTCCTGACAATGACTGTGAAGCTGCCGGCGTCCTGACAATGACTGTGAAGCTGTCGGCGTCCTAAATGTAAATGTGAAGCTGTCGGCGTCCTAGCAATGGATGTGAAGCTGTCGGCGTCCTGAATGTGAATGTGAAGCTGTCGGCGTCCTAAATGTGAATGTGAAACTGTCGGCGTCCTAAATGTGAATGTGAAGCTGTCGGCGTCCTAAATGTGAAGCTGTCGGCGTCCTAAATGTGAATGTGAAACTGTCGGCGTCCTAAATGTGAATGTATGGCTGTCGCCGTCCTAAATGTGAATGTGAAGCCGTCGGCGTCCTGACAATGACTGTGAAGCTGTCGGCGTCCTAAATGTGAATGTGAAGCTGTCGGCGTCCTCACAATGACTGTGAAGCCGTCGGCGTCCTAACAATGACTGTGAAGCTGTCGCCGTCCTAAATGTGAATGTGAAGCTGTCGGCGTCCTGACAATGACTGTGAAGCTGTCGGCGTCCTGACAATGACTGTGAAGCTGTCGGCGTCCTAAATGTGAATGTGAAGCTGTCGGCGTCCTAGCAATGACTGTGAAGCTGTCGGCGTCCTAAATGTGAATGTGAAGCTGTCGGCGTCCTAGCAATGACTGTGAAGCCGTCGGCGTCCTAACAATGACTGTGAAGCTGTCGCCGTCCTAAATGTGAATGTGAAGCTTTCGGCGTCCTAGCAATGACTGTGAAGCTGTCGGCGTCCTAAATGTGAATGTGAAGCTTTTGGTGTCCTAAATGTGAATGTGAAACTGTCGGCGTCCTGACAATGACTGTGAAGCTGTCGGCGTCCTGACCATGACTGTGAAGCTGTCGGCGTCCTGACAATGACTGTGAAGCTGTCGGCGTCCTAAATGTAAATGTGAAGCTGTCGGCGTCCTAGCAATGGATGTGAAGCTGTCGGCGTCCTGAATGTGAATGTGAAGCTGTCGGCGTCCTAAATGTGAATGTGAAACTGTCGGCGTCCCAAATGTGAATGTGAAGCTGTCGGCGTCCTAAATGTGAATGTGAAGCTGTCGGCGTCCTAAATGTGAATGTGAAGCTGTCGCCGTCCTAAATGTGAATGCGAAGCCGTCGGCGTCCTGACAATGACTGTGAAGCTGTCGGCGTCCTAAATGTGAATGTGAAGCCGTCGGCGTCCTAGCAATGACTGTGAAGCTGTCGGCGTCCTAAATGTGAATGTGAAGCTGTCGGCATCCTAAATGTGAATGTGAAACTGTCGGCGTCCTGACAATGACTGTGAAGCTGTCGGCCTCCTGACAATGACTGTGAAGCTGTCGGCGTCCTGACAATGACTGTGAAGCTGTCGGCGTCCTAAATGTGAATGTGAAGCTGTCGGCGTCCTAGCAATGACTGTGAAGCTGTCGGCGTCCTAAATGTGAATGTGAAGCTGTCGGTGTCCTAAATGTGAATGTGAAGCTGTCGGCGTCCTAGCAATGACTGTGAAGCTGTCGGCGTCCTGACAATGACTGTGAAACTGTCGGCGTCCTAAATGTGAATATGAAGCTGTCGGCGTCCTAGCAATGAATGTGAAGCTGTCGGCGTCCTGACAATGACTGTGAAGCTGTCGCCGTCCTAAATGTGAATGTGAAACTGTCGGCGTCCTGACAATGAAAGTGAAGCTGTCGGCGTCCTAACAATGACTGTGAAGCTGTCGGCGTCGTGACAATGAATGTGAAGATGTCGGCGTCCTAACAATGACTGTGAAGCTGTCGGCGTCCTGGCAATGACTGTGAAGCTGTCGGCGTCCTAAATGTGAATATGAAGCTGTCGGCGTCCTAGCAATGAATGTGAAGCTGTCGGCGTCCTGACAATGACTGTGAAGCTGTCGCCGTCCTAAATGTGAATGTGAAACTGTCGGCGTCCTGACAATGACTGTGAAGCTGTCGGCGTCCTGACAATGACTGTGAAGCTGTCGGCGTCCTGACAATGACTGTGAAGCTGTCGGCGTCCTAAATGTGAATGTGAAGCTGTCGGCGTCCTAGCAATGACTGTGAAGCTGTCGGCGTCCTAAATGTGAATGTGAAGCTGTCGGTGTCCTAAATGTGAATGTGAAGCTGTCGGCGTCCTAGCAATGACTGTGAAGCTGTCGGCGTCCTGACAATGACTGTGAAACTGTCGGCGTCCTAAATGTGAATATGAAGCTGTCGGCGTCCTAGCAATGAATGTGAAGCTGTCGGCGTCCTGACAATGACTGTGAAGCTGTCGCCGTCCTAAATGTGAATGTGAAACTGTCGGCGTCCTGACAATGAATGTGAAGCTGTCGGCGTCCTAACAATGACTGTGAAGCTGTCGGCGTCGTGACAATGAATGTGAAGCTGTCGGCGTCCTAACAATGACTGTGAAGCTGTCGGCGTCCTGACAATGACTGTGAAGCTGTCGGCGTCCTAAATGTGAATATGAAGCTGTCGGCGTCCAAGCAATGAATGTGAAGCTGTCGGCGTCCTCACAATGACTGTGAAGCTGTCGCCGTCCTAAATGTGAATGTGAAACTGTCGGCGTCCTGACAATGAATGTGAAGCTGTCGGCGTCCTAACAATGACTGTGAAACTGTCGGCGTCCTGACAATGAATGTGAAGCTGTCGGCGTCCTAAGAATGACTGTGAAGCTGTCGGCGTCCTGACAATGACTGTGAAGCTGTCGGCGTCCTGACAATGACTGTGAAGCTGTCGGCGTCCTAAATGTGAATGTGAAACTGTCGGCGTCCTAAATGTGAGTGTGAAGCTGTCGGCGTCCTAAATGTGAAGCTGTCGGCGTCCTAAATGTGAATGTGAAACTGTCGGCGTCCAAACAATGACTGTGAACGTGATGACGGAGAGGATTTTGGTTAGCCACATAAATATCGCGTCGTCTTATATAACTCAAAATTTTCTCTGATCCCTTTTTCCTGTGGTTGTAGAACATTTTTACATTTTTCAGACAAGCTTTTAAATTACACGACAAGTGAAAGAGTTTAACTTCTTTTTTTTTCTTCTGAAGCACTTTTTATCAGCTGGACTTGGTTAAGGGATGAGGCTTCAGATTGGCCTAACCCCCTTCTGCTGCAACGCTCATCTTTAGCTCAGTCACCGTCTGTTTCAACGGTTGTTGTAAAAGGAATTGTAGCTATTCTCCTCAACCACATGTGCTGCAGTTATCTGGCAGCATAAGATTATAGTGCAAGTCACAGAAACTGTTATTGAAGTTTTCCACTGGAAGTTTGGTGTATTTTGTGATGTAGGATAGAGCGTCAGGAAATTATACCGCATTCTTAGTAGTTTTGACTTGATTTTCCGGACAGAGTAGGACTTTCTGATAATGAAGTTGTCATCATTTTCGGACGCAAATATCGAAGTTGTCATCACATTTCCACACTTCTCAATCCTATACTACTTACAATCAGTCTCACCTCAACTTTAATATTACTCACTGAATAAGCCGCGAGACAAGTTGAGTGTTGACTGTGTCGGTGAAGGATTAAATATTCTGTCTCTTGTGAATTTCCATTAACATGTGGTTGTTGCTTGACGAGATCTGTCGATTACACGCTCGTGAAGCGTCTTCTGTAATCTTCACCCCGTCTTATTCATTATTCAGAAGCGCTAATCAATCCGAGTTTTTCTTTATTTCACTTTCAATTTCATTCTTTCTCTCCCATTCTGATGCTATAATTCAGTTTCATCTCAGATTTATCCTCATTTTGAACCGCTGATGATTTTGCAATGATAAAGTCTCAATCAAATTTTACTTTCTCCTGTTGGACTATGTGACTTGTTTATGCAATAGGTGGAATTGTCATGCACAAAGTCGATTATTCTCTCCACCTAGATCTACATCATACAGAGTACCGATTCCGTCATTAGATTTCCGCATTAGTTTGCTATGTTGCCCCAAAATGTCCAAATGGTTGAATGTCGAAGCATTCTCAGTCATAACAACAGCGAACCGAGTTGATAACGGCCTTTATGAGTGATGCTATATGGATAGAATTCATATTCGGATAATTTTCTATATGGTACGATTCGATTCACACAGTTTCATGAATTATTTTTGCAAGCAAATCGATTATGCTTATCAATAAATTCAATAATTCATTACTATATTATAGTGCGTTGGATGTACACGAACGATGTGTGATATCGATTGATCGATAAAAGATTTCTTTGTAGACTGTTAATTGGCCCATGTAATAGTGACACGAAACCATTTTTGGCTAGAATATACTGATAGAAAGATTGAGGGGCTTCACTAATATACAAAATGAAATAAGACATTCAAGTCAGAAAAGTTTTTCCATCAGATTGCTGATTGCGTGTTTTTGATAATATCAATAATTCTATAAATGTTGAGCGAGTGCTGATGCGTCTTCTACTCAAGTTATTTGGCGCTGTATAAAATGCTGACTCAAATGATGAAACATGAATTCAATGACTCTTCTCTGATCAATAGAAGGCTAGAATTGGCAGATACACGTTAGTCAACTATGACGGCAGCGATGCAGTGCAACATCTCCATTAATGAAAAGATATCAGGTCCGAATAGATCAAGTGGGCTAATTCACAAATTCTGATGTCTTTGGCAAGGAGATGGTACCCGCCTTGCCTGCCCCAAATTTCCTCCGCCAGTCTCCCTTTCCTAGAGTGAGCTATTATAACATATTCGGCGTATTTGAATCTCCGTTATTAATATTCTATGTTTGCATTACATGAATGGATAACCGTGAAGAATTAACTCACCATGTAGAAAAGAGTTTCCCCAGCGCCACTGCTGTAGGCTGGGATAGTAGACAAGACACTAAATATCAGGCACACGAAGACAGATGCGAATCTGAAATGGAAATATATCAGCATACAGTCAAGTGGGATAAAAATGATAGTTAACAGCTCCTACTTGTTGTTTTATTATACGGAATCAAAGATTTCTATCAGCGTAGAAAATCGACGCAGAATATTAAAGCACTAGAACGGACATGCACATTGCTGTGTCGTAAATAGAAATTTAGGACAAGGAATAGGGCACTCATTAAGAAAAAATATCTAACTTATTTCGATTTTGCTTCCAATTGCTTCCAATCTTCTTTCTCTAACTATCTTGCCCCTGCCTATACTCTCCATTGTTGTAGCACTACCTCCCATTCAAAGCTTTGATGGTGTTGTTCTCAGCCTTATATTCTATTAGATATGTTGAGAAAAAAAGATGCTTTTATTTGTTCCAAATATTTGTGTAAAATTATTGTGATAAACTCAAACTAAAATTAATAACTTATTACTCAGTAATTTAATTAACTTAATATGGTTGATTCAGTGAGTAATGATTCTGTTTCAGTTGATACTAAATTATTTATTTATCTCTTTTTAATTTTATCGACTTTGTTATGCTAACTTTTCTAATTAACTCTTAAATCGCCATCGCTTCATTCTCTCTATCAAACGACTTTGAACACCATTTTCTTCAGTATATCATGCACATTTTTGATGAAATCTTGTTAATTTAGATTTAATTATGAACATCATGTAATATCTGAATGACCGCACAACTACAACCCTGTGTCGTACTTACATCGTATCATGAGTGTCATAGAGTGCTGTTATTATTCGTCTGCTTTTTATTCCAGACATAAAACACACCATTAGAATTCAGATTTGGTGACAAATACTGGGTCACAGTTACCTTTATTAGACGCATGTAAATGTCATATTTACTTGTCGCTTGAAATGCAATTAATCATACCTTTCCTGTTCATCCACCTTACCAATTAGTCATGGAAGACATAAATCACAGTTAGTTGAATTCGCAGATTACATAAAAATGGAAATGATACATTCGCAAGCTTTCTGTGCACTTCATTTCAAAGAGTACTTCATCATTTATAACCACATTCATTTGATGCATTTTATTGTTTGGTGCATGTTAAACTGTTACCTTCTCCATCATTTGCAAGCGATGAAAGCAGCTGCAACCGATGCGCATTGTTTTTAGATGGGAGTTATACTATGCGACAGCTGGTTGGGATCTGTCCTTTTTCATGAAGCTGTTATGAAACGTTTTTGGTTCCGCAGTTGTGTGAATTCTAGAATGTTACTTAAAATAAGTATTACCTAGTAACCCATGAAAAGAGGAAATATAATAAAGTTCGGCAAAGTTACTTGCCGATTTCGCTAACGCCACTGAGGAGGGGAGAATTCCCGAAACGTCCGGCCTTTGTAAATTTCTTATAATAAAGTTATTCACATCAGATTATTGGTATTATTATAATAATGTAACATAATTATTCAATATTATAATTATGACGTCTATGAAATCCTCACTTCATGGAATATTGCAAAATGCCAGTTCGTCTAGCCACAGGCGTTCTCAGACTTGAGCAATTCGAGCACTAAATTTCTTTGCAGCTTCAGACGATGCGTTTTGCCCTACAAGGGGTTGTCAATTCGGCTCGAAGAGTCCTAAGCTAGCTTAAAATATCTAGAATGGCTAGATGGATGATTTGTTGAACCTACTGATGAGTCCTTGTAGGAATTTTAGTGCACAAATTCCTTAAATCTGAGGATATCTTTCATTTCTTTATCCTGGCGAACAGACACACATGATCATCGGCCACAAAGTCAGGATGAATGTATGATGGAAACATCCTGTTGTACAATCCTTCCTTTTTGGGCTGTTCCAAGTCGTCATGACCAATCCAGTCACATTACCTAAATTGTCCATTAAAAAGTCAAAGTCTTACCAGGACAAATTTAGAAAACAATTTTGTGGGCAAGATAGTGGGAATTCGATGGTGAATTGTTATTAATTGAGTTAAATACATTGGAATTTTTGGAACAATAGCGCTGCTTGTTTTTAATATATTTTCAATAAATAGCAACATTGCTGCTGAATTCCAAACGGAAGTTTTCTAAATTAGCTTCATTTGAGTATTGCCATAAAAATAATGCATCTAATTATAATGGTCTAGTAAACCTTGTCACTCAAGTATCGAGCATCAAAGACAAGACTTCCTAATCCTATCAAAGAAAATTCTGTTAAGAAAAGTGCAAAACATGTCCGAATTCGCTACTCAGACATGAAAATATTTCCAAAAAAATCAAACGCAGTTTGAGGGAGTTCTAGGAAATTAGACGTTTTAGATGTATTATGAAAACGTGTCAAGACAAATAATACGGCAATTTACTAAATTTATGAAATATCAACCGATGTAACCATCACATTTATCAATAGCCAGGCTACTTTTCTTGACATGCAATGGGTAGCGCCTGCTTGATGTGCCTCAATCTCGGATACGGCAGCAAGTGATTGCAGAATGCACTCCCTCCTCCGCGTGCCAGCATTAAAGCAATGCCTTCCTCGCTAATGCACGCCCTCAACAGATGGTCCGATTGTCTGGTGGTTGGAAGGCATACTTGTACGTCGTCTAGCTATAACATCGCTGGTTCGAACCTGCCCACGACTGATGAGGCCTGACATGTCTCGTGGTGACTACATCTGTTGAGATTTGAAAAATTATGAAAACAAGTTTGATATGAAGAGAGGCTTTTTTCACGATGTCCAGATAGTCATATCCCTGGAAAACCATTTCTCCAGTTTGTGATGTCTGCCAACACCGAAAAAGAGAGAGATGAAAGAAAGCTCGGCATAGAATTTTATGTTCAATTGTTTGAATTTTTGGACAAGTAGTGTAAAGATTATTATCTTCTCATTAAAGTCGACGCGCTGCCTCTCCTGTACAGACACGAACTCACACACCTTTCTCTTCACTGCACTTTCTTGCAGACACAACTCCACAAACAGGTTGAGAAAAACGGAGAGTAATAGTTTGTCCCGTCTGTTTCGATAAAAGTGGCTAAATATAGTCCCCCTGAAATGATTTCCTATCGCAAGTTGCGGTAGTTGCTTTGCGTTCCTGCCACAATTTATTGCGAGCTGTCTCGAATTCAAAGTTCGGCGATATTAATGACTCACACCAACTTTACAGCCATTTCGATAGAATGAAATCGAATGAAGATGAACGTTTATTTCCCAGGTATCATGAACAGGAAGCTACTCATCTTCCCATTCTGTTATCCAACTCTTCAAAGGAACATCGAATCTTCATGCGGAAGTTTATATCTGTAACCCCAACACCGAACTCTCTGATTTTAGAAAACAATGATTTTTGTTAGTGCTCTCCGTGGTACAATGGTTAAGTGCTTGGCCTAGCGATCCTTTGGTGCAGAGGTCGAGCCCCGGCAGTGTCATTGGAATCGAACTAAAATGACTACAACGCTCCAAAGAAGTCTGACTATGTCAATCAGCACCGTCCAAGCCCCCAGTATGGAGGAGTAGTGACGTTAAAACTTCAGTTTTTATGAGCTAAGAGATGTTTCAGAACTACAAAACCAATGCTGAAGTCAATCTGAAATGTAAATTAGAAATTAGAGAGATAACACTGTCGTTTGTTTTTAACTGAATCAAAAGTGGCATTTTGATTCAGACGAGTGCCTGTGCTAGGACCCGACCATCATGATGAACAATGCCTCACTGGGCCGATGATGCTTTGACTCACCATCGACTCGTGCTTTCAAATTGCAGACATCCATGCTTTGAAAACAGTTACTGATGCACTTTAAAACAGCAGTCCATATGAGATAGGCAACTGGCATGCTAAGCTTATTCCCTCCGGTATTCATCAAATTCTTCTTATTGACACACAACTGATCTTTCGTCCAATTTAGTGTACTGGTGACAGGCAGTGGAGCTTTAAATAGAATCACCATATATTCATCTGCATCTTCATGGTAACAGATCTGAATAGCCGCTATTTCATCCAATATCAGGAATGTTCACATCCCTCAACATCGACATAACTCCCTATCTAAACATTTGGCCATGCTATTAAGCATTTGATTGATGTATTTGAAATGATGATGCCCTCAGTAAAATGATTTAAGCAAATTACCAGCAATCTTTGACGGAAAGCTTAAGTTTACAGACGATGCGAACTTTACCTACATGTATATTGAAGCACAGTACTTTAGTAAAGGTTAAGTTTTACAACAAATATCAAATAAAATGAAAGAAACTTGAGAATTGTTGTGGCAGCAAATTAACATCGATAGGTTTACCAAGAATGATCTGTTCAGACAAACATCCCGATTGTAGCTATTAGATTAATTTAACTAACACTTGGCGATCTGACAATAGCGAGCCCTCGACTGGAAAAATATCGCCGGCATTGCAGCGATGGCCATTTGGCTCCATCATTAGTTTTCAAACGATTGTTCGGAATTAAATGAAATGAAAATCAATAAACAAAAATGTGCCCTATCTCTTCGCGTGCTCCAACTTTACTACTCCTCGCATTTGGAAGCTATATTACCTACGAGAATCTGTGAGATTTGTGCAAACAATTAAATGCATGATAATGCCATCAACTTTGTAGACACACTCTGATCATTTTATCGATGATTATTTCATTAAAGTACAAAATTAGTTTTAGATTTAGAAAAACACGAATAGTACGAGGGCTTCGAATAACAAAGAATCCTTACAAAAATTGCAATTAGCACGCAATAGATAACGTTTTACCAAAAGAAATGAATCAATCCAGATGAAGATTATTTCCGCAACATAAAATCCTTAGAAGATTCATTCCCAACAGACTTTCTCTGTAACAATAACAAAACGCTGTCTTACGGTCTCAGGAGATCCACTTTGTGCATTCAAGGGTTACCAGTGAACGGCGAATGCGGTCAATTGATGTTGAGAAAGGTCAGACTTCGATTGATGTCTAAGTGATGCTTTTATTCTTTAAATATATTGAGAAGTGAAAGTTTCCAATTGTAGAAGCAAAAGAGGCACTTAACTCGCTCCACACTTGGAAAGCACATGTTGGAAAGAAGAAAATGCTCTTAAGTGGCTGATAATTCTGTAAGTGATCTCATTGTGAAGGAAGAAAGAAAAACTTCATTTTTAGAAGTGAATGAATATCTGTAAAGAAATATCGTCATACAATCTTTAATTCTTAGTCAACTTTTTGTGTCTATCTCTATCATGTTCCAAGATTATTGCAAAACGTTTGATGATTGAATTGGCAAACTAGTCTGGGAGTTATCACAAAGTTGCGCAGGGAATGAGGTCGTAGCTGAACATAACATTGCCTACTTCTTCACTACTACGAAGCCGCACGTCTGTCGACTTTGATAGTTTATCTATCATAGATAGCTTGGATAGAAAAAACTCATGCATTTACAATGGGGAAATTGTGACATATTAGCCATAAATGCGAGTTATTATTTAGAGTCATTGTCTGTAGATTAAAGGTGAAGAGGTATTTTTCAATGTGATTTGCATGGAAATAATCTACAATTATAATAATCTTCGTAATCTCTTCAATGTGGAAAAACTCTTCCGGTGAGGAAATGACACATCTTTATTGAAATTTCTATGAAAAGGTTGTGAAGTCATTACACATATGAGTGTTGTACTAGTCAAAGATAGAGTTTGAATAAAACCGACAGATGATATGAAACAGCATGACTTGTAGATGCTTTCTATGTAAATCATTCTGGAGAACTACCTCGTCAATCTGCAGTCAATAACTTAAGAAAATCGTGTTTATAGCCAATATCTCACAATTTCTCCGTCCCATTACATGGTGTTTTTCAATCCCGTCAATTTATGAAAGACAGGTGATCTCCCCCCGCAGGCGTGCGCCTTTGTAGCTATTCAATAGGTGCACATTGCTATGTGAAAGTTTCAGTATGACCTCGTTCCCCACACAACTTCGTGTTGGCTGCCGTCCGGCCTTTCAGTTATAAGATTGGAGCACTCGCATCTCCTTTCTATTCTTCACACCAAGTGACTTGAAATCTCTCGAATTTGATTAGGGATGCTAAATACAACATTGACTTTCGGTGATGAAGGGAAATTCGCAAAATGTATATCTGTGACGGTTCGATTTCATTAGTCTCTATTCCCTACTTCGATCATCCACTATCGAAGTTTGCCAAGGTAGAAGATGAAAGATTTAATGACTGTCAATGCAACCATTGAGAGACAAGTAATAATTGCGAGACATAATGGGAATATATTTACTTAATTATCTACAGAGGAGAATCGCTTATAATCAGATGAAATGGAGACGAGAAATGTCTAGCTTTGATATCATTGGAATCATGCTTAGGAATTCATTTCCGGAAAATCCTACCCACATGGATAGTTCCAAATAAATTGGTGCGGATACGCAACTTCAGAGCTAAAAATAGACAGCGAACAGAATGGACATCACTTCCATTGTGATTATTTAGTTCGTTTTTTAACTAGCTAGTTAAGTACTTCAGCTAGCAACTGGCTAGTTAGCTAGTAGTAAGGTAGTAGTTAGCTATTTAGCTACTAGTAGTTAGTTAGCTGCTAATTTCTACTTAGATCATAAGCTAGCTAGCTATTTAGCTAGTTGTCTAGCTAGTTAGTTAGGAATGTGAAATATAATTGGATACTCAGTTGGCATGTGAGATCTGATCTCATTGCAAACTAATAAGTGCTTGCTGTGCATGCACGTTTTTCCATCAATTTCATGAATGCCTACAAACCTCAAAGTCGTAAATACAATTTTGTGAGCAGGAAGTGCCTATTGAATATTGCGTCTTTAATGGACCCAGAAGCTTCATCAAGTGCTCAGTCTGGCATTCATTTTGCATTCGTTTTTGAAGAACAAATTTCGCAGAAAACTGGCACGCAAGAAACGATAAAAGCAGAGTAGAACGAAAGGTTATAATTTTGGGGAGTTCATCACCATTATTTGACACCCTCACAGTAGTAGGTCGGTTGCAGTTGACAGAAGCTTCTCATGCAACTTCGACTTGCTTATTTTACATTCAACTGTTTCATTTGATTTCACTTGTCTCTGAGTAACCCTTCAAAATCAACTCATTGTCCTCCAATATTATGCTTGGACTAACTACATCTTGAGGATTATTTAATAAGTTGTTTTTCCAACTTTTGCATCACGTCTCGTTTTCCTCGAAAATTATCGAAAAATAAAAGGCTACTGTGTTTTATTTTTGGTCGAATAGGCAACCAGGAATTGCTACATTGTCCTCAATGTCATTGCAGTCTGGTTTGGAAAGAGAGGTCTTGTTCTTGCCTCAATTGCTACATTCAGCTGAAGAACAAGACATCGACAGCGTTCTCCATCAATAAATGTTTCGGAGGTGAAAAATGAATGTTTTTCGACCATTTAGATTTATCAATATTCAATGACTTACACCGAAAATTGTGCCTAAGGTATCTTCACCAGAATTGACAATTATCATCACTATCTGTCATCTCCTTAGACATTTCAGTTTCAAATTCACCACGCACAAACATATAAAAATAAATTTCAAGAGTATTGATTCAATCTAACACGATAGTCTGTGATAGCACAGGATCGTCAGCAGTCATGTCATCACATCAGAGAGAGAGAGAGAGAGAGAGAGAGAGAGAGAGAGAGAGAGAGAGAGAGAGAGAGAGAGAGAGAGAGAGAGAGAGAGAGAGAGAGAGAGAGAGAGAGAGAGAGAGAGAGAGAGAGAGAGAGAGAGAGAGAGAGGAGAGAGAGAGAGAGAGAGAGAGAGAGAGAGAGAGAGAGAGAGAGAGAGAGAGAGAGAGAGAGAGAGAGAGAGGAGAGAGAGAGAGAGAGAGAGAGAGAGAGAGAGAGAGAGAGAGAGAGAGAGAGAGAGAGAGAGAGAGAGAGAGAGAGAGAGAGAGAGAGAGAGAGAGAGAGAGAGAGAGGAGAGAGAGAGAGAGAGAGAGAGAGAGAGAGAGAGAGAGAGAGAGAGAGAGAGAGAGAGAGAGAGAGAGAGAGAGAGAGAGAGAGAGAGAGAGAGAGAGAGAGAGAGAGAGAGAGAGAGAGAGAGAGAGAGGAGAGAGAGAGAGAGAGAGAGAGAGAGAGAGAGAGAGAGAGAGAGAGAGAGAGAGAGAGAGAGAGAGAGAGAGAGAGAGAGAGAGAGGAGAGAGAGAGAGAGAGAGAGAGGAGAGAGAGAGAGAGAGAGAGAGAGAGAGAGAGAGAGAGAGAGAGAGAGAGAGAGAGAGAGAGAGAGAGAGAGAGGAGAGAGAGAGAGAGAGAGAGAGAGAGAGAGAGAGAGAGAGAGAGAGAGAGAGAGAGAGAGAGAGAGAGAGAGAGAGAGAGAGAGAGAGAGAGAGAGAGGAGAGAGAGAGAGAGAGAGAGAGAGAGAGAGAGAGAGAGAGAGAGAGGAGAGAGAGAGAGAGAGAGAGAGAGAGAGAGAGAGAGAGAGAGAGAGAGAGAGAGAGAGAGAGAGAGAGAGAGAGAGAGAGAGAGAGAGAGAGAGAGAGAGAGAGAGAGAGAGGAGAGAGAGAGAGAGAGAGAGAGAGAGAGAGAGAGAGAGGAGAGAGAGAGAGAGAGAGAGAGAGAGAGAGAGAGAGAGAGAGAGAGAGAGAGAGAGAGAGAGAGAGAGAGAGGAGAGAGAGAGAGAGAGAGAGAGAGAGAGAGAGAGAGAGAGAGAGAGAGAGAGAGAGAGAGAGAGAGAGGAGAGAGAGAGAGAGAGAGAGAGAGAGAGAGAGAGAGAGAGAGAGAGAGAGGAGAGAGAGAGAGAGAGAGAGAGAGAGAGAGAGAGAGAGGAGAGAGAGAGAGAGAGAGAGAGAGGAGAGAGAGAGAGAGAGAGAGAGAGAGAGAGAGAGAGAGAGAGAGAGAGGAGAGAGAGAGAGAGAGGAGAGAGAGAGAGAGAGAGAGAGAGAGAGAGAGAGAGAGAGGAGAGAGAGAGAGAGGAGAGAGAGAGAGAGAGAGAGAGAGAGAGAGAGAGAGAGAGAGAGAGAGAGAGGAGAGAGAGAGAGAGAGAGAGGAGAGAGTGAGAGAGAGAGAGAGGAGAGAGAGAGAGAGAGAGAGGAGAGAGAGAGAGAGGAGAGAGAGAGAGAGAGAGAGAGAGAGAGAGAGAGAGAGAGAGAGAGAGAGAGAGAGAGAGAGAGAGAGAGAGAGAGGAGAGAGAGAGAGAGAGAGAGAGAGAGAGAGAGAGAGAGAGAGAGGAGAGAGAGAGAGAGAGAGGAGAGAGAGAGAGAGAGAGGAGAGAGAGAGAGAGAGAGAGAGAGGAGAGAGAGAGAGAGAGAGAGAGAGAGAGAGAGAGAGAGAGGAGAGAGAGAGAGAGAGAGAGAGAGAGAGAGAGAGAGAGAGGAGAGAGAGAGAGAGAGAGGAGAGAGAGAGAGAGAGAGAGAGAGAGAGAGAGGAGAGAGAGAGAGAGAGAGAGAGAGAGAGGAGAGAGAGAGAGAGAGATGAGAGAGAGAGAGAGAGAGAGAGAGAGAGAGAGAGAGAGAGATTCCAGACGAGGATCATAAAAATTAACTGCATTTCATTGCAGGAGGAAGCAATCAATTGGTTGTCACTGCAGGAGGAAGCAATCAGTTGGTTGTCATTGCAGGAGGAAGCAATCAATTGCAATTTCATTGCAGGAGGAAGCAATCAGTTGGTTGTCATTGCAGGAGGAAGCAATCAATTGATTTTCATTGCAGGAGGAAGCAATCAGTTGGTAGTCATTGCAGGAGGAAGCAATCAATTGATTTTCAATGCAGGAGGAAGCAATCAGTTGGTTGTCATTGCAGGAGGAAGCAATCAATTGGTTGTCATTGCAGGAGGAAGCAATCAGTTGGTAGTCATTGCAGGAGGAAGCAATCAATTGATTTTCAATGCAGGAGGAAGCAATCAGTTGGTTGTCATTGCAGGAGGAAGCAATCAATTGATTTTCAATGCAGGAGGAAGCAATCAGTTGGTTGTCATTGCAGGAGGAAGCAATCAATTGGTTGTCATTGCAGGAGGAAGCAATCAGTTGGTTGTCATTGCAGGAGGAAGCAATCAGTTGGTAGTCATTGCAGGAGGAAGCAATCAATTGGTTGTCATTGCAGGAGGAA
Source organism: Prostheceraeus crozeri (assembly GCA_907163375.1). Taxonomy (NCBI): domain Eukaryota; kingdom Metazoa; phylum Platyhelminthes; order Polycladida; family Euryleptidae; genus Prostheceraeus; species Prostheceraeus crozeri. The sequence goes on along the minus strand of CAJQUW010007987.1, from coordinate 104,996 downwards.
GCAATCAGTTGGTAGTCATTGCAGGAGGAAGCAATCAGTTGGTAGTCATTGCAGGAGGAAGCAATCAATTGGTTGTCATTGCAGGAGGAAGCAATCAGTTGGTAGTCATTGCAGGAGGAAGCAATCAGTTGGTAGTCATTGCAGGAGGAAGCAATCAATTGGTTGTCATTGCAGGAGGAAGCAATCAGTTGGTAGTCATTGCAGGAGGAAGCAATCAGTTGGTAGTCATTGCAGGAGGAAGCAATCAATTGCAATTTCATTGCAGGAGGAAGCAATCAGTTGGTTGTCATTGCAGGAGGAAGCAATCAGTTGGTAGTCATTGCAGGACGAAGCAATCAGTTGGTTGTCATTGCAGGAGGAAACAATGAATTTATTTTCATTGAAGGAGGAAGCAATCAATTAATTTGAATTATTGACATTGATACTTTGCTTCTACGCATTATGCTGTTTACAACTTTCATAAAGTAGCATAATGTCTCAGCATCAGTTTGCAGAGAAGTAGACGAGAGTATTGATAGATCTCATTCCAGACAGATTCTCATGCATCACAACTATTGTGATAATCAATCCTTGAAACTAGTGAGTGAAAACTCACACAGGCCTAGATAACAGAACATAAAGGAGATTGTCAAGTTACTGTAAAGATCTCGCGTTTCGCCAGATACAGAAAAGTAGATGATCCACCAAATAGCACAATAGTGCTGTAAAATGCTGTAGTTGGTTTGTGATAGGATACGGTTAATTGTACTGTCAAAGGATACGATTACAATTCTACGAAACTCCACCTCCTCTGTGCGCCTTGCATCACAGTTCTACGAAACTCCACCTCCTCTGTCCGCCTTGCATCACAGCACTACGAAACTCCACCTCCTCTGTCCGCCTTGCATCACAGTTCTACGAAACTCCACCTCCTCTGTCCGCCTTGCATCACAGGTCTACGAAACTCCACCTCCTCTGTCCGCCTTGCATCACAGTTCTACGAAACTCCACCTCCTCTGTCCGCCTTGCATCACAGTTCTACGAAACTCCACCTCCTCTGTCCGCCTTGCATCACAGTTCTACGAAACTCCTGCTCCTCTGTCCGCCTTGCATCACAGTTCTACGAAACTCCTGCTCCTCTGTCCGCCTTGCATCACAGTTCTACGAAACTCCACCTCCTCTGTCCGCCTTGCATCACAGCACTACGAAACTCCACCTCCTCCGTCCGCCTTGCATCACAGTTCTACAAAACTCCTGCTCCTCTGTCCGCCTTGCATCACAGTTCTACGAAACTCCACCTCCTCTGTCCGCCTTGCATCACAGCAGTACGAAACTCCACCTCCTCTGTCCGCCTTGCATCACAGTTCTACGAAACTCCACCTCCTCTGTCCGCCTTGCATCACAGCACTACGAAACTCCACCTCCTCCGTCCGCCTTGCATCACAGCACTACGAAACTCCACCTCCTCTGTCCGCCTTGCATCACAGCACTACGAAACTCCACCTCCTCTGTCCGAATTGCATCACAGCACTACGAAACTCCACCTCCTCCGTCCGCCTTGCATCACAATTCTACGAAACTCCACCTCCTTTTTCCGCCTTGCATCACAGCAATACGAAACTCCACCTCCTTTTTCCGCCTTGCATCACAGCACTACGAAACTCCACCTCCTCCGTCCGCCTTGCATCACAGCAATACGAAACTGCGACTCCTTTGTCCGACTTGCATCACAGCACTACGAAACTCCACCTCCTCTGTCCGCCTTGCATCACAGCACTACGAAACTCCACCTCCTCTGTCCGCCTTGCATCACAGCACTACGAAACTCCACCTCCTCTGTCCGCCTTGCATCACAGCACTACGAAACTCCACCTCCTCTGACCGCCTTGCATCACAGCACTACGAAACTCCACCTCCTCTGTGCGCCTTGCATCACAGCACTACGAAACTCCACCTCCTTTGTCCGCCTTGGATCACAATTCTACGAAAATCCATCTCCTCTGTCCGCCTTGCATCACAGCACTTCGATACTCCATCTCCTCTGTCCGCCTTGCATCACAGCACTACGAAACTCCACCTCCTCTGTCCGCCTTGCATCACAGCACTACGAAACTCCACCTCCTCTGTCCGCCTTGCATCACAGTTCTACGAAACTCCATCTCCTCTGTCCGCCTTGCATCACAGCACTACGAAACTCCATCTCCTCTGTCCGCCTTGCATCACAGCACTACGAAACTCCACCTCCTCCGTCCGCCTTGCATCACAGTTCTACGAAACTTCACCTCCTTTGTCCGCCTTGCATCAAAGGTCTACGAAACTCCACCTCCTCTGTCCGAATTGCATCACAGTTCTACGAAACTCCACCTCCTCTGTCCGCCTTGCATCACAGCACTACGAAACTCCACCTCCTTTGTCCGCCTTGCATCAAAGGTCTACGAAACTCCACCTCCTCTGTCCGCCTTGCATCACAGTTCTACGAAACTCCACCTCCTCTGTCCGCCTTGCATCACAGCACTACGAAACTCCACCTCCTCTGTCCGCCTTGCATCACAGTTCTACGAAACTCCACCTCCTCTGTCCGCCTTGCATCACAGCACTACGAAACTCCACCTCCTTTGTCCGCCTTGCATCAAAGGTCTACGAAACTCCACCTCCTCTGTCCGACTTGCATCACAGTTCTACGAAACTCCACCTCCTCTGTCCGCCTTGCATCACAGTTCTACGAAACTCACCTCCTCTGTCCGCCTTGCATCACAGCAGTACGAAACTCCACCTCCTTTGTCCGCCTTGCATCAAAGGTCTACGAAACTCCACCTCTTCTGTCCGCCTTGCATCACAGCAGTACGAAACTCCACCTCCTCTGTCCGCCTTGCATCACAGTTCTACGAAACTCCACCTCCTCTGTCCGCCTTGCATCACAGCACTACGAAACTCCACCTCCTCCGTCCGCCTTGCATCACAGTTCTACGAAACTCCACCTCCTTTGTCCGCCTTGCATCAAAGGTCTACGAAACTCCACCTCCTCTGTCCGCCTTGCATCACAGCAGTACGAAACTCCACCTCCTCTGTCCGCCTTGCATCACAGCACTACGAAACTCCACCTCCTCTGTACGCCTTGCATCACAGCACTACGAAACTCCACCTCCTTTGTCCGCCTTGCATCAAAGGTCTACGAAACTCCACCTCCTCTGTCCGCCTTGCATCACAGCACTTCGATACTCCATCTCCTCTGTCCGCCTTGCATCACAGCACTACGAAACTCCACCTCCTCTGTCCGCCTTGCATCACAGCACTACGAAACTCCACCTCCTCTGTCCGCCTTGCATCACAGTTCTACGAAACTCCACCTCCTCTGTCCGCCTTGCATCACAGCACTACGAAACTCCATCTCCTCTGTCCGCCTTGCATCACAGCACTACGAAACTCCACCTCCTCCGTCCGCCTTGCATCACAGTTCTACGAAACTCCACCTCCTTTGTCCGCCTTGCATCAAAGGTCTACGAAACTCCACCTCCTCTGTCCGAATTGCATCACAGTTCTACGAAACTCCACCTCCTCTGTCCGCCTTGCATCACAGCACTACGAAACTCCACCTCCTTTGTCCGCCTTGCATCAAAGGTCTACGAAACTCCACCTCCTCTGTCCGACTTGCATCACAGTTCTACGAAACTCCACCTCCTCTGTCCGCCTTGCATCAGTTCTACGAAACTCCACCTCCTCTGTCCGCCTTGCATCACAGTTCTACGAAACTCCACCTCCTTTGTCCGCCTTGCATCAAAGGTCTACGAAACTCCACCTCTTCTGTCCGCCTTGCATCACAGCAGTACGAAACTCCACCTCCTCTGTCCGCCTTGCATCACAGTTCTACGAAACTCCACCTCCTCTGTCCGCCTTGCATCACAGCAGTACGAAACTCCACCTCCTCTGTCCGCCTTGCATCACAGCACTACGAAACTCCACCTCCTTTGTCCGCCTTGCATCAAAGTTCTACGAAACTCCACCTCCTCTGTCCGACTTGCATCACAGTTCTACGAAACTCCACCTCCTCTGTCCGCCTTGCATCACAGTTCTACGAAACTCTACCTCCTCTGTCCGCCTTGCATCACAGCAGTACGAAACTCCACCTCCTCTGTCCGCCTTGCATCACAGTTCTACGAAACTCCACCTCCTCTGTCCGCCTTTCATCACAGCACTACGAAACTCCACCTCCTTTGTCCGCCTTGCATCACAGTTCTACGAAACTCCACCTCCTCTGTCCGCCTTGCATCACAGCACTACGAAACTCCACCTCCTTTGTCCGCCTTGCATCAAAGGTCTACGAAACTCCACCTCCTCTGTCCGCCTTGCATCACAGTTCTACGAAACTCCACCTCCTCTGTCCGCCTTGCATCACAGCAGTACGAAACTCCACCTCCTCTGTCCGCCTTGCATCACAGTTCTACGAAACTCCACCTCCTCTGTCCGCCTTGCATCACAGCACTACGAAACTCCACCTCCTTTGTCCGCCTTGCATCAAAGGTCTACGAAACTCCACCTCCTCTGTCCGCCTTGCATCACAGTTCTACGAAACTCCACCTCCTCTGTCCGCCTTGCATCACAGTTCTACGAAACTCCACCTCCTCTGTCCGCCTTGCATCACAGCAGTACGACACTCCACCTCCTTTGTCCGCCTTGCATCAAAGGTCTACGAAACTCCACCTCTTTTGTCCGCCTTGCATCACAGCAGTACGAAACTCCACCTCTCTGTCCGCCTTGCATCACAGTTCTACGAAACTCCACCTCCTCTGTCCGCCTTGCATCACAGCACTACGAAACTCCACCTCCTCCGTCCGCCTTGCATCACAGTTCTACGAAACTCCACCTCCTTTGTCCGCCTTGCATCAAAGGTCTACGAAACTCCACCTCCTCTGTCCGCCTTGCATCACAGCAGTACGAAACTCCACCTCCTCTGTCCGCCTTGCATCACAGCACTACGAAACTCCACCTCCTCTGTCCGCCTTGCATCACAGCAGTACGAAACTCCACCTCCTCTGTCCGCCTTGCATCACAGTTCTACGAAACTCCACCACCTTTGTCCGCCTTGCATCAAAGGTCTACGAAACTCCACCTCCTCTGTCCGCCTTGCATAACAGCACTTCGATACTCCATCTCCTCTGTCCGCCTTGCATCACAGCACTACGAAACTCCACCTCCTCTGTCCGCCTTGCATCACAGCACTACGAAACTCCACCTCCTTTGTCCGCCTTGCATCACAGCAGTACGAACCTCCACCTCCTCTGTCCGCCTTGCATCACAGCACTACGAAACTCCATCTCCTCTGTCCGCCTTGCATCACAGCACTACGAAACTCCACCTCCTCCGTCCGCCTTGCATCACAGTTCTACGAAACTCCACCTCCTTTGTCCGCCTTGCATCAAAGGTCTACGAAACTCCACCTCCTCTGTCCGAATTGCATCACAGTTCTACGAAACTCCACCTCCTCTGTCCGCCTTGCATCACAGCAGTACGAAACTCCACCTCCTCTGTCCGCCTTGCATCAAAGGTCTACGAAACTCCACCTCCTCTGTCCGACTTGCATCACAGTTCTACGAAACTCCACCTCCTCTGTCCGCCTTGCATCACAGTTCTACGAAACTCCACCTCCTCTGTCCGCCTTGCATCACAGTTCTACGAAACTCCACCTCCTTTGTCCGCTTGCATCAAAGGTCTACGAAACTCCACCTCTTCTGTCCGCCTTGCATCACAGCAGTACGAAACTCCACCTTTTCTGTCCGCCTTGCATCACAGTTCTACGAAACTCCACCTCCTCTGTCCGCCTTGCATCACAGCAGTACGAAACTCCACCTCCTCTGTCCGCCTTGCATCACAGCACTACGAAACTCCACCTCCGTTGTCCGCCTTGCATCAAAGGTCTACGAAACTCCACCTCCTCTGTCCGACTTGCATCACAGTTCTACGAAACTCCACCTCCTCTGTCCGCCTTGCATCACAGTTCTACGAAACTCTACCTCCTCTGTCCGCCTTGCATCACAGCAGTACGAAACTCCACCTCCTCTGTCCGCCTTGCATCACAGTTCTACGAAACTCCACCTCCTCTGTCCGCCTTTCATCACAGCACTACGAAACTCCACCTCCTTTGTCCGCCTTGCATCACAGTTCTACGAAACTCCACCTCCTTTGTCGGCCTTTCATCACAGCACTACGAAACTCCACCTCCTTTGTCCGCCTTGCATCACAGCACTACGAAACTCCACCTCCTCTGTCCGCCTTGCATCACAGTTCTACGAAACTCCACCTCCTCTGTCCGCCTTGCATCACAGCACTACGAAACTCCACCTCCTCTGTGCGCCTTGCATCACAGCACTACGAAACTCCACCTCCTTTGTCCGCCTTGGATCACAATTCTACGAAAATCCATCTCCTCTGTCCGCCTTGCATCACAGCACTTCGATACTCCATCTCCTCTGTCCGCCTTGCATCACAGCACTACGAAACTCCACCTCCTCTGTCGACCTTGCATCACAGCACTACGAAACTCCACCTCCTCTGTCCGCCTTGCATCACAGTTCTACGAAACTCCATCTCCTCTGTCCGCCTTGCATCACAGCACTACGAAACTCCATCTCCTCTGTCCGCCTTGCATCACAGCACTACGAAACTCCACCTCCTCCGTCCGCCTTGCATCACAGTTCTACGAAACTTCACCTCCTTTGTCCGCCTTGCATCAAAGGTCTACGAAACTCCACCTCCTCTGTCCGAATTGCATCACAGTTCTACGAAACTCCACCTCCTCTGTCCGCCTTGCATCACAGCACTACGAAACTCCACCTCCTCTGTCCGCCTTGCATCACAGTTCTACGAAACTCCACCTCCTCTGTCCGCCTTGCATCACAGCAGTACGACACTCCACCTCCTTTGTCCGCCTTGCATCAAAGGTCTACGAAACTCCACCTCTTCTCTCCGCCTTGCATCACAGCAGTACGAAACTCCACCTCCTCTGTCCGCCTTGCATCACAGTTCTACGAAACTCCACCTCCTCTGTCCGCCTTGCATCACAGCACTACGAAACTCCACCTCCTCCGTCCGCCTTGCATCACAGTTCTACGAAACTCCACCTCCTTTGTCCGCCTTGCATCAAAGGTCTACGAAACTCCACCTCCTCTGTCCGCCTTGCATCACAGCAGTACGAAACTCCACCTCCTCTGTCCGCCTTGCATCACAGCACTACGAAACTCCACCTCCTCTGTCCGCCTTGCATCACAGCAGTACGAAACTCCACCTCCTCTGTCCGCCTTGCATCACAGTTCTACGAAACTCCACCACCTTTGTCCGCCTTGCATCAAAGGTCTACGAAACTCCACCTCCTCTGTCCGCCTTGCATAACAGCACTTCGATACTCCATCTCCTCTGTCCGCCTTGCATCACAGCACTACGAAACTCCACCTCCTCTGTCCGCCTTGCATCACAGCACTACGAAACTCCACCTCCTTTGTCCGCCTTGCATCACAGCACTACGAAACTCCACCTCCTCTGTCCGCCTTGCATCACAGCACTACGAAACTCCATCTCCTCTGTCCGCCTTGCATCACAGCACTACGAAACTCCACCTCCTCCGTCCGCCTTGCATCACAGTTCTACGAAACTCCACCTCCTTTGTCCGCCTTGCATCAAAGGTCTACGAAACTCCACCTCCTCTGTCCGAATTGCATCACAGTTCTACGAAACTCCACCTCCTCTGTCCGCCTTGCATCACAGCAGTACGAAACTCCACCTCCTCTGTCCGCCTTGCATCAAAGGTCTACGAAACTCCACCTCCTCTGTCCGACTTGCATCACAGTTCTACGAAACTCCACCTCCTCTGTCCGCCTTGCATCACAGTTCTACGAAACTCCACCTCCTCTGTCCGCCTTGCATCACAGTTCTACGAAACTCCACCTCCTTTGTCCGCCTTGCATCAAAGGTCTACGAAACTCCACCTCTTCTGTCCGCCTTGCATCACAGCAGTACGAAACTCCACCTTTTCTGTCCGCCTTGCATCACAGTTCTACGAAACTCCACCTCCTCTGTCCGCCTTGCATCACAGCAGTACGAAACTCCACCTCCTCTGTCCGCCTTGCATCACAGCACTACGAAACTCCACCTCCGTTGTCCGCCTTGCATCAAAGGTCTACGAAACTCCACCTCCTCTGTCCGACTTGCATCACAGTTCTACGAAACTCCACCTCCTCTGTCCGCCTTGCATCACAGTTCTACGAAACTCTACCTCCTCTGTCCGCCTTGCATCACAGCAGTACGAAACTCCACCTCCTCTGTCCGCCTTGCATCACAGTTCTACGAAACTCCACCTCCTCTGTCCGCCTTTCATCACAGCACTACGAAACTCCACCTCCTTTGTCCGCCTTGCATCACAGTTCTACGAAACTCCACCTCCTTTGTCGGCCTTTCATCACAGCACTACGAAACTCCACCTCCTTTGTCCGCCTTGCATCACAGCACTACGAAACTCCACCTCCTCTGTCCGCCTTGCATCACAGTTCTACGAAACTCCACCTCCTCTGTCCGCCTTGCATCACAGCACTACGAAACTCCACCTCCTCTGTCCGCCTTGCATCACAGCACTACGAAACTCCACCTCCCTTGTCCGCCTTGCATCACAATTCTACGAAACTCCACCTCCTATGTCCGCCTTGCATCACAGCACTACGAAACTCCACCTCCTTTGTCCGCCTTGCATCACAGCACTACGAAACTCCACCTCCTCTGTCGACCTTGCATCACAGCACTACGAAACTCCACCTCCTCTGTCCGCCTTGCATCACAGTTCTACGAAACTCCACCTCCTCTGTCCGCCTTGCATCACAGCACTACGAAACTCCATCTCCTCTGTCCGCCTTGCATCACAGCACTACGAAACTCCACCTCCTCCGTCCGCCTTGCATCACAGTTCTACGAAACTTCACCTCCTTTGTCCGCCTTGCATCAAAGGTCTACGAAACTCCACCTCCTCTGTCCGAATTGCATCACAGTTCTACGAAACTCCACCTCCTCTGTCCGCCTTGCATCACAGCACTACGAAACTCCACCTCCTTTGTCCGCCTTGCATCAAAGGTCTACGAAACTCCACCTCCTCTGTCCGCCTTGCATCACAGTTCTACGAAACTCCACCTCCTCTGTCCGCCTTGCATCACAGCACTACGAAACTCCACCTCCTCTGTCCGCCTTGCATCACAGTTCTACGAAACTCCACCTCCTCTGTCCGCCTTGCATCACAGCACTACGAAACTCCACCTCCTTTGTCCGCCTTGCATCACAGCACTACGAAACTCCACCTCCTCTGTCCGCCTTGCATCACAGTTCTACGAAACTCCACCTCCTCTGTCCGCCTTTCATCACAGGTCTACGAAACTCCACCTCCTCTGTCCGCCTTGCATCACAGCAGTACGAAACTCCACCTCCTCTGTCCGCCTTGCATCACAGCACTACGAAACTCCACCTCCTCTGTCCGCCTTGCATCACAGCAGTACGAAACTCCACCTCCTCTGTCCGCCTTGCATCACAGTTCTACGAAACTCCACCTCCTCTGTCCGCCTTGCATCACAGCACTACGAAACTCCACCTCCTCTGTCCGCCTTGCATCACAGTTCTACGAAACTCCACCTCCTCTGTCCGCCTTGCATCACAGTTCTACGAAACTCCACCTCCTCTGTCCGCCTTGCATCACAGCACTACGAAACTCCACCTCCTCTGTCCGCCTTGCATCACAGCACTACGAAACTCCACCTCCTCTGTCCGCCTTGCATCACAGCACTACGAAACTCCACCTCCTCTGTCCGCCTTGCATCACAGTTCTACGAAACTCCACCTCCTCTGTCCGCCTTGCATCACAGCACTACGAAACTCCACCTCCTCTGTCCGCCTTGCATCACAGCACTACGAAACTCCACCTCCTCTGTCCGCCTTGCATCACAGTTCTACGAAACTCCACCTCCTCTGTCAGCCTTGCATCAAAGGTCTACGAAACTCCACCTCCTCTGTCCGAATTGCATCACAGTTCTACGAAACTCCACCTCCTCTGTCCGCCTTGCATCACAGCACTACGAAACTCCACCTCCTTTGTCCGCCTTGCATCAAAGGTCTACGAAACTCCACCTCCTCTGTCCGACTTGCATCACAGTTCTACGAAACTCCACCTCCTCTGTCCGCCTTGCATCACAGTTCTACGAAACTCCACCTCCTCTGTCCGCCTTGCATCACAGTTCTACGAAACTCCACCTCCTTTGTCCGCCTTGCATCAAAGGTCTACGAAACTCCACCTCTTCTGTCCGCCTTGCATCACAGCAGTACGAAACTCCACCTCCTCTGTCCGCCTTGCATCACAGTTCTACGAAACTCCACCTCCTCTGTCCGCCTTGCATCACAGCAGTACGAAACTCCACCTCCTCTGTCCGCCTTGCATCACAGCACTACGAAACTCCACCTCCTCTGTCCGCCTTGCATCAAAGGTCTACGAAACTCCACCTACTCTGTCCGCCTTGCATCACAGTTCTACGAAACTCCACCTCCTCTGTCCGCCTTGCATCACAGTTCTACGAAACTCCACTCCTCTGTCCGCCTTGCATCACAGCACTACGAAACTCCACCTCCTCTGTCCGCCTTGCATCACAGTTCTACGAAACTCCACCTCCTCTGTCCGCCTTGCATCACAGCACTACGAAACTCCACCTCCTTTGTCCGCCTTGCATCACAGTTCTACGAAACTCCACCTCCTCTGTCCGCCTTGCATCACAGCACTACGAAACTCCACCTCCTCTGTCCGCCTTGCATCACAGATCTACGAAACTCCACCTCCTCTGTCCGCCTTGCATCACAGCACTACGAAACTCCACCTCCTCTGTCCGCCTTGCATCACAGCACTACGAAACTCCACCTCCTCTGTCCGCCTTGCATCACAGTTCTACGAAACTCCACCTCCTCTGTCCGCCTTGCATCACAGCACTACGAAACTCCACCTCCTCTGTCCGCCTTGCATCACAGCACTACGAAACTCCACCTCCTCTGTCCGCCTTGCATCACAGTTCTACGAAACTCCACCTCCTCTGTCCGCCTTGCATCACAGTTCTACGAAACTCCACCTCCTCTGTCCGCCTTGCATCACAGCACTACGAAACTCCACCTCCTCTGTCCGCCTTGCATCACAGCACTACGAAACTCCACCTCCTCTGTCCGCCTTGCATCACAGTTCTACGAAACTCCACCTCCTCTGTCCGCCTTGCATCACAGTTCTACGAAACTCCACCTCCTCTGTCCGCCTTGCATCACAGTTCTACGAAACTCCACCTCCTCTGTCCGCCTTGCATCACAGTTCTACGAAACTCCACCTCCTCTGTCCGCCTTGCATCACAGCACTACGAAACTCCACCTCCTCTGTCCGCCTTGCATCACAGTTCTACGAAACTCCACCTCCTTTGTCCGCCTTGCATCAAAGGTCTACGAAACTCCACCTCCTCTGTCAGCCTTGCATCACAGCACTACGAAACTCCACCTCCTCTGTCCGCCTTGCATCACAGCACTACGAAATTCCACCTCCTTTGTCCGCCTTGCATCAAAGGTCTACGAAACTCCACCTCCTCTGTCCGAATTGCATCACAGTTCTACGAAACTCCACCTCCTCTGTCCGCCTTGCATCACAGCACTACGAAACTCCACCTCCTCTGTCCGCCTTGCATCACAGCACTACGAAACTCCACCTCCTTTGTCCGCCTTGCATCACAGTTCTACGAAACTCCACCTCCTTTGTCGGCCTTGCATCACAGTTCTACGAAACTCCACCTCCTCTGTCCGCCTTGCATCACAGCACTACGAAACTCCACCTCCTCTGTCCGCCTTGCATCACAGCACTACGAAACTCAACCTCCTCTTTTCGCCTTGCATCACAATTCTACGAAACTCCACCTCCTCTGTCCGCCTTGCATCACGACACTACGAAACTCCACCTCCTCTGTCCGCCTTGCATCACAGTTCTACGAAACTCCACCTCCTCTGTCCGCCTTGCATCACAGCACTACGAAACTCAACCTCCTCTGTCAGCCTTGCATCACAGTTCTACGAAACTCCACCTCCTTTGTCCTCCTTGCATCACAGCACTACGAAACTCCACCTCCTCTGTCCGCATTGCATCACAGTACTACGAAACTCGACTTTCTCTTTACAGTCCGGTCTAAACAAAAATAATTCTGGCTTTGTTCCCATCATGTCTGTAGACGCATGAGCTGGTGACATTTCCGTCGCTGAAATCGTCTCTTATCTCAAAATGTTGCAACAATCTCAACTGCATAGAGTTCGGAGTTGATATTGCACCTCAACACGCGGTTCCTTTGAAGGCTTTTGAGTCTGTAGACGGATAAAATGTTCGTGACACAAATTGGCACCTGCATTTCCACCTGAATGGCTAATCTTCTACTGCTTCCTAATTCTCTCTTTCATCTCTATCGCTGCTGTAAGCCGTCGCGTGATGCCGTCAAATTACTGACTTGTCCGTTCAGTTGAAATTCCCAATTGTGTTTCCTTGGTTTTCTTATCTTTCGTAATAAGAAACAAGCAAGACAATTATTGAAAACTTATCTGAGTACTTCGAGCAACAGTAAAACACGTCTGACAAAGCGAACATGTTCGCTATTCATTGGTATCTTCATCCGAGATGTAATTGGGACCTTTTCGGGTCTGGAATCGAGTCAGGGCAGGCCAGACTCGCACACTTCTCATGCCCACAAGGAAATCTTCTGCTTGATCGTCTGAGACTAAATGAATAGTTACCTTCATATACTGAGTGAATGATTTTTCTGATATTGGTTGCTTGAAGAGAATTGTGAAGTCTCAACCATGCATTATAGATAGCAGCGCGGAAGAACATCGAGCAGGCTGTTGGAGATCTTGATAAATAATTAGAATCATGCACGTCTTCAACTCATAGTTAAAAACATTCAAATCGAAGACTTAAAGGAAAATGTGTGAATGAAACCCTGAGTTGACGTCATAGCGTTGATATGCCTAGAGGAAGCTGAGACGTGACTCGAATCTGATCATGTCCGCTCATGTGACGCATTGTCAGAAATTTGTTTGACTAATGTCAACTGATTCCCTGAAAATCTTAGACGTGGAGGTTGAAAGCAAATGTCCTTTAGTAGAGGCAAGAATGATATAAGTATCGAACTTGATATTTAAGCAAACTGACATCCATACGTCGTCATTGGTTCGTATAGCAACTCTGCAGAGAATCTTAAAACTTCAGTGAACGTTGAGAAAATATTTATATCACATTTACTATGTAGCATTTTATACTTTTACCAAGACTTTGATGACAAGTTCTTGTAACATAAGTCATGATATCATTACAATCGTAGCATCTTAGGAGTTGCCCAGGTGTCAGCTTAGATTTTGGAAAATATTAAAACTCAATTGTTTCACATCCATTAAATGAATGAAAGGAATGTTTCATAGATAAAAATGCAATCTCTGAGCCATTTTGATCACATTTGTGATCCAACCTGCAATTCAGGTCTCCCAGTCCTTTTCTTGAGACTTAGAATAAAATTAACATAGGAGTTATTTCTTCTACAAAGTAATGGATCTTAAAACAAGTTTTCTCTCCACAGCTACGCAGCTTATGAGAAAAATTGCAGAAGAACTGAAAATCTGAAAATTTCAAATGTATATTATTGAATTAGTTATTAACAGAAAACTCGACAGGGAAGCTATGAAAGCAGGGAAGCAGTAGATGAACAATAATACATGCAGCACCGAGAAGGAAGGTGAGGATTTCAAAGGAATAAATTGATCGTTATATTTTATTATTAAAGTGCAAAGTGTTCACACCCATCACGAGTCCTGATAGTATGTTGTACTAGAAAGGCGCATGTGCCTTTCATTGCTTTGAATTGGCCCTTGGAGGGGAATTTTCCAGTGGGGAGTCTGAGTTCTCTCTGGTAGAGATTTTCAGAAATTGATTGCGATTTAATTGATATTTTCAATCAATTAATTGACATCAATTAATCCATGGGTTGAAGAATCCTATTAGCCGAGATTGGACACCTCGCAAATGGTCTTGATATCTGTTGCAATAGTTGTTGTCTAATGAATTAACTCCTAGATATTAGAAGCGTACGCACGCGTGTTCCGTCCTGCTGTTGAAGACAGGCTTCCATGAAAGAAGTAGACTACTGAGAAACAAAAAGTTGTCCAGATATTAGAATCATCTGTGAGAACTTCTTCATAATCGAGTGTTGCGTGTCGGATGAGTCCTTCAGTTGATATTAGATAGGCATAAAAATTACCCACTGAGTATCTGAATGGTGTAGACCTAATTTTAGCATAATTGCGGACAAATGCATCGAACAGAATTGTCTTTATCAGCAAACAATTTATAGTAATGGGAACCTGATTGTTGAACTGAGAAATTTATGTTATCAATTTATTGACATTAATTAATTAAAATTCAATTAACTTTTGACAATTCCTGCTCTCTTGTGCAGCTGAAAGGACCTCATCCATCGCATATACAGTCCTTTGCTGTCGACGATGCCACTTGTCGCAGTATAACTTGATTGTTGCATCTTAGTCCTTGTAGACCGTCACAAGAAAACTTTAAAATCAAATATAGTGATTGCGGACCGGTGAAGATGCGTCGAAATTAATTAAAATGCCTCAATAATTATCAATTTTCTTCATAATTTCAGCTGTAAATTATCGGATCTCGGAATCATGAATGAAAAGTCATCGATTTGAAGATGGAATTCTTCTTAATCTTTCTCTCATTTGCGTGAGTTGGATGATGTCCATGGACGGTTAAACGTGTTGTTCTGAATCCTTTGACTATCTCTGATGGAGAAGATGTGACGTTCATGTCACGCAATCATTAGAGATAGTAATTTCAAACTTTTTGCCTATTTTCCCGTTTTCAGGCTTCAAATTGTTTTCCTTCGAATCCTCCGCTTTTTTCTTTTCTCGTTTCCAGCACGTGAGGTTGCCTGAATAGATTGACTCACAGGGATCGATTTCTGCAGTGAAAAATAAGCTTTTCTTACCAGCACAGGTGTCTTTCTCTGAATCAGTGAAACTTTCATCCCTAACTACTGTTCTAGACTGAGAAATACTTCTTTTTTTCATCTGCAAACTTTTTCACAAGTGTTCACGAAAGGTTGGACAGTTTTTAACCTCTTGCAGTTCAACGCTCGCAAAAAATATAAACAGCAAAGACGCTCATTATTCGTTTTCATTTAATAGACAATGTGGTGCGCATATCACAAGGCTGAATCCGGGTCGGGTCCGCGGGTACGTCAGAGTCCTACGGTTCCAGCGCTCCGGGTCTATGGACCCGAAGTGGAAATCTTCTACTAGCCATAATATAACATGGCTGTTGGCACTTGCAAAATTATTGTAAAATGTTGAGGAATCTGGAGATTTGTATTCAAGTATGTGTACTCCTACAGCACAGTGTACGACACTAACTACTGTCATTTTCTTTAAAAGAACTTGATTTTGGAATTAAATCTATTTCAACGTGTTACTCGACGCAGTGATTGAACCGCATAGCGTTCAGACACACATTCATCACACACAGCGTACGTGCAGAGAGAGCCGACCTAACCCAGAGAAATCTCGTTATTATCAACCAATAAGAGACGTCCTTACCAAGTCAATGATACAATACATTTAGTCTACGCATTTATACGTCACATGCATGAGGGTGTATCGCTTATAGGCCTGCATTAGAATTATTAGCCTAATGCCTAGGCCATCACAATCGTTCGGTCCTAAAACTTTTAAGGCTATAAAGTGTATTGCATCTTGTGAATAGGTTATCATACAAGCTTAAATCTATCCCTAGATGTAAAGCGATGTATGTGCAACACAGATACGCGCTTTGTATAAGCATAGGCCTACTGTTTTTCTTTCTTACTATGGAAATGAGGAAAACATTTCCGGGTCCGCGTATCCGTCCGGGTGGTACGGGTCCATGTTTGCCCGGGATCGTGGGTTAACCCGGATTGAACCCAAGATCAAGATCTTATGAAAAAAAGCTCAATTGCTAAGTGCTATGTGCACTAGTTATGCGCTTCATCGGTGATGTATGCGAGAATGTGGTTAATACTCGCATGTGTATAGCTTCATAGACAAAATAATGTTCACAATGATATGAGCTCATGAATTCAAGGCATTCATTCCATGTCAAAAATTATGGCTTAAAACTCCGAATGAGGCAAAAATTGTGGCTTAAAAACTCAGAATGAAGCAAAAATTGTGGCTTAAAAACTCAGAATGAAGCAAAAATTGTGGCTTAAAAACTCAGAATGAAGCAAAAATTGTGGCTTAAAAACTCAGAATGAAGCAAAAATTGTGGCTTAAAAATTTAGAATGAGGCAAAAATTACGACTTCAAACTTAGAATGGGGCAAAGAGTTATTATCACTAAATGCAAATTTTGTGAATGCTCACTGCTGTCAACTTTTCATAGCTGCACAAGACTTTGGTCAAATGCAAAGCAAACTAAACACCCTAAATAAACCTAACAAACGACCTGAAAAACCGTAAACAAACTAAACAAAACTTTCCTTTTCACAATTCATGCATTTCTATTTCCAGAGAACATCTCAGTTCTCATTGCGCTGATTCAGTCAAAGTTTGTCGATTAAGTTTTGCTATTTTTATTATATTTCATTTGTTGGCGAAGAGGATTGCTGTCTGAGAGCACATTCCCTTAAAATTACTCCAGATACGTCAGATGTGAATCAGCTGTGACTGCTAATATTCATTGATATCATTCACAATTGACAAGAATTTGCATTCCAAATTTTGCTCTCTGCTTTTCCCAGAATCCGTTTCCAAGTTATCGTTATTCTGTTAGCATCGATGGTTGCCGAAAGAATACGCATAAATATTGTGAAATGACTGAGTTGTTATCTCACTAAAGGGGTGAGTGATTTTCATGTTCCCAGACCATCCGACAGAGCTCGCTATCAAGTTCACGTGAAGATCGTCGCCTCTAGTCGTATGGACAACAATTTGACAACATATTTAACTCCAGAGATGACTGTCAGAGATATTGAGGGAGCATTTTGTAAAAGTTTCCTGTGTGGTCAAACTTTAGATGAAGGCCTTTGCTACTAGAAATAACAAGAATTAGAAAATTATATCGCAGTCAAACAACAGCAGTCTGATACAGAATTACAACGTTGTAAATTGTAGAAGTAAATTACAGATTGTTTCATAAAAAATGGATCACCCTTAAACATCTCCTTAACTTCAACTTTGTCTAACTCCGCCAAACTTGAACGAATTTCTCTGAAATTTGGAAGATATGTCAGTTGTGCTTACTAATATAATTGTTGGAAATTTCAAGCATGAATATTGAGTTGTTTTCCTGTTATAGATAAAAAAGTAGTAGATAATTTGATCTTCATTTAGCAATGTTACACAAAATCATACCTCACTCTTATAAAATTACATATGTTTCCTTTGTTATGTAATATGTTGTTCTACAAGCCAAAAGCTATCAAGCAAAACAAAAATAAAGAAAATCGGTCAATCAGAGCCAGTATAGCACCAAGCACCATTATTCATCAACAATAATGTAACTGCTACATGTGATTAACTGGACTTCATGTTCCATAGCTTCCTGACTTCGTTGCGGTGGTGTTGGCAGCACTCCTGATTGCTTTCAGCTAGAAATCTATCTCTTACCGGTTGAAAACAATACAAAGCACAAATGAACAATAACGAGATCGCATTCACAAAAGGCAAAGTGTCAGCCTTGCTAGAACTACTTCACATACAGAAGGGAAACATGAATTCTGAACGCTATGTGAATGCTTTACGAATGAACATTGGCCAAATGACAAATCAACTTGGTTATTTATGGATGATAATGCTACGTGTCACAGGAGTAGTAGAGTCAACTTATGCAAGTCTCAATTAGGGCTTAGGACATTATCTTGGCCAGCTCGTTCTCCTGATCTGAATCCCATAGAAAATGTATGGAGTATTCTAAAACGTAACGTTCGTCGTTCACTGCTACCTACAGATGGCGTATCACAACTTACGTCACTGTTAAAAAGAGAGTGGAGAAAGTTAGATCAGTCGTAAATCAACGATATCATCGAATCAATGCCTAGATGAATTGGTAATGTCATTGACAATAAGGGTAGGGCCACAAAATATTAGCTTCTTAAGAACCGTTACTGTATCATAGCTTATCAGATTATATAAGGACATTTAAATATATTAGGGACATGAAATAACATGAAAAATGCTTTCTGTATCATACTTATGTTTTATTTAGTCAAATTTTAGTATGATCCACTTTTTATGAAACGGACTGTAGTTCGAAGAAAGTAATTGAAAAATCAAAATTCAAAACATGAGCTGTTGTTTGAGGGCGAATGTGAAATCTTTATCATCAAACGTCGATGAATGAATTTTAAGCTCTGAATACATGCCCTGTATGCATGTTATCTATCTTTAGTATTTTGATTAATGCTGAAATGTGTCGATGCGTCGATGATTGTTATCGATATTTCTTCGATGAGTCAATGCGATCACTGCCCGTGGCACAGTGGTTAAGGGCTTGGCCTAGTGACCTCTTGGTCCAGAGGTCGAGCCCCGAAAGTGTCATTGGAAGTCGGCAGGATGGACATCCGGACTAAAAGTGCTACAACGCTCCAGATTAAAGTCTGACTGTATTAGCATCGTCCAAGCCCCAGTATGGGGGAGTAGTGACGCTAAACCATCATTTTTTGAGTACTCAGATGCTTTGAATAGAATGGCAATGATCATGAATTTTCGGAAGCAGAACATTCCTCGTATTCTGTTACTTGAATGGCGTCAGAATATCAGGTGCTTCTGGGTCCTTTTCGTTTCTTTTATATTCTGGACTTAATGGATATCTTTACAACTTGATCAATCATAAAACCTGAATGATCCTCATTGATGCTATCCAAAATTAATTTCATAATTTACTTCCGCCAAGAAATTATCAATCACATCTTCTCACTTTTGAGACTGTGAGGATATTTTAGGCCACTTCAGTTTAAATATATCATTTCATAATAATATAATATTCTTCGTGATGCTGAGAATTCATTTTTAGATTGCCATTTACTAATTAGAGTTTGTTTTTAGATTCTGTAATTTAACTATTTTCAGAACAGCAGAGAATAAATGTCGCGATGAAGGTCAGATCGGTGACGAAAGTCGTTGATAGAACACGAATATAGCTCGCAGGAAGCCATTGTTATCTTGCTATCTTGGTGAAAATGATATCATATTGACCCATCTCCTTTATCCCTTGCACTGGAGGACTGCGACCATCACCTTCGTTCGACTGACCGGCTGATGCTTGAAAAATAGTAGCATTGCAACTAGGCTATTTCTGTCATTTCATGCAGCTTTGCTGAACCTTAAATTCCTTCTGTTTGGAATTAGATCACTTTTACGCAGCTCACAATTTCTTGTTGTACTGAGTGGGGCATCAATAAAGCAATTACAATCATTGAGTAGCAACTGTCTAATTTGCCTCCAAGAAAGCAATCTTTTAATCGAATTTGTGACTTGTAGTCCGGCAGCCAGAGCGACTTTCGAAGCTAAGTGAGGAACGAAGCTTTAAATGAGAGTACAGAATACAGAATGATGTACACCCCATGCCGACCACGAATCTGCGCGTCTGCTGAGTTCTAGTTAGTTACTCTTCTTGTCAGACAGGATCAAAGAAAAACACATGTAAATCCAATGGGAGCCAGATTGCAGTTTTTGGCAACAATGAAATTTTCTGTGCTATTTTATCAACTGAAAAGTATTAAGTCTAGAGTCACAATTTTTGACATGAAATGTCTTCAAGTCATTTCCTATCATGTACATGTGATATCATCATCCTTCTGATCTGCAATGTATGCTAGAATATGGTTCAATGTGGATAAAGTGGGCCAACATTTAGGTGTTTGCCGACAGTAGGAGGCTCGCCAAATCTGAATTTGCTAAGATTCATAGATAAATGCTCATGAACATGATAAGCAATGACCTGAAGACATTCTATTTCAAAAATTATGTCTCTAGACTAATTAGGCATACTTTTCAGTTGAAAAGAAAAAACACAGAAAATTTCATTTTTGCAAAAAACTGCAATTTGCGTCCCATTGGATTAATGTGTTTTTCTTTGATCCTGTCTGACAAGAAGAGGAGCTAACTAGAACTCGGCAGACGTGCAGATTCGTGGTAGGCATAGGGTGTACATCATTCTGTGGAAGTCTCATTTTCGGACTCGCTCCCTGCAGAAACTCGTTCTAACAATCGGACTATTACACTGAAAGTTCATACCTTAATTTGTTTCAATGAATGATTTTCAATATTCTCGAAGTGTAAATTCATTTAAACGAAACGTTTGAAAATTTGTAAGAATAGTGTCTGCTGAAAATGTCCCATTCTGTTGAGAGATGAATGACTGATGAGATGCTTCAGAAGATGGAAGACGTTAAGCAAAAAGCGGACATTCCTACGACTGATTGCGGCATCAGAAGGGAGTTTGACAATGTTGTGTGGCGTCTTCGCTCTTGTTTGAGAAATCTACATGAACAAGAAGCTTCAAGCATGAGGGACTGTCCTTGAACAATGCAGATGAAACTTCAGAAACTAATGGAAATCGAACATCGGCGAGTGACGTTTGATCTTCATCCACATGTTGTATAACATGTTGCCACTGACAAGTTTCTTCCTTTGTCTACACTTCTATCTCAAGACGATCGATGTGAGAAGGACGTCTCTCATGAGACTCAGCTACTACGTCTGATCAACACTTCTTTATGTCTTTGTGATTGCGAGACAAAAGCATTGAAATCCGGCATGAAACGTGGTTGAAATGTGACACGTTCGGCGAGTCATGAGAATTCCGCTGTCACGACGACACATCAGGAAAGATGCTGGACATCATCAGATGATGACCACTCCGGTTTGTGGGTCACAGAAGAACTGTTGTCAACAGGAATGATCGAGAGGACAACAATGTGACGGCGATGAAGGAGGCATCTGTGGAACTTCTTCCTGTGGCATCAGGACCAAAACACGGTAACGCTCGCGACAAATTAATGTTCATTTAGTTGAATTATAAGTTGGTACAAGACATTCATACACTCTAGTGATCTTTTAATGTATGGAAAATTAATTTCATACCTCTGTCTTTCGGATCACGTCATTTAAAGAACTTTGAATGATTGTGTCATGACTTCCCAATCTCTTAAAGTTGGTAACGCTCGCGACATGAAAAAATCACCTAACTCTTGATACATGTGTAATTTTCAATATTCTATCGAACATTTTTTTCTGTGCTATTCTTCTATTCATTTTCAGATTTTAGGGAGTATTAGGTAATGCGAAAATGATGCCTTTCAACCAAATGTTTCTCTTAAAGCTCAGCAACTTCTAGATGATAGGTAACGCTCGCGACAGAGAAAAGGTAACGCTCGCGACACTTTCTTTCCTCAATATATTCTGCGGCTCAGGATGCTAGATTTTGAATAATTGGATATAATTATATATTTTATGACATCTGTCATACATTGTTAGACTTCACAGACCTTTTTGTTATCGATTTTTTAGTATCGAAATCAAAGAATAATAAGGTGATCAAGCCAAGAAAATGAATCAAGACAGTCAAAAGTACTATTAAGTTAACATATACTGTATGTGATTATTCCAGCAAATACACTTAAGATCATTATACATGCACATGTACATTACTCATACAATTAAGAAGGGAATAATCTAGTAAAAACATTCCCAACAAAGTTGAATGAAAAACACGAATTTCTGCAAGAAAACCTAGTGAAATCAATTGTTGATGATGCGATGCTTTATACCTGTATGCTCATCAGAATCACTGTAAACCTTAGCTACCACGCATCCGTCCTCAACAGATGAAAAATGATGAAATTTTTGAACACCTGAAATACAGTTAACATTTTGAAAGCGAACCTCTACTTCCTTTTTCCGTCTCAAAATTAAATCACTCGGAATTATTTTGACCGTAATCCGACCACCTGTATTTGCCTCGGCGAATGATTTCAGATCGTTTATTACTTTTCGACGACGCATACTGGAATGCGCTGCCTGCTTCATGCGGCCTCCGATTCCATCCACAGCACCCTTGCCGTGATAAGATGCAAAGAAGTTCCATATGACGTCAATACCAAAGGCCTTGTTAAAAACCTCGATTGTAGAGAGCGTATACCTGTTCTTAAACTGGCTCGCAGCTCCATCACTCCATATCTGAACTTTGTCGCCGGACGAAATCAGTCCACTCCACTTTAGATCTCGAATAATTGTCTTGAGGAACGCATAGACAGCAAATTTGCAGTGATCAAGGTCGTCACTGAGTATCGCATATGACTTGACCGTATCGCCGAACCAGAACACTGCTGTGAAGATAGTAATTTGCTTCTTATTCCAATGTGCTGATTGGATTTCATTTTGTTGGAAAAAGAATAATTTTCTGAAAAGTCAACCTGAAGCATCTTCTCTCCACCTGATCGTTGCTTTTCGAACGCTGAGTGCTGCTGATCCTTGATAAAGATGTGCCATAATAAAGTCTTTGAATTCTCGTTCACGGATGCACAAACATCTTTGACCGATGCTTCACATTTCAGTTTCTCAATGCGGGTATCCCTGGTACCATCAGCTTTCTTCCACTGGTAGAAAGATATTTGCTGTTGTTCATCCTCCTCAGATGCCATCAGTTCCCTGGCGCTACATGCCTTGCATGTCCGAATCATACAAGATTCCGATGTACGAGAACAGGTAATCAATCTGACGTAATCTGAAGCCCTTGGAGGTCCCTCGAAGTCTTGTAAGAAGTCTGTCAAGACAGATAACTTCAGTCGAAGGTTTTCATGAATTACACAAACACATACGTTGTGAGGAATTTCAGATGCATAACGAATGAAGGGCGGACGCATCTTTTGGAAAGAAGTCAATCCGATCTTGACCTCAGAATTTTCTTCGCAGAAGATGGCATGAGCCTCTTTGATAGTCATCAAAAGATGTCTAAGTTGCTTGCGTTGACGTTTACCATCGATGACAAACATTCGACTGTCCTTCATTCCAGGAGAAACTCGAGATATCTTATCAGACAAGTAGAATTTTTCGACTGATACTCGTAGTTCATGGGAAAGTCCCTTCTTTTCACGCCTGTTACTGTCACTGGGATCACACTGCATCGTTTTCACCCCTACTTTTGCAGCCAAGAGGTTGACTACCAGTTTCTGCTTATTTGGAGACCGAGGTAAAGCTCTCACAACCTTGCGGATACATCGTGCTCGGCTTTGTACCGACGAAAAGCTGTTTTCAAGATTATCTTTAGTTTGGAGTAAACGTCGATTTCGTTCAGTCTTTCTAAGATTCCTTTGCCTCTCTCTGTCGTAGGCTCTGACAGCATCACACCTTTTAATTCGCTGTCGATATATCTTGTGTCTTTGCTTTTCTTTTTCACGATAGATTTCGGAGGCCTTCTTACGTTCGCGATAACGCCTTTGCTTCTCCGCGGCACTTAGAGGCATATTTGAACAGAGTCAGAGACGAACTAGAAGCACGCAGTTGACAAACGAAGTAAAACTGATGTCAGTGCACGGTTTCTTATCCTATACCTATGTCGAAGTTATCGATAGTCACGTGACTACGTGAGTAATTTTCTATGGTCTACGCAAAGCTATCGTCGACTGTCAGCCTGATTCTTAGCGTGAGAATTTATCTCAAATTCTCATCTCTGTGGTAATAACATCCATGAATCTGACTGAAGATATCTAATGATATCTTACTTTCTGCTGCAATCATCAACTAAAAATGATGAATAAGAAACGGAGTGTAAAAGTAACGCTCGCGACACATTTTCAATGAAGTGTGTTAAGCAGAAGAAAAACATAATATTAGATCCAACATTACTATAGGTTTATGCTGAGTAGTCATTGATACTTGACGGTAAAATTTATCATCTATCTTGCGGAATCAATTGCCTATATAACTTATTGTGACAAATTAGTAACGCTCGCGACAATTAAAAATTGCTTGATAAGACCGAATGTGTACCTAAATATAATTACATAATATATGTATTTAACTCCATGATCGATAAGAGGGAGTATTTGAGGTTTTAGAACAGCGCAGATATCTGCACTTAAAGTGATACATTGTCTTATAATTTATTATTTGGTTTTGGGTATGATTTTGAGAGAATTAAAGTTAATGGTGCATAAGGAATTTGAATCAGTCAAATTTACAATATAGAATGGCTGAAATTGATTTTTTTTTCTAAATTCGCATGCTTCTAGAGTCATATTTTCAGAAAATCATGTCAGTTTACTGAGATTGCAAACTTGAAACTTTATCCGTAGTGAACGTTTTCCGCGTTTTGGCCCATCAGATGGTCGAACTTGTCATTAACTGTTTCGGTAGCGACATTCCGGACAATGAATGGACGATGAAAGTCGTCATCTTCCTATTTCACTAATAAGCATTGTTTTGGCTGAACAAAGTCTCAAAAGTCGTCGCTTCCAATGAAAATTAACGAACAGTGCGCCTCAGGTTGGACGGTCTGAGAATACAATGACCACCAACCGGTCATTCAAACAACCAGACCGGATCTAAAGAAGAGATGAAGATTTCTAAGCCTTTCCTGCAGATCATTACCGATAAAGTTTCCTACTGTCCCTGAAATGAACATCAAAATTTAAATCTTTTCAAATGAAAGTCACAAAATAATAAAGTCATAAAGTAGCAAATGTAGCGCTTTTTAGCTAGCGACAATTAGCTGCAAAATGAGAAAAATTTTCCAAAATGAAATCAATGATTTCCATATATTTCAAATCCGAAATTCTCTAATTGCCAGAATGTTCTTATGATTGATCGAACAGCTTCATGAACACGTACAGTACTAAATTGTGGACATTTTTTATTACTTATCCTGAGAGATGAATTTCACTGCATCGACTAACAAAACGATCCCTAGGGGAAGATAGTTTTGCACATGTGATACGAAGATAAACATATCAACTTAACCAATCATCCAGTTTCACAGATTAGCAGTAAACATTGTCGACGGAGCTAATATTAGACACATCACATTCAATAGAAAGGCATTTACCCGCATTGCATATTTACACTTCAAAATCATCAATGACAAAAGTCATCTGAGATATCATATCGTAAAAGAAACAGCATAAAGAGCCACGTCCACATGGATAGATAGGCCATCGTTCTGTCTGTTGGAAGAAATGCAGCTCATTCGGAATACAACTCATCACAAATCACATGTAGCTAGTCCAAAACTGCAGTCACGAAACAAAATGACACTGAGGTTCACCATTCAACTTGACCTGATCGAAAATTTGCATTTGACTTTATTACACACAGTAATTGTCTTAAAAGTTTACATGAATTCCGTGGAGGGGGAATTATGCTGAGGAAGGTCAGAGTTTAAGAAGCGCACGAACAGAAGCTTCAATTAACCATGTTTTAAAGCGACTATTTTTCAACAGGTTTTCATAAAAATGGCTAAAGGTAGCATAATATCTTTCTTGCTGAATAAATCACTCAATAGTCAATAGTTTGAGGAATGTTGTAAATTGAATGCTCTTTCCATTGCATCAGTCAATGGATAGACTTAGAAAACTGAAAGTATTCCATACGTTTGCATATTTAAATAATCTGCATTTATCAGTCTTCGCAATACAAAATGTTCATAGATTGTTCAGATTCCGATATTCTGTGGTATATTAAGAAAACCTGCCTTTCAATAAAGCTCTTTCTTTGAATGTTATTTTCGCACAGCTCTTTCATTTTTACATCAGTTTTTTACAACATACAATTACTATCTATCATATAGTTGAAAGATGCATGTACGTATGCAACTTTCAATCAGTAATTATATATTTTCGACATACGATACTTTGAAAAACAAATATCAAAGTTAGGAACCCGACTATTTGCAAAATGAAATTTTTTGTTGTTATAAACCTTATGAGGTTCATCAACAAAAAACATTTTACAAATACTTGGGTTCCTAATTTTGATATTTGAAAAATAACCCAAGGCCTCGGCACATATGGAAAACAAATGTTTACATCTAGGGCAATGTAAGTTGGAACAACTTTATCCGCTAATGCCCAGTATACCATACTTTTCAACCCGAATTCCTTTGTGTGGGGAGAGGGTTCAACGTTGCTTCGCAGAGCGGCAAAAAACGCAACCAAATGAAAGAGGAGACAAATGCGGTTCTAACAAAACCCTTCCAGTCTCATATGATGAAAAAGAAGTTGAAAATTGTTGTTATAACTTTATTTCAGTTGTTGGCTTAATTTGCAAGTTGATGCAACATTTAGAAAAAAGACCAACCAATTCTATTTTACTTTTAATATTTGTGTTTACAATTTCACGATGACAATCGAAAAATCGTTTAAAAATTGTATGTATTTTTGCTTAATCAATGGGTAAACCTCAAACCGAAAAAAATGAAACAAACAAAAATCCTTCGCTATGAAGGAGCTCCACTTTCGAAAGTACCTGCATGCGCAATAACTGAAGAATTTTTGATGCACTTTGAAAAGTAGTTTAGTGTCTACAAGATATACTTATCGGCGCTGCTTGTTGTATGACTCGAATCAAAATCGGCGAACGACGACTTCACGAGCCGACGCATTGTGTAGTGCAGTAAGCAGTGCAGGAAAAATGACAGCTTGAGAGGAGCACGCGCTTTTGATTTAAAAACTATCAGATAAGCGAATTGTGATTATCTTTAGTCTATAAAATTCAGTCGGATTCATTCATGCGAATTTGAAAATTTATGCACAGCTTTGGTTCAATTTGAAGATGATTCCAATCAAAATTTAAAAGTATTCCATATTTAAAACAAATTGGTTGCACAGCAAGGTTGACGTTCAGACGACAACTCTGTGTTTTGATGAAAAAAACTTGCATGTCTTTCATATTCGTGGCGATAATACAATTATTTATTAATTCGAATGACCTTAAAGAAAATTGATTTATGTTTGAATTCATCTTCTACTCCTTCATCTCTTTCGACGTCATTTGGCCCCAGGCAAAGGGTCACATGTTTCCTTTCGCATCGATCCGAGCGCTCAGACATCATCTATACACTAGAGAGGAATGTCAGTATCCTCTCTACGGAACCAATCGATGTGTTTGGAAGAAATGCGACTGTTATCAGCTTCATCTCCTGTCCATCGATAGACAAAGCGGATTAACTGGTGAAACCGTGGAGAAAGAGGCAAGACATTGAAATATTCCGAACATCATCGAAGGTGCAAGAAAAAACAAAGAAAACGGAAGGAATATGACAAATATGGGATCCAAATTTCTCGACGAAATTAAACCTCCGAATGTACGCAATCAATTCCACTTTCTAATTGTTACCGCCGCATTTCGTTATTGTAACAAACCACAGATTCATAATCAATTCCATAAATCAGCTCCGCGAGAGAATTGAGAGAGAAACGCCGACGGATGTGATGTGAAAATACAATATAAAACACAGCATCAGTCAAAAGCAGTGATTGTCTCCTCTACATGTCCATTACAGTCACATATTTGTCTATATGCAATCATTGACTCATTATAACATCATTTTATTCTTCCAGGAATTCCCATTAATTTTACTTAAGGCAACGGCGATAACAGCAGAGTGCGATTTTACTTGCCATTCTATTGCAGACTTCTCAGTCATTCACTATGGATGTTCTGACCGGTTACCTCCACAAGCCGCGTCTTTTTGGACCAGCTCGAATCAGGCATGCGCTCTAAGTGCCCGAACTATCTTGAGTAGCAAGTAACGTTACACTACTTGCAATACGTTGCATACAGTACATTGGGAACGGATCCAGGCCAGGAGACTCTCCCCTGCCAAATTAACTCCCTTACATAACATACATTTTGCTTATCATCTTAGAAACATGCCATACAAAAGCATGAAATGGTACCTGCAAAATTAATATGCTAGTACCGCGATTACAGTGCTATAATGTACATTTGCAGGCAAATAAGCCAATTGGTAGCAATCAATTAAGCGGTTAATGAATTGAGGGTTGGCTAATTCATACAGGTTTATAATAAGTTCAACAAATTTAGCTGAGAAATGAATTTTTAATAAATCAATATTCATTATCAGTTGTTGAGAGAAAGAGAGAGAGAGTTATTGCACTATTTTTTATATACATGTAAGCTTGATAGCAGTCAAGTTTCCGTCTAACATGAGCATTTGTTGATGCTATAGATTTATCAGAAATTTGTCTAGGTAGGAAGAAGTAGTCTTGATATGAAGGCTTTCTGTGATTACATATACGTGTACATGTATATGCACATATATTACACATATATTACACATAGCGACATAACTACACATTATAGTTACAAATAACTACATTCGAATTTAATTTTGTCGTCCAGAACAATTG
This sequence comes from Prostheceraeus crozeri, assembly GCA_907163375.1. Classification (NCBI taxonomy): domain Eukaryota; kingdom Metazoa; phylum Platyhelminthes; order Polycladida; family Euryleptidae; genus Prostheceraeus; species Prostheceraeus crozeri. The sequence continues at coordinate 76,519 of CAJQUW010007987.1, read as the reverse complement.
TACATCCTCTTTAAGTGCTTCCCGAGTCGAATGACAGTTGAAGGTTTCAGTTCATTTACGCCCATTTCACCTAGGAAATCATCCTAAACTGATACACTGGCACCTATTTTATCATTTTATCCATCTATGCCGTGGCCTGCATTTGTTTCGCGTAGTACTGGTAATATATGTTTGTTACATTGAACGGAATTTCTGACGATATTGTTAACGAATTGGCAACGATTTGTGAATTGTTGACGATGATAGATGCATGAGAAACTGCAAACTCCTCGCTGTTTGATTTAAGTTGCAGTGAATTCTTTTACCAAATTAAAAACCATAAATCATTCTTGAGAAAAGTACAATCCAGCCAAAAGCTGAAGAAACAACCATTTTTACAAGAAGCTGTATTTCTTCAAATGATGAACAGATGTTAAATGCAAATCGCAAACTCATGATACCTCATTACTATCTTTGGAAAATGTCATTGGAATCAATGGTTATGACCAGTGTTTTTGAGCGAGCTGAGCGAGCGAGTGAGAGAGCGGCATTTTTTCAATTTTTTGATGAGCGGATGAGCGAGCGAAAAAAATATTCCGTGAGCGAAAATTGAGCGAGCGAGCGGTGATTTTTTGTCGTGAGCGAGCGGTTGAGCGAGCCATTTTTAGAAAAAACAAAAATTAAAAAGATCAAATAATCAAAAAAGCGAAATATTTGAAAAGTCTCTTAAAAATGCTTTCTATAAAAGTCTTTTTATAGTACATGCATGTGTATAACTTGATTGATGAACAAACTTCCGAACTTTTTCTCTCTTCTGTAGTTCTCACACTCTCGACAATATACATTGAATGCCTGTCTGGATTCTTCTTCTGAATATGAACTTAGCAATAAGAAGGTCTTTGTGATCGATGCTGCATTCAACATCTGACCATCGACACATTATTTATTCACATATCTTTTGAATCGGTCTCCCAATCGTCGTTTCGTCCCATAGATGTACTAATGGTCTCCGGAATTGCACGAAGACATTAAAAGATGCCTTAATTTGATAGAAGAATTTCGTTGCTGGAACATATCCACATGCAGATCCTTGAGAGACATTCAGTATCGTCAAACGTGAAAGAACTACGAAAGAGCTACAATTTAGGAAGAATTGAAACCAACCAAATTAGGCCTACACCAGGACAATCCTAGTGTAGGCATATATGGCTTCCATTTTGCGATGCATTGATTTTAAGACCACGAACATTGATTCACTTTAGTCCTTTTCCATATCGGACTCTGAAGTGCGTAGGACTGAACCTGCCTCCCCTTTAACATCCAAACCAATGTTCCAAATCACATGAAATTCACGGTACAACATATTTAGGTTCTGAGCTTTCTTATCGTGATGTTCATTTGCTCCAACTCATGCATCCACCATGTTGCAAAAAGCAATTCAAGATGTCAAATCACCAATTTTGTCAGATTTTTTAAATTTGAAATTCTACCGAACTTAAGAGAAAAATCTCCTCAATGATAAAGATTGCAGAGTGCCCGCTCGCCTGGACAAGTAATGGAGAGATGTCCTCAAACATCATGTCTGAGGACATTTTTCTATTCTGTCTCCTCAATTATTGCTATCTACGATGCTAAACGAGTTGAGTGTAATAGGAAGTTACTTATCTGAGAACGACAAGATTGATGTGTAGGCCATACATGGAATAGCCTACATGTCAAACATACGCATACAGTCCGTTTCATAAATAGTTAGAAATTAGTTAGAACTAGACATTTTAAAGTAAACAGCACGTTTTCTAACTATAATTGAATAAATTTGCATCCTATATCATATTAAATATTTTTCTTTGTTATATGTTTGCCCAGTTAGGGCCTAGTCGTTAAAAGGGAGTAGACCTTGCTGGCCATAAGGTTCGTTTTCCTGCCTGTCTTCTATACAGTGGAGTTGCATGGAGCATTGTCATCCATGAGAATTCAATCAGATGATGGATCACCTAAACTGTATGCTAAAGGATAAACATGTTCTTCGATCACTCGAAGGTAGCGTTCGGAGTTCATGTTTTCCCTCATAACATGCAGTGAACTGCGACCATCACTCCCAGATGGCTCCCCAGATAAGCAATTTCCTGCAATCGTATTGACTCCTCGATGCAAAAAAATGATCAGGAATGTCTTTCGATTATTGTGTTTCATACCCAGCATTAGAACGGTCATATTTTTCCCAATTCGTTCGATCTTCCGCTCATTAGCCTTTCAGACACGTTCGTTTGTTGACCGATCAAATGAGCTATCACCCCCGTTCCGTTCGTTCATGGCATAAAACACCCGTTCAATCGTTCCTTCTAAGTCAAAACAGTATTCAATTTTGATGGAACCTACATACTCGTAGTGCTGTCGAACCTTATTATATAGTGATGTCGTTTCTAGCTGACATTGGTTTTTTCAGAGAAATGTGGAAGCTGGCGATGCAGGATGTTCTCCCATCTGACATCGCGAAATAATACAAGCTGCCCTATCGGAAAATTCGTTGTCGGTATTGTCCTACAATGACAATGCGAAACATGAGTTACGTCAAGCGTTACACGTCACACGCGCCCTTTGTATCAAAACCAATCAAACTAGAGAATATCAAAATCGATGGAGAAAGTCATACTCCTTCTGTCTTGATGATTAGCCTACAATACGCTTTAGCAGCATCACGCTGCACGAATTTGCTATAGGTGACGATGGGTAGATGTTCACCCATTTGACACTTCGCTTACACAGTGCTTGAAACCTGCTAGCTAGCATAGGCCTAGGTCTAGTCTTCAGAAATAATGATTTAAGAATACGATGTGACTAAATTCGATAGTGACTAGATTCAATTGCATAATGAGCTTAGGCTACATGCATTACGCCCACGTCATGTACGCCGCCATGAATACCTAGCTGCATATCCACTGACCGGACATGAATTCTCAGATTAAGCCATTATTGTAAATGCCCGTGCCTGCATGCGAATGCCCGCTTCCCGAAAAAATCGAGATGCCCTCATCGGGCCCGACCCCAGCGTATGACTTTACTTGATGCAAAAGCAACATGATACCTGTCATTTTTAGAAATTAATGGTCAGATTGGCACCCACAGTGCAAGTAGACCTACCTCATCACAGCTTTTGAATTCAAACTGTTCAATGCTGCGTGACCAAGTGATGAATTAAATGACACTTTAGGGCGCATCATGACAAATTTCGTTGCTTCATGGAAGGACGTGAAACTTTTTCAGTCCGACTTCTTCAGTTTTCACCACTGATAAACCGCATTGATGGTGATATGCGCAGATGTTTTAGTAGCTGATGAGTAGTAGAATAAGTAGATGTATTTTCGGAACACTAAATCAATAACAAGAGATGGAATCATTGTGTAATAGCAAGTCTCTTGTCATTGTTCTGTCATTGAACTGAAGTCCTAATGCTCAAACAAGCAATTTCGAAGAGCATCATTAGAGTTTTCTTTTATCGAAATGTTCGAGGTTTCACTACACCACGAAAGCCCAATGGGTTAGTGGTGATCCATACCCAAATTGGCAATTAAATATTTTCAAATTTCAAAATAATACCTTATTGAAGTCAGAATCGTAAATAAGCAATTTTGGAATGTATCAAAGATTTTCTACCATTGTTTCTTTTGCTGGGTTTCCGGGGCTAAATTACCGCTCAATCACGTTCAATCAAGCAAAAAAGCCGTTCGTTCCGATCACCGTTCATCGGCTTCTCAGACTTCGATAATTCGCTCATCAGAAAAATGAAAAAAGTACCATTCAGACCGTTCGTTCAAATGCCATGTATACCCCTGCTACTATGACACGTTGAGGAATCCGGACCGACCTTCAGTGTCATCTGTGTGACATGCCAATCTTCGCCGTGTCCTCTCTGGCTATGATTTGGTTTCGCAGAGAGTATGCTACACGCACCGGAACGGTGTTTAAGTGCAAAGATCACCACGAAGAAGAGTCCAAAGGTAGAAGGAAGTAGGACCTGGGCGCAACGAGCTGCTGCGGACCGACCATCTTGACAAATACTGAGCTTAGTGGGCCGAAGTCTCAGTGGCGGCTGGCGCCGATGTCTCAGGTCCTTTTGGGTGCAGCATTTGCTGTTTCACATAAACCAGCGATTTCGTTTATCAAGTTATCAAGCGATTTTATTTATAGCAGATTTCTTGCATTTATTGATTACTCAGTAACTCATAAGTCGCGCATGTCATCTTTAGCTACTTTTAGGAATTATCTGCATTATTTTGTCACGACTTCAAATAAGTTCATTTTCAATTATCAACGCATTACATAGTTTCTTAACGCACCTTGCGAATTTTGTCCAAGTATTGCGCCAAGAATTGTATGCACTGATTCATGTGATCAGTATGTAGGATTAAGTTTAGATTATTGCCCATCTCTACACATGTCAAAGGAATTCTGTGGCTATGTTCATCAAAATGTATTGTTTCAACTAATTTTGTGCAATAGCTAGCCAATTTAATACATTGGTATGATGATTTACATTGTTTCATCGTATGTTTCAAATTTCAACTAAAATGAAATGATGAATTTCCTTTAAACGCCAAAAAAGGTATCTATTTGATTTAAAGCATGGAATTAGCTCTGAGCATGAAAAATTTTGCAGAATTAAGGAGGGTATTATCGAGAAGTGAGCGAGCGAGCGGCATTTTTTCATGATTTTGAGCGCTGAGCGAGCGAAAGGATTATTTTGAGGAAATGAGCGGTGAGCGAGCGACAGGGCGATTATGAGCAAATGAGCGCTGAGCGAGCGAAGGAGGAATTTCGATCCGCTCAAAAACACTGGTTATGACTGTGATGATTGCCTCCGGGATGTGCGTGTTTCAGTTATGAATCCTTGTTACTCTCGAATAATGTGCTGACAGTGCAGTTCGTGGATCACTAATCTAGATCAGGGGTGGCCAACTCGCGGCCCACGGCCCCATGCGGCCCGCGATGCCATCTCGTAGGCCCACTCAACAATTTGAGAGTTATGTGTGATGAGGCCCAAGCACCCTTACAGCTTTTGAAATCTATAGCATTGGATTTCTACAAAAATTATCTTCTTCAAGAGAGATTTCCAAGCATTGTTAAACATGCATTTTTTTGCATCCTCGCTTTATAAAGCTACATGCACATGCGAGCAGCTACTCTCTCAATTGAAATATGTGAAAGACTGTCAGTCATCTTTCAAGAAATATACTGTAGACAAAAATTTGAATAACAATCTGCATACCGCAGCATCAAACTTAGCAGATTGTCTTGTCGTGTTGTCTGCCGGTCATCAATCCGAGGAAAGTCATTGAATTAAAGGTTTATATGAGCTTTTTTATAAACTCCATATATTCAAATAGTTTTTGAAAATTTAAACAAGGTCTGGTTACTTACATAATTTACAAGAAAATTGAAATTTTGATTTTATTTTAGCATCTAAAAATATGGAAAACATTTACAAAGAGTAAAATATAAATATTTTTCTATATTTTTTAAATGTGAAGCGAAGATGTACATTTACTAATGAACTTTTCAAGAGGTGAAAATGAATTATTATCATTCAATTAAGCACTGAAATGTAGGCTACTAATTAGTAACACTTTTAAAGTTGGATGCGGACCGGCTCCACTTCTGAATTGATAATCTGGCCCGCGACCTAAATATGGTTGGTCATCCCTGGTCTAAATCGACAGAGGTCGCGGGGTTATAAATCACCAAGAAACAAAGTTATTTCTCACCTGTGAAAATATTCGTATCAATCTGATTGCCCTAGCAATGTCGGTCATGGTATGATACCAAAACAAGATTCAAAGTATCACTCATTTTTAACATGTGGAGATGTGGAGAGTCTACTGTAAATGAATTGATGACAATTTGATGACTTTTCGTCAGTGGACATGAGACATTGTGCGATTCAGAATACACACAGTATTTTAATTCAGAAAGGGTTCTCAGCTTAGGAAACTTTGTCTGCAGTTGGAATAAAAGAAGATACCAACACCAAAATAGTAAATTTGGAAAATTGTCAAGTTAAAAGAGTAATACTTCGATAACAAGCAACTTTACAAACATGCCAAAAAGCTTGAATATCATTCCAATTGTATAATAATGCTTTGAATTTCCATTTTCAAAGTGACATCTTCTTGAAAATGATCTTTCACAGCTACACTCTTTATATTTTGACTTTATTGTTGGCTCTCATTTCGATTCAGGGTTCATTCCCGATGACTTACAGTACTTACAGGCAATGAACTTCTGAGCGAATTCTTGCATTTACAATCATCATCCCCAACTTCAGTGAAGATATTCAACGAAATCAGAAACATGCACTTATTTGAACTAAATCAGTGACCAATTTGCAGTTGTCACCCTGGAGATCAGATAAGTGCGAGAACAAATGCGCCTCTATCTGACATGTTACCCTCATGTTGCAAGAGTAAGGCATGTGCTCCCCTCATGAAAGTTCAGCCATCATATCAGAAATTCTATTGAGACTTTGTTGCAAATAGTTCCGATAGGGGGCCGTTGTGCAGTTATGTAAGTTTTGCTGCCTTTCTACTTTTTGAACTTTCACAGTGTTGGAAGAGGCCAACGGCCGGATTTTGTAATGATATTATTGATTTTCCAAAGAAACTCATCGTTTTCTTCTGTAGGTAGAAGCATCAAATCCAGTGTCGTTATTTAACGCAATAAACAACCTTCTGCGTACGGACGAGAGGTTCCTGCCCACCTAATTCTCCGAGTAGCGGAACATCAAACCTCTAAGTAGCTTCATTGAGGTTATCAACACCGCTTGGACAAAGGAGACCACAAATCAATGAGTTTTGAATGTCCAAGAATTCTGCGTAGTTGAGCTGACCTGATTTGTTTGCCACGTTTAGACAACTCTATCGAAATAATGTTTCAATTAAATGTTAGAACAGACTGCTTTGCAGAACATACGACTAATGGTATTTGCGAGCCATCCACAACTTCTCCATCATGTTAGTCATTTACTGAAGTGACAGGCTCCGGTAAGAACAACGGAACTTATTCAAAAATGAGAGATTTCAAGTAGGAAGTCTCAAATGAATCAAATCAATATTTTGGGGATTACCACATCTCTGTGTCCTTTATGACTGTGTTTTTATCATTATCTGTTTCATCATTACACTGACAGGACGAATCAGCGATGAGCGCTCGGTGAAAGGATTATGAGAAATTAAAGAGAGATTTGACATTCAATCAATTCACATCTTTGTGAAGATCATTTGAATTCATTTGTTTATTTCCAACAGGTAGGATGTGGAATGATAGAGCAACACCCCCGCACACCGATTCCTAAATGATGCACTTTATCAAACCACAAAAATAAGAGATCTGCCTTAACAGAAACAATGAATAGAAATGAAAAATATGACATGGATTAATTAATTATAAATATAACAGAAAAATCTGAATGTTTTCTTTGTTTCATTGCAGATGGAGGGACCAAGGTAGCTATTATCAGTAAATCACTGAAAGCCTGTAGAAAAGGTGTAGAGTGAATATGGCCGGAATCTCAAACTTATTTTCGATTGTCAGACATCACTTTGATTGACTGCTTCTTCGCTTATCTCGTTTGAAATTGTCCACCAGCCCATTGACCTCTAAGTTGAGTCTGCGTGGGAGGTTCAACAATTCAACGATATCAAATGGTCAAGAAATGATCACAAAAACAAGGGACGAAAAAGAAAACAAGAAATTCTATTCTTGTAGAATAAGCTTCATAGAACGAATAAAGAACGAACTGTTAAGATATACAGTAATGTCGTCAGCAGGAGGTGATGGGATTCATCATTTTTGACCGTATAAGTTTAGTAAGAGATACCTCCAGAAAGATAAGGTACGTTTCGGACATCGTTCTTTGTCCAGCAAAATGTTGCATTCTAACTAAATAGAAAAGAAAATCAGTCAACAATTACAAATCAAATGTGAAATTTACGAAATCTTGTTAAGAAATTATCAGTTGAAAGATGCATTGCACAAGGACCTCTACGGCCAATAATGAACATATTACGACATCTGAATATCGGAACGATTATCAAAAAATGGCGCGAACTTTATGCACACCTCTAAGACCATGCTCCATCATTCCTTGAACATATGAAGTAACTACAACATGTACTGCTCCTTCATATAATCTGCTGCACTTCGTCTGCCACGGTTAAGGAATAGAAACAACAGAAAAACAATAGAAATTTGAAAATCATTTCTTGAAATCAAATATTTCTGTACAAAATTGAATTTAAAAATTAATTCTTTTTAACAGCATATTCTACAATAATAATGAACAAATAAGTAATTAAATCAATTTAATTTTTTAAATGCATGTTATGAATGGACATAATTGAAGATAGTGATGTTGCCAATCCTACGAACTGCATCGTAATAAGCAAGATTCAAATGAAAGGCATCATGTTTGATGCATTGACAAGATATTAATCTGATCAATCTATGAAGTTTTGCTATATTCAATTACATGTGAATCTATACTGTACGCACATTGTACAAACAATCCGTTTTATTACGAAGGAGTGAAAGTTTGCATCGTCTCATTTGCTTTGCTCATGACGCTCTTGTATTTGACATGCCATATTTGGAAGTTGCACTGGTCTTGGAGCGTCACATTTGGATTTACAGGCGCGCACAGTTTGATTGCAAATCATCAATGACAGATTGTAAACGATAAGTTTGATACGAGCTGATTTTGCTCATTTTCGCTGCCGAGAAGGATTAGATTCAGGCTATTGGAAATAATAAAGTAAATGGGAAATCTCACCTGAGTGATATTCATGAAGTGCTGTTGAATTTTCTTCGTGCATTTGTGTGAGCATTCAGTAATTAGCTACGTATGCATGTTATGAGATTTTGCATTTACGCATCCCTATACTTGTGTTACTTCTTGAAATTACATTTATGATAAGGGATTACCTAATTCTTTCTAAAATATGGTGGTCGATATGATTAACAAATTCGTAACTTTCAATATGCAATATGTAATTGCAATATGTTCGCCAAGTAATTCATTATAATCCGACATAACTGTGACTCAGGAATTATTAAGCAATTGAATTGTTTGTAATTTTAAGAAAATACCTTTGCCCACCTTCATCGAAGATCTGATGAAACAAATTTTAGAAAGAAATTATTTATCAGTGTCATAGGACAGAGACAACGACGTATCAATTAGTCAAAAGAAAATAGTGATTCCTTCTCCGTTAACATTGCTACGCATAATAATTTACTAAATTTTCCACATGAAAGAATGTTACGTGTTAAACGACGAGTTTTCGGAGTTATTGCTTTTGATCCGGCTGTCCCATTTTCTGCTGCAAGTATTCAGAGCTATGTGGAATTTTCTCCTGACATTTAGGAGTAAAATGATCATCCACTTCGAGAGATATTCATTTCCAAGTTTTCTAGTCGAGTAAGTCGTTGTACGACAGCAGCACCACGTAAAAGCGATCTAATAGATATTTCATCAAATTTAGGAATTACTCTTTTTCGTTTTTTTATTGTACGGATTTCAGTGTTCATAAGGAATCAATTCGACACTTTCTCCTGCCCCACTCAAGGCACATCATGCTGCGGTTGAGTAGACCTTCATGCATAAGCAATTCAATAGGATGGAGTAATTAGAGCCTGAGAGCGGCACTCCTATGTTCGAACTCTGGACCTTTCACGCCATCGTGCCGAAGCCCAAACTGAACTCTCCTCCCTATTGTTTTCTTTGATTCGGTATTTCATACCTAAAACTTTAAAATGTGAGTATCTGTCTCTTCACAAGGATTAGCAAAAACAATAGTTCCATCTATTGCTTGCGACCCCTTTATGATCCATTGTCTAAAAGTCAATGTCATCATGGACTATGTTTGGTGTGAGGTGATGTCCGAGAATTTTTATCAATTCTCATCGCGGAAGTTTTTTTTGATTTATTCTGTTAATGACACCAAACGGTAAAGCGATATCTAAATAAATTGAAAGAATCAAAAATATGCGCAAACTAAGTGAAAAGGTGAATAGAAATAACGGAAGCAAAAAGTCACAATTCATAGACGACGACAGCAGCGGAAGTATAAGAGTGTGAGTTTGATGTAGAAAATGTTATAGTACTGACATGGTAAAAAGATTTTTCCAACTTCCACCGAGGATTTTCGAATAAATAATTTTAGTATTTCTATAAACGAAGAGAATGCTATGTCGAATACAGTGGCTCATTGGATGAAAGCGGCATCCTTGATGTTGTGAAATCTCGTCTTGAAAGTAAGAGAGCTACCAAACACGTAATTAAACAACAATCAAATTTTATTATAAAGCAAAAACATCTATATATAATCAATTTTTCTTGTTGCACTAAAATCTTAGGTATGCGATTGATGGAGTTCCTTTGGAATTAATTTATAAAACGCTGTATGAGCATCAGTCTATGACTGATGATTCAATTCTAGTAAAAATTCGATAGAAGAAATCGATACAACGAATTCGATTCCACATTATATACACTATTGATAGGATCTTGCCCATATAATGGAACTTCATAATTTCACTATCTCAATAGCCCGACCTCGCGACTATAAGAAAGTCAAATTCTCAAATTTCTACTCGCAATCTCTCAGGCATGCTCCCGTCCTCAGTCCCGCAATGGGATCTAATAAAAACGCCTTCAAACTACACCAAGATCGGGTACAGATCCTGACTTTATCTCATACCTAGTACGCATGGACGCCCTATTAGCATGGACGCCTTATCGTGGCCCTATTAGCTGCTCTTCCGCGGGTGTGTTAGCGTGTGAGAAATTGACAACATAAGAAGACCGAACCGGGAAAATTTACAAAAGTTGTCGAAAAAGTCCTGTTTCGGAGACATTCCCGTTCAAAGTAGGTATAAGAGAAGTATGGAATCAATGGTTGATTTGTGGCGAGTGCTATTACTTTTTAGCCGGCACTTAGAAGCAGCTTTATTTGGTATCCCAATGAAGATATATTACCTTTCAAATGACAGCCTAAATCGTCGGCGCGAACCGAATGAAATGTTATTGAACCTAATAATATCTATGACATAAAAAATCCAAGATTTTGATCTGCAAAAGACTCAATTCTATGATTTTCTACATAGCCCATGCTGCTCATAACATAAAAGCATTTAAGCTTGAGATATGTGCGAGTCCAAATTGTGAACCATAGGAATCACCTCATTGCCATTTTCACTGGGAATGCGAAGATGGACGGTGAGATGCTCCTACCTCAATGGTATTACATAGTGAATTAGACGGCCTTAATTATGCAATTAAGGCCGTCTAATTTGGAATTGGAAATATATAAACGACTTTCATAGAAAAATGACAAGTGAAATATGGGCTGACAACTCTACATTCTCAGTAACAATTGACAAAAGAATGTTATTGAAATATGGAATGGAAGGGACTGAATAGCCATGTCAAAACTATGAATCAGCGAAAAATTACATAGTTAGGCCTATCCGTGGGCGTTTGGAAGACAAATAAATAGATGAAAGTCCATTTCTATGGTTAGTAGAATGCTGATGCAAGGTTGATAGCTCGCTTGAACTAGAAATTAATTGATCTTCGCTAAGGAAGATGGCGGATTCGTCGCCACTAAAAATACATAAAAATAATGCATGATTTTGAAAGGCTTTCTATGCCCACAGGTTAATGAATTCCACGAAACAGGTAATTATTTCCTGATTGTAATTATTGACCTGGTGCAAACTCCTATGGAAAAAAGTCATGCATTATAACAGATAATCTTCGGTCATTATTTGTCATAATAACCTCGAGCCTTCGGTTCTCGGTAATTATAGCAAATAATGATCTCATATCTATGCATTATCTATTACGTAATGGGGAGTTTCCACACGTGATATACATGCATACATGCTTAAACACTTTCTTCCCGGTTCCCGGATGTATTTGAAGACGTTCAGGATATGAAAGGGATACATTGAAACATGAGTGTTGTACGAACAGATGATGACTTGAATGAGCATGCAGACTTCATTTTTCTTTTTGTAGACAGTCGAAGAATTTGATATCATGAAATCTAGATGGCCATTGTCAGTGAAATGCAAATCGAAGTAAAATTGTGGATCTGAAAAGAAGGACAACACCTCCCAAGGGACTATATCCGTTCTGTCGATGAAATGAACTCTCAATGATCACTTCTTCTCCATTTGTCATTCCATTTTCCTCTTACAACGCTTTAATTGTCAGGATAACAACGAACTCCTCAATATTCGAATTTGTTTGAAAGAGAGAGAGAGATCATTTCAGTGCATTATATAAAGCGAAAATCATTATGCTAGTTCGTCCATGGACTTCTAAATAATAGTGTTCTAGACAGAAAACTCCATACAACTGAAGGACGCATAGATATCTACATTAACATGAGCGAAAAAGAAACTGAAAAGCAGCCTTTCAAGCCATAGAAATCGAATCATCGGTGACACATGAAATGAAAAGTTAAATACCACGGTCAATACAAATTCCGATGATATTTTTCCAATTACTGTTCGTATATGATGCAATGAAGGCAAAAATGGCATTTCAATATGAGGATATTTCTTTTCGCGTGTATAACAGCGACTACAAATCCAAATACACTCCTTGGCTATTCTCTTCGCATTAAAAATTAGAAGTACCTTTGTATCTGCAAACTCAATCAAGAAGCACTACGACTTGCAAGCGGCGTAGCTTTCTCTGTACTCATGGTTCAAAGAATATTCCACAGAGGTGATCTGACCTCCTCTCTTTGGCTGAGCATGTATCCGGAAATTATTTTGAAAAGTTGCTCATGCAGAGTTCGAATATTCTCAGTATCAGTGTATTCATTCATTTTACATCGATTTACTCTATCAATCTTGTTTTGGATCAATTTCTATTTTACAATTCAAAACGCCTTGTTCCTATTTATTACAAGCCACACATGTTTTTGCTAGATTTGATATCTTGAGGTCTATTTGCAACAGCGAAGATTTGCTGGTTCTCGCAACACCCAACAGATCTGCCTGTAACAACTATTTCCCGCAACATTGCACACAAATTAAGATGCAGTTATTGGCTGAAATTTGTAACTATCAAAAAATCGAATGAATTCATGCCTTAGTTGAATAAAGGAAAACGTGGCACTTTATGCATTTGATGAGTTGTAGATTGTTGTGCAAAGGACTGTGTCTGTGCGTGTGCGTGCGTGTGAGAGAGAGCTGATAGAAGACACAACAATCTGTGAATATGTTTTGATGTCCTGTTGAAGAATATGGAAAACAGGTCTAAAGAATGAGTGAATTGTCAGTGAATATGATTACATAGAGGTAATGATGGTAGAAGTGATAGATTATCGTTCGTTCAGCGTAGAAAGAACGGTAGAAATGATCAGAACACGAAAAAGGCGGAGAAATAGGTCGACAGAGGCTCAAATTAACAGTTTTGCCGGAGGAAGGATAATGAACGTCTTCAGGTACATCTTGTATCGTAATTTGTGTCCTGGTTCACACAGTATGATCTGTCAGTCTTAATGTCCCACTGGAATAAGAAATGCGAACGGTGGAAGATATGAACTCTAAATAAAGGTTTCGTTTCTCGATCTTTTATCGCTACATTGGAACAAGTAGTAATTCACGAAATTCACGAACTCTGAATAAAGGTTTCGTTTCTCGATCCTTTATCGCTACATTGGAACAAGTAGTAATTCACGAAATTTGAACAGGATAATCATGCGAAGAACAAATGTGATCCAAAATGAGAAAGTAATTCAAATTTTGAGGCTAAATAAGAGAGAAAATAATTCAATGACAGAAGAATTGTAGACAAAATGAGTAGAATACCCACTGAAGCCTTCTATACGGCAGTCAATGCTCAATATCAAACCGGTGAGGATTTTATTGAGCTGGAAAATGTCGTCGCCCTCATTACATAAATTTTAGGGGCTAATAAAGGTCTTGCATGTATTAAATGAAAACTTGTGATATTATTGGGTCATTTGAGTTCATTATAGCTGAAGAGAGTAGGTGACCCTGTCACCGATGTGTATGATCAAAAGCAACAGGAACTGTGAGCATATTCGTTCACGCATCGATTAAGTCAAACTTTCACATAAGGCTGTACAGCTAGCTATGTAGAAATAATTCCGGTTTGTAAGAAACAAATGATAGGCTATGTTTGATTATTGGGAATGTTGTCTTACATGACGTAGTAGTTAGTGCATTAGACTCCACATAAAGACCCAACTTAAAGAAAGGTAATTTCTAAAATTTAACTGAATGGTACAAAATCTTCAATCTCATTCATACAAAGACTAATGAGGGAATGTAGTAGATTAAACTATATAAACGAATTCAAATAGATTCAGTAGGTCAAGTGTATTTATTGCAAATTATAGATCATGCAAACATCATGGCATTTCACAAGACAAGGAAACACACCTTCAAAAAACATGCACAAGTGAACTAATCCATCTGATACAAGCTGATTTATTTATTAATGAATTTATTTCCACAAATGCACTCAATCAGGCTTATTATTTTAAGAGTAAATAGATTAGTCATGTCTGGAGGCTCGGAGAACACGTGAACAATTTGTCAGAATGATTAAAGCAGTCCTACTTCATATGCAAAATTGTGAAATTGATATGAAGGACATAACATCATTGTCTCAATGACACTCACCTGTAGTCAGAGTGAAGATTATAAGATTGTGAAAAAAATGAATTTATTGCTCAAAACCTTCCGACTCGTAATGGTAGTTCGCATGAAGTGATTTATTAATTTCGCAAAGCAACTCTTTGTAGCAATGATTAAGATTCATAGCAGTTGCTATCGATCTATCGTCTGCAGTTTAATAACTTGATTTGACAATTACATGTCAATTGTCTGTTTCTAGGCTTCATATTCACTGCTAGATCGGAACTGCAGCAGTTTTTCAAAATAGATATTTATTTTACAATTGAATACAACCTGAGAAATTGTCAGTTGACAACATATTTACAATGAAGCATTTGGGGCTGTTCATTAACTAAAATTCTGCCGGCAGAAAATGACTCACTCCGACGTCGACCTTTGGGAGGTACATCTAAGGTGAAGAGTCCTCTTTAGAATTTGCAAAACCATTAACTAATTGAGCAATATGATGGCACAAAAAACAAAAATTCACATTTGAATTATCCAACCATGTTCCCTTCGGTATGAATATCTTCTCGTATAAGCGCAAAATGGTCATCACCGGAGCGAGTTTATGCTAAGTCACATAGTATTTGATGCCCTGTTGATCATGTTTCTATACATAATAAACCACTCGTAAATGAACCTAGAAAGAGTCTATATTAATTAGACCTTGACTACGGATGGAGGAATCCGATCGCAAGATTTTCATTACATGTAGCATGATCAATAATTGCAGCAAAATCAATTTTATCTTGCGTGGCTTTCAGGCGGATAGTTGCACTGCACTTATGTTGTGTGACCGCTGTTTTTCGATGAAATAAAGTAAGGTCCGTCAGATCACCAGAAAAGTCAAATAAACGCTTAATTACACAAAAGGAAAGCTTCCATGATTTGTTATAGGCCTATTCGCTCTTCAATACTCACATGAATTGTAGAAAGCAAAATTATCATTCCTTAGGATTAAACAAATTAATTGCTGTGTGCATTTACATGTAAAATTTTGCTTTTTAGTGCGACCACTATGTATGCACGTACGGCACAGCAGCCCACATGTGCACTTAAAAGTACGGAATAAAAGAATATAAAGCCTATACTACTGCTTTTTATAGGTTTTCCCGATCAAATATAACACTTGTTTTGACCAAATGTAATATAGATAAAAGCAAATGTAACACGTCAACATTAGGGCAGTTATCAAATATAACCTGTCAAATCAAATGTAACATTAGGGCAGTTATCAAATATAACCTGTCAAATCAAATGTAGCATAAGGCTGTTATCAAATGTAATAATGATGATTAGTCAAAAGCAAATTTAACAATGACAGATCAAATATAATAAAAGAATCATATAGTGTCATACATATCAATAGAATTGATATGCTACGAAGAATGCAATTAACTTCACATTTGAACATCAACCATTAATTGAATGTCATACTGGTGAATGTCCGCAACATACAAGATGTGAAAACGATTAATTTACTCATGCCTAAGAATAGAATAAGAATTGATAACATATATGAATGATCAGGAATTTTTGAGTACCCCACTTTTCTTAGGTCAATATCTGAAGCCAAAAAATATTTGAATGTGAGAACAACTTGATAATCCATGTGCATAAATTATCAAATCAAATTTACATCAAAATGTTCTGCTTTAATAAACACGCTGGCAAATACCGCTGCAAATGTCTAAAGTAGCTGCCACATTCCTCTGGGGTGATGACCGACACACTCTGCTCCGCAAGTTGACATGAAGTGGCTTCTCTCTCCTGAGGAGCTTGATCATGAAGCTGATCTCTTACTTCCGCTAAACCTCGCTTTACGGAGGCCTTCCACTGAGAGAAGCAGTTCTCCACAATATTCAACATGGGTGAGTACGGTGGAAGCCACTCGAGTGTGACTGTCTGCGGAAGACTGACATCACCAGCACTTCGATGAGCAGGCGCGTTGTCGAAAATAAGGACTTTCTCCACTCCATCGTCGGGAAAATGCTCTACCACTTCTCGCTGAAATTCTTTGAACCGTTCGCCATTCATTCCTCCACTGATCAGACCATGGTGAATTAGACCGTTAGTAGCACTAACAGCAAGTGTCATAGTGAACTTCCGTCCTCTTGTACCACCAACTACTCGTACAGCTCGCTCGCCTACCCGTGCGCGTCCTCTGGTTCTCCTCGTCCACAGATTGATGCCGGCTTCATCTATGAAGATGAGCTCTTTGCTCATCAGCTGCATGATCCATTCTGCAAATTCTTTACGTCTTTGCTTTGCCACCTCCGAATTTCGTTGACCAGGCGCATCCTTTAATTTCTTCATTACGATTAGCTCCTCATACAGCATGTTCGAAAGCGTTGATCTTCCGATCGGTGCATGTGTCGGAAGAGCTACGCGTAATTCAGAGTTTATCTGATCCAGAGTGAAGTCTGGATGTTGCTCCACAATGGCTACTGCGGCCTCCCTCAGAGCAGGTGTCACACGAGTCCGTTGCGGACGAGCTCCACCTCGAGGAAAGGCGACGATGCCTTAATTGTCATTGGCTCTTCCAATGATGGCGTACGCTCGCTGTGGACCTCTTGATCCCAAGTTGGCGGGCGAGTGCAACATAATCCTCGCCATGACTATGAGCGTCTACCAAGCGCTGCTTGTCAATGACGGAATTTCTTTAATATCGCATCATTGATAGCATCCGATGATAACAACATATATTTGGACTGTATCTGCCACTTATAAAGAGACTAGTTTGATATTTGTTCTACCTATGGTGCACAATAGAACGATAGAGAATGAATAGAATTCAACACTTGATCTGACAGATTATATTTGATCTACCAACAATTAGATTTGCAATCGATGCGCTGCATTGAATCTACATTTGGTCTGACATGCTACAAAGTGATTGTCTAGTGTTACATTTGGTTTGACAGGGTGTTATATTTGATCGGGAAAACCTATAAAATGGGTGGCCCGCGTGCCGCGTACTCCTTGTGGCACGCTAGCCCAACTTGGTTGCCCACCACTGCATTTAGGTAACCAAGAAATTCCATTACACAATAGAACATTTCCTTATAGATATCTATGAGAATTTCTAGGGCTCTCCTCTAGATCTCTCTCTCTCTCTCTCGTTGATCATGCATTGAAAGCTCATTCTACACATCTATAAATCTTGTCGTCATTTTTGTTTACCACAACTTCGCTATATTTTTCTCCTAGACACCCAGTGTGTACTGCTGATTGATGCTAAATCATTCATCACGAGCGACCATCGCATTTTGTCATCAGTTCCCAATCGCTACTTATTGTCGGCTATACAAGTTGGCGCAATTTTCAGCGACAGTTGAAGGGATACAGGAAAACCAACGCTCATAGTTTTGGGTAGGACGAGAGCTGATAAATCACTCCGCCGGTGTCACATTGGATTTTCGTGATTCAATTGATAAATTCACACCAAGTTACAAGCGATCCGTACCTCCTTGGTCAATATCTCGTCTTCTAACTTCCTCTCTTTTTAGAAATCAGCACTTTCTGGTAGATGATTGAATTCTGATTGAATTGTTCTAAATCATATAATTTGACATTCTTGTGGTGATAGAAACCTAATAAATCAATGAAAATCTTGTCCAGGGTCGTATAGAGACTCATATTGTCTCTTTCTAACTTAGAAGCCATTATCAAACTCCTAGGATGACATTCATAGAGGTTGAATTGCTAATAAATCGTTGTTGTCTTAATTGACTTAGATGTGGTGTGGTTCTATATCATCTTTGATGCGGTAAATAGCGGAACTTTCAGAGGAAGATACACGAAAGAATATGAAATTATGAAAGTTTTCCTGTATGTATTCATATACAAATTAGCGGAGTTCTGAAAAAAATAATTCCACCGGAAAATACGAGAAATTCTGCTTGAAATCATAAAACTTTAAAGACATGATGAACTGGCACTGATGGCGCTGCCGATCCTGCAAGAATCTCAGCCAAACTTTCAACGATTCTTGATTGAGGAATAAAATACTAAAGGACTGTTGACAGATGAACAAAATGTAATAGGATGTTTATAGTGGGATAAAATCTAATTGAAAATTGATAGTGTCTTATCAATACAAAAAAGTGAACATCATTCTAATTCTACAAAATTTCAAACCATCGAAATTTCAGGGTAATGAATGTTTATTAGGATGAATTCAATTAGAAGCTGCATAAGCATATCTGAAAGTTGTTCATGGATGTCAATACAGCACCAGAAAAAGGTGAATATCATAATATTACTACGGTAAATATCACAGATATCACCACATCGTTTGACTTCTCTGAAGATTCAGAGTGGACACAACTTTTGAATTCCAACAAATCACCGTGCTGCAAATCACCGGTATTCAAGCATCCGCCCGAGCGCAGCGATAGCAAGGTTCCATAAAACCTTTGAGGGACTTGAACGGATACAAATGTTATTTTAGGTCGAAATTTATCTTCAATATTCATTCTCGGAGTTAAGAAATCAAACTTGGATAAAACTCATTCGTTGCAAACTATCAAAGTCTTTTCTACACTTTCAATAAGGCTAACTCTGGCTTCCAAAAGTCAGGGATAGTCAATGTTTGCAGTATTGCTGCTATTTCATCCTCGATTTAAGATTTCGTCATTGTTATTTAAACAAAGATTATTACACAAAAGTTCATCACAATGTGGAGTTCACATGATTGAACCTTTTTTCTGATATTATTCTACAGAAACCCTTCCCTTTCATTTGTTTGTATTCACATAATTGTCTGCATATATCGCCCTCCATTCATCATTGAAGTTCGTGCTCAGTTCTATAAACCAGTAACTTTTCTCAATGGCCATTGCCATCAAATATAAAGTGATCCATTAAGCTAGCAGTACTCAACTGCGTATAAACAAATTCTCATATAATGCTGCAAATTAGCATCACATTTTATCTATCATTTGTATTCAGATGTCTTCTTGTAGTCAAATCGAACTTTCGGAAATGCCTAAGAATACACATTCATCTGTGAGTATGCGAAGCGTTCAAATCAAGTTTAACATGCCACTTTCGAAACATGATTTCACTTCGCTTCGCAGAACTTATTCGGGCAACTCACCGAAACTGAAAAGTCGACTAAAAACTAAATCAAAAGCATGCCCAGAGATATGATTCTGTCAGTCATTTGATGTAAAATGTATTAGTCTTTCTCTGACACCTTGTATTTTCATACCAACTTTCGCTTCGCCATTCATAGCTATATTCTATCAATTTGAAAAGAAGTTTGAATTCAGAATAGCTGCAACAACCTATAAAGCTCCAGGAAATTCTACAGGACGCTTAATCATATGGACTGGTCACTGACTTGGACAAATGTCGCCCACATAGAAATATATCTGTCAAAATTCAAGATATGCATTTTCATTCTAGCCGCTCTCATTCATTCACTAGGCTTCACTTCATTAAAAATGGAAGCACAACAAAAGGATAACTCTTTACAAATAAATTCTACAGATTCAACTTTTAAACTGAAGGGAGCACCTATACAATTCAAAATACAACATATCGATTCCAGATGATATCTGTAGCTACAGGTGCTTTATAACTTTTCTGCAATATTTGAAATTCCTAGTAGTTTACAAAAAGGCAGAGATTTCAGTGATGTCTCCAAGATAAATGTGCTCAACCACCATTGGCCGATTATGCTGATTTTTCCAGGTTAAGACACAATCCACGCTCATGTAGCTTCGATTCACACATAGAAAATGCTCATAATGTGTGAGCGGGTATGTGAGAGTAGAATGATGTCGTCAGCATATGATACAGCAGGGATGTGTGCGCTTTCAATGATGCAACCAGTGTTTGATTGTTCAAATTCTCGGAGCACAGAGTCGAAATGTGAGATACATATAAATAATGGCAAAACTATGCTACCTTGTTTGCATCCTCTTTCAATTGGAAAACGATCCTCGATGTTTAAACAATTACAGCATCAATGATCCTGAGATGATTTCAAATATTCATGTATCAGAAGGTTCAATGATCGTAATAATACGCTTTAAGAAACGTAATCAATTTAAATCAAATTAAATCACGTTTCAAGAACCGTTTTAATGAATCGTATCAATACGTTTCAATGAAATTATAAGTATGAATCAGCTGACTGAGGAGCACAGTGTCAAAAGCTTTGCATAAATCAAGACTGACGTAGAATAGTGTTTCTTTGTTTGTTGCATCGTGTTACTGTTGTAGATGTGACAAAATAAGGAGCATCGGTAGAAGTTCAGGAATTGCATACAGGATGACTCAGACTCTTCACAAGTTGATCTCGCATGGATAACTCCCAAACCTTCGCTAGAATCGGTGTGCAATATACGAGTAGTTGCTACTTCTTGATTTCGAGCGTTTTACTAAGAACAATGGGATGACTTATTAGATCGGTCATCAAAGCATGATAGAGTCATTACCTTCGCGTCAGTTGCGTTGATAACTGAATGGATAGTGGCTTGAGCAATTAATTGTATCACTCTGGTGGAATGTTCAAGTTCCCCGTGGTGCTATTTTTCTGGTCAATAAAATTCAATTGTGATAAATACAACATAATTTATCGATTTCAAGTCAATGATGATGTGACAGCCAAAATAGTCTAACTACGCGGCAATTTCCTAACTTTATTTTGTTTTATGCTTTGAGAATTTAGAGTTCAGTCGAGTTATATAAAATATTTCGACAATATTAATGGTAGGAAGTTGAATAAAAGACGTAGTAACCACTTTCGGGCCATGCGTAATTCATTTCGAGGAGCTGAGTAGATGTTATTAAACGGTTTGACTAAAACCTGAAATTCACTATTTTTGGAGTTACAATTTCCCTACTTCTTAATTGGAGTCTCTTTCTCCCTCTTTCCTCTTCTCTACACAGTTGTTACCCGTGTATCGGATGGAAATTATTGTGAAGCACGTGCACCCAAAAACCTTACCTTCTATCCAAATAATGCGCCGCTTGGACAAATGCATGAGTGGCACAACAAGGGAGTGACCTCATCTTCCTGTTCTCTCTCTCACTCACTCACTCACTCACATTCACTCACTCACTCACTCTCTCTCTCTCTCTCTCTCTCTCTCTCTCTTACACTCACTCACTCTCTCTCTCTCTTAATTGATACATTTATTGCCTCCCAACATCCCGCCTTTACTCCTTTCCTCCACTCTCATTGAAGCGCTTCCTTCTACTTCGTCCATTGAACTTTGTAAACGTCTGTATCAGAAATGGTTTCATTTCAGTTTTCCAACACTCCACATTTGTTTCTGTTGACCTTGTCAAACAAATATCTGCCATGTTTATAGCATCGATTTCAAACTCGAACTAAAATATTCGCCTCATTCGCTTTCTGAAAATTTCAATGGAACGGAAAGATGCACCATTTCAGGATAATTCAGATCGATATTCTCTAATAGATATTTATCGATGTTGAAACACTGCCAAAACGAACACACCCTCTTTGGAAATTGACGAATTGTGGCTGGAAATCTTGTAGCAAACTGAGTCTAAATTTATTAAGAATGAAAATTTATCCCACAATTTAGGAAACTCCCAATGCTGAGGAAAAGTCATATATCAGAGTTCTCACATCATCTACCATCATTTCACTTCTCCTATGATTACTCAAGATGGGATTTCCTTGTGAAAAGAATAATGTGATGAAGCAAAGAGAACTAGAACTCCGTACATCTGGTGGGCGCATGGATATCTGCATTAGCATGCACGAAATAGGAGCTCCAATGCAACGATTCAAGCCATAGAAATCGAATCATCAGCAATACATGAAATTTTATATGGACCGCGATATCTGATTTTTCATTTCAAATGTTACCGATGATTCAATTTCTTTGGCTTGAATCGTTGCTTTGGAGTTCCTATTTCGCGCGTGTTAACCCTATCAGGACTGGGCGATTTTTAGCGTCGGAGGACCGGGAGCCCCTTAGATATTTCATGTTCGGATGGATAAAACTATTTGAAAACAGGGTTACTATATATTTTGAGTCTCCTTTTTTCGAATGGTAGTGCCTTCTAAATAGTAGTATCTGGACAGGAAACTCCATACAACTGAAGGCGCATAGATATCTACAGTACATTAACACGTGCAAAATAGGAGCTCCAAAGCAACGATTCAAGCCATAGAAATTGAATCATCGGTAACACATGAAATTTATATTGACCGTGATACCTGATTTTTCATTTCACGTGTTACGGATGATTCGATTTCTATGGCTTGAATCGTTGCTTCGGAGCTCCTATTTCGTGTCTGTTAATGCAGATATCTATGTGTCTTCCACATACACATAGTTTCTTGTCTAGTCCATGCAGAACTATGCGGAAAGTCTTAATCACGTCAAATGTGGGCCTGATGTTTGCAGCCCGGCCTCTGCTCTATTGTCCAATTTTTTCTATCCTCGACAAGTGTCATGTACATGCACCTGCAGTAGCGAGATGTGACTAAGATGCTTGTTGAAATAAATAGATGATATTTCTCATATAATGTTATTTTACTCATATTTGCCACGGATATGGTTGCACGTTCAAATGGAGAGATGTTAACTAGGCATTTTCATAATTCTTGATATTGGATGAAATGATAGCTGTCTGTTCCCATAGGTCTGTTTTCATTTTTCAGCTGAAGATACAACTCACAGTCACTTTTACTAATTGTCACATTTCGTTTGAAAGAAGTTGTTCCAGGCATGTCACATTTGGTAATCAATTATTGCTTGTCTGTTTAATAAGAAATTTCTCCACTGACTATTTCAGCCATCTTCGTTCAATAACTTACAATATTTTGTAAGACTCACAGGATTTATCACTCAGCTTTCAATAAGGCCTTCCTCCTAGCATGGTAAGAGAAAATAGAAGCTCGAGAATTGATAAAACTGATGTTAGCGATCACATTGACTATGATTCTAATAATGATTAATTAAATATATACGCTGCACTTCCGACTGACGGAATTTGCTTCACCTCATCCTTCTACTGGACATTCAGCAGTAGTCCTTGATGTACATTCAAATTTAGGCATTTGTTACTGCAGACAAAAAATGCCCCTAAAACTTTTCCTGGTAATAAAGGTAGGTCATCATCAATTGAGAGCTCGTGAATACAAATATTTATTTAACTTCATACTCGTATCTTGTGCAAATCTGCGTGAAAGAATTCATATTTGCTTATGAAAATGGATGAATTTGTGCATCCTGAAATCCTTTGTCTGTGTTTCTTCTAAAACACTAGAAATATGCCAAACCTAATTTCCTATATTTGCTCATCATTCGGTATTTAATAAAAGTCAATATTGTCATCTCATGTAGAAAGTTTAAGTTTCGAGATTCTAAAGTCTCATTTCTAGATCATTGTATAGAGACAGTTTCATCACTGGTGCATTGATCTAAAGAGCAAAAATAGGGGCATAGAAATTAAACTAGGATTGAAATATTGCATAGGCACATGATTAAGAACACATTATGTAACGATTGATTGAAATGTTGTATGCTGATCATTAATTACCTTCAAATTTAACTTCATATTTGGACATCAGGATAAAATTTTCTCCCTCAGGTTTTAATTGGGAAGAAATCATATAGGCAGCACATGAGCATGTTAAGATCCGAGGAAGCAATCCGTTTTGGGTATCAAAGAACTATCATGACATCACCGGTTGCGGAGTCTTTCTACATTTGCTCAAAGGGTATTGTCAAAAAGATTCCAGTTGCTACGTGTTATCGATTCTCGCATCAGTGCAGCATCCTTAGAAATGAATATCTCACTCTAGATCGACTTGTTCCGGTGCTAGTTTCAGCACTTTTAAGGCAGCTTATTAGATTATTCAAAGATCTATATAAAGTTCAGAATTAAATTTCATTGGATTTCAAGCACAAAGGGGAATGTTTGACAATATACAAGACTTGATTTCATTTGTTAGATTATTGAATGCATCAAAGTCGTATTTAGACAATCATAAGGGAATTCATGATTCATCCAGAAAGAGGAGCTCATTTTAATTAGGTTTCTTATCAGATTTTCGTGATTTGCAATTTAATAGAGTTCATTGCGTGTTTTTTATGTACGTGATCAACCGTACATTGTCCAATTTTTGTAAGATGAAGCTAAACCATGCCAGTCGTAACCCCGCCTAAAACAATCCTGGTAATGAATTTCACCTTTGGAGTTGAGCTTGTCAAAAATATATTGAAATGAATAGAATAGCTGAACAAATTGACTGTTCAGTCGAATTACCCCTTGACATGGATCCCCTAATGGAAATATTCCAATCATTCTGAACGCATTCTAGTAAGTTGCTAAGTGTTTGCTTCAAGTGTTTGCTGCTATGTATCACAAAATCCACGAAATCTAACGAATTGATATAAACTGGGGATAAACGAGGCGAAATTTTCTTACTTTGAACCTGAAACGGTTTGGATGCAACGGAGAAATGATATACAAAGCTTATTGCGCTTACATAAGATCTATTCACACGCTTACCCGGTGTTTTGTTATATCCCTGACTATCTGTGCAACAAGCATCTTCGACTTGAGAGAAGAGTCTTTAAAATTATTGGTGACTCGGACTCTTGCCTTAAGCGTCCGTCATTATTCGAAATTGGTGACAAGCAGTAAACTAATTTGTTCAAAGAAGTGTTCAAGTTTGAGAATTTTCTTTGATGAACGAACTGCAGTGTGTAGAAATCTATGTGTATTGAAACGAACTGAGGCCAAGACTAAACGCCTTTTAAATTATTTTATCAAATATTGCAAATGACTGATCAGTGCACCCTCTATTTATACTTTGATCAATATTTTATATCATGTGCAATGATGCCTAGAATTTGTCAATGCGTTCACCGCTTCAGTGAAGCAAAATACAGAGGTTTTGACTTTCAATTTTGAATTTGAATCTCATCGAAAGATCTTCATAAGTGCGGGTCAGAATAGGTCACATCTGTGGGTCAGAGGTGAAACATGTGAGGTTTTTGTGTCATTCAGAAACACAAAGCTGAGTTATCACAATTTTTAGTCATTCAGATTCAAATCTTATGTATTTGAGGCTCAAGCCAATTTAGTTCTTTTTTCATTAATGAGAAGCATAAATGAATCCGCTAAAAATTGAGATATACTGACTCGAAAGACAATGAATTACATGAAGCAGCTTTTTTTTGTTACCGTGGTAGGAGCCCAAAAACTTTGATGGTCAGCTCAATATCTTTATTTTCCCGAGTACTTTTACAATACGACGTACTGCATTCTCAAGGGCCTGACAATCAATTGATCAATCGGATTTTCAAATGAAACAGCTTTTCTGTTATTCTATTCAAGGTGACAACCGAAGTTGATCCAAGCCCAGCCCATCTCAGGGGCGATATCCCAACAGTTTGGAGAAGGTTCAAGGCCAATTAGCTTAAATTTGAACAACTGATGAAAATTCAGCATTTGAATTATTATGAAGTTTTCACTAAAACTATGAGTTGTTAAGATAAGTTATTGTTTAAATAACATAAGTTGAAATCACAAAATGACATGCCATTTTGCATAATGAGGCCTACAGATACTAAACGTTTTGAGTTTCAAAATTTTTCAAGTTTAATTTGAAATACAGCTCCTGATGAACATTATTCATGTTGACTTTTGCGTGGTTTGTAGATTAGTGAAATTGAAATTAATTAGGAGCGCATTTCATCACAAAATTACAGAAAATGAATTTGAGATAGAAAGAGGTAATCTTCTTAAGAGGAAATCTGATGCTTTCCAAAATCGCTTGATCTTGCACCTACCGAATTCAGCCCGTTTCTAGCCAGATTTAGAGTGCAATGAGAATGAAAGATGTGAAAATCAGAGGCTCTTTTCTTTGCGTCAATTCGCACTAAATTGGCAAAAAGAGAACGATTTTTGATAATAAAATAAAACCGCTTTCAATAGATGGCAACTGATTTTGCACATTCCAGTTTATCATTAAGCCGACTGGAACTAAAAATAGTAAAATTCTTACAGCTACATCTCATTTCAGTGAAGCCATCAGACACGAATAACAGCAGTCGGCTTAAAAAGTGCGACAGACTTTGAAAATTTCACAACGAATGCTGTATAAATGCTCTGAAATATTTCAGCAATCAGTCTTAACGAATGTATTCAACAATGAATTTTATTGTTTTCACTGGATCTTAACAGTGCACCTACCGCATAATAGACGCTTCGGTTATTGATGCACGCATTCATCAGTGAAACATCAAAGTTAAAATGTTTCAGTTTCTTAAGTACGAGTATAGTAGATAGAATGTCGACTCAAAAACTATTCTGTATACAGTGAAAATTTTTATCCCGTGGTCCACAAAATTATTTGAGCAGTTTTGAAAAGTCCAAATTTTGCAAATTTATATACTACCGTGATGACTCCTCTATATAAGTAATATGAAACAAGTTGGATATCAAAAGGAATGAATATGTGCTAATAAGCATCGTAACTAAACGGAAATGAAGCTAATTTGCAAGGGAATTTCATGAGCCATTATAATGGAAGTCTTCATGAAAAAGTCGCGATATTATTCGTGGTTTCTCGGCTGAAATTTCAAGTATTTAATTCAATTTTCATCGTCATGATTTCATGATTCACTAAATTCATGTTTCATTTCTTGAATCTGAATAGTGATGTGGACCCATTTACATCTTTCAAAGTTAATTGAAACCATTGTCTTTGATTATGTGATTTTCTCTGCAAGAGGCAGGCTACCAGTGATATGATCACGCTTAAGAAAATACTCTTGAGGCTGAGCATGAAAGTAATAGGAACCTATCGAATTGCTAATTTAACAAACATTAAATCTCCAAGGCTGTCATGACACTAAGAATCTGTAAAATGCCATTGTTACTTCTGAATTACTATCATGATCATTCAAATCCGTGGTAATTTCTTCAAAACTGCAAAAATTTACATATCTCACATTTGGTAACAATACCCAATTGTATTCACCTCGAGTTCATTCAATAAAATCGAAAGTGTATACACATTGGTGATTTAATAAATGCGGAGTTGCCACTCTAACTGATATACTTACTGCATGGTTTCTTGCCTTCACTTCTTGTGTACATGATCTTACTAGCAATATACCTGTTGAATTGCAATGAAGATGAAGTGTAATGGTAAGTGCGGGCTTCACGATCGGCTGCTGTCTTTGTAGACAAAAAAGTTGCGCACACCCTTGCCCTAGAAATTTACCGACAGATCAAGAAGCTCTTCATTTTGGTTATTGAAAACATTAAATGATAAATAATTGTAGAAAATAGCTTAATAAAAGAGTTTGTAAGTGTAGAACTAGCGTGGAAGCGAGGATTCTCATACATAGGAATTATATAAAAATGACATCAAAATTATACGAACGTGTGGTCTGGTACGAGCTGCAACTATTGTATGTGTTTTCCACATTATGCTAGCGATTAAATCGAAATGTTTTCTAATTTGTCAATGGATCAGTTTAGAAAGCTGGTGCTAAATTCTTATGTGAGAATTTTGAAGCAGGAAAATGGGAAGCTACGCAGGAGGATGCAGATCACGTATTATCGAGCAAATACATTATGGCAAATATAGAAAGGCCTTACAAAACTCGGAGTAACACTTACACGAAGACGTGATAGGTGATAGCTTGCCATGATTTCGGACGTTCGAGAAAATTGTAGACCGTAGCTTGCAGACGGCGATACCGCGCGTCCTGATTCCCACGAAGAAGTCCAGTCTTCATTTGAAGTGGTTTTCCGAGCAAAGACAAACGTGGCATTTGGTAGCGCACGGAATTCCCCAAGGAAGACAGAGGCAAGTCACCAGAGCCCCTCTCAATTTCATCAAGAGAGCCGTCGTGTGCGGCATTGATTTCCGGCGGCCCACCCGTTTCCATAGAAACAATGTTTGGGTCAAAAACCACTCGTGGCCGACTGGGTCGGCCGATGCAGGGTAAATGGTCAGCGACGGGAGGTTGTGAAGCAGACAGCAGTTGTTCTTCTCTCTCTGTCGACGGCGGGAGCGGTGGAGGCGGGGTTGAGGGAGGAGGATATAAGGATTCGCCAATTTGACGTTTCGGAGTGACAGGACGAGGCCTGTGTATCGGCGTGGACTTTGAGGAGGAGCAAGATGATGAACAGCACTGACGTGGAGCAGGAGGAGGCGGCGGAGCAGCTGGAGGAGGAGGAGGGACGAAGGAAGATTCCGCAGGCAACAAAGGAGATGGAAGCGGCTCAGCCGGGACCGAATCTGGATGACTTATGCAGCAAACTCCGCCATCTAGATGGGCTGAGGACGGTGCAGTAGCACCACCTGATGTCTGCGGATCAGACACTGATGGTGCCTGCGTCGACGAAGACGCTGACGTCATTGGTGACGGCAAGATGAACCGTCGACCAATCAGAAGCGAGGAAAACGAAGGTTTTCTTCCATCGACGTCATCATTGGCGACAGGCAAGATACGACTGATGTCTAGGGTACAGCAGCTCCAGGAGAGATGAATTGAATCTAAAAGATGATAATTGAAATATTAGTTGACAAAAACTACAGATGGTTGACGTCAAGAAATTTAATTTAGTTGTTACAGACACTAATTCGATACGATAATGTTTTGTCTCATGTCATCAGAGTAGAAACAAATGTCAAATGAACAGCACATCCTCCAGAACCTGTCAGTGATTTCATTCTCCTTCGAAATGTCCTGGATCCCTCGACGGCAATATTCATTAGAAGTAACGGAATCAACTCCAATACCTTCGTATATTTGTATTTTTCACAAGTTTGAAATTATTCGAAATCTCTTTCCCATTTGACATTCTTTCTCAATGATTTGGAGTTGCTTCAATTTTGAATCTCAATAGCTGATTGCCTGCAACTTTATATTTCTCCCTCAGATTATCATTTGATTGCTTATTAATTACCCTCAATCCGAATCTTTCTATCAATCAGTCAATCAGAAATTGAGATTAGGATAACAGAAGCGACTGTTAGAAGTTTTATGAACTAGTATTTAAAAGGTCTTCAAATAATTGCAACCGCATGCACAAAGAAGATTGAAACGACTCAGATACCTCACATACTCAGATGTTTTTCATAAGTGAATAACTGAATGATGGTTATATTATAATGTATTTCAGTGGTCTTCATGCGTCACTGAGTTTTATGAATTGCTTTATAGGCGATGCCTTTTTAACTGAAAAAACTTATTTTGGCTCTTTTCCTCTATAAACTTCACCAGCGAAACCCTTGAGTTATAAGAAACCACAACTGCCTTCTAAAAATTGCGTTCTGACTTTAGAAAATGACTAATTTGAACTTTCTTTCCTTACTCCTTGCTTTGTATTGTTTGAGAAAACTTCATTGCAAACTTGTTACTTTGTCTGAGGTGTGAGGTTAATTCGGACATGTCTATTAATATCAATGACGTCCAGACTTGTATAGTAATTGCAATTGCAATTACAATTGCTGTAATTAGTATTTGTAGTGAATTACATTTTCTGATGAGTAATTTGTAATTGCAATCAATTAAATTTTTAGCCATGTACTTTACTCTCCTCGTCGATAATGCGCTACCATACATAGATGTGTACCGGGCGTACAATTACCGCTAATTTTTTCCAAAGAAATTCACGACTTACCTTATTTCCAAAGTCTTATTCAAGTACCGATGTTATGCAATTCTTTCTCCCTAATCTTGATTGCTGATGGTAAATTGTATATCAGAATTATGCCATTACTTAATCTTTGAATGAAAGCTTATTATTGTTATTTGCTTATTTATGAAAAATGATTTGGGAATAAATTTCTCTAGAAGTCACAGCTTAAATCAATTTAAATCTTAGTTGCAAACATAATAAAGTCTCCTAGAAGTCACAAGCTCTATATGCCACTACAGCATCTGAAGTTTGAATTGTAGTAGAGATGCAAATGAATAAAAAAAGTGATATAAAAAATGCAATATAGATGCTACAACCTTGATCTGTTGTAACGGGGAGCAATTGTAATTTATCTTAAAATATTATAAATGTTGCGGTACATGTAGTGTAATGCCGACAATGATCTGAAGTAGCTGAAATGAAATTGAAGAAAAATGGAACATTTTGTCATTGTAATCAATTATATTGACAGAGATGTATTTAGTAATCGTAATCAATTGCATTTTTAAGGAACTATTTTATAATTTTGATCAATTACATTTCATGAGTCATTGAGACTGGTCTGATTGGTACACATCTGACCGTGACCCATAGAAAATGTAGACATCAGAGAATGCCATGAAGACTTAAATCACTCCATCATTTTAGATGCATGTTTTTTTCTGCTTCGTGTTGAATATTAAGATGAAACAAATGGATGATTGTTGTGTGTTTCGCTCTGAAACAATTTTGGTGTTCAAAATAATCTTATAAACAAGTTCGATTATATACACATGTCCCCGAAGCGGTGTAAATTCGGACAATTTTCAATGACATAGATATATTAATGGGTATTTCAATAAAGTTCATTTCTATTCAAGTACGAGGTCTTACACAATAGTTCATGTATAGTATCTGAGACAGTAGAAATCTGCAAAATGCAAAGGATATAACTTGCAAAAATCGTCCGAAGGTACCTCGTTTTGCGTGAACTTTTTTATCGTGATGATGCCATACGATGTGCAAATAAAAAAATCAAAATATCTCCTTAAGACCTACAGTGTATAAGGCAAGTTCTGCCTACTGAACACATGACTTGACTAAATCAAGTCAGTAAAAGCTTTAAAGGTTAAATCAATAAAGTGCTTCACCAAACGCTTCCGACAAAGGGCTTTCTTTAATTCAATGAGAGCAACCGGCTGTTGATCAAGACTAAGAAGTTGATGATGTTAATGGTATCATCTGATATTATCCAATGATATCACATTAGACATGTGTTCTAGTCTAACTGAAATGAATAACTCAAGAAAAAGATCAACAAACTCCTTTAAACTTTCACCGCTTTGCACTCAATTATTGATATTAATAAGCTTAGAAAGTGGTTTTGAATGCAGTTCAGGCAGTAATCAATTAGTTTACGAAAATCTTAAAAACATTTTCACAAGGCAGGGGAAGAGGGAACTTCACCTCATTATTCAGTACACAAAATTGTATCTGATTATAGTTTTCATTCAATGACTTTTATGTTGAGAAAAATAAGATTTATAATTTTCAACTGTCCAACTTGCCTCGCTCTAATGCATTTTAGACCTTATTTAATTTATCTCCATTGAATCTGAGCTGAGTAGACTTAGTGATCATTAGAAAGTTCAGAGGAGATCTTTTTCCTCAGTGAGAACCGATTGAATGATGGAGGAGAGAGTTTAAAGAAATCCCGGTGTGGAGGGTGATATCTCTCATTTACAATCGATGAGTTTGTTATCCATTTTCAAAGTTAAGACGACACTGAAATTTGAATTTAAGGAAAAGAAAGAGCTGAGTCTAAAAATGGATATTGTTCTTTCAGAGCTGAAAATGGTTAATTGAAATTATTCAATCATAAGTACGAAATTGAGATCCTTATTCGAGAACCGAACTTCACAACGTTATAGAAGTATTCTGATGAAATTTTCGATGCAAATCTGAAGCAGTTTGCGTGTGTGGTAATTGTTTCAAGTAATCTGTCGTTCACTCCGTGAAGGTACAGAGCAACTCAACCGAGGAAATTGCGGTCTCTAGACCGGTAGACAAGCATAGCAGCAGGTAATAGAAAGCGTCTTGATGAGGTCACTTGATTTAGTGTTGCACATGTGATAAATGAGCATCAGGTATGCTTCGGCCCTCGGCCGTCATGGTGACGCATTCACATAGGCTACAAATTGCTTGGACCACCTAATTAGCTAATATCAATTTCGATATGATTGAAACCACTAGAACAAAGTGTCATGTAAAAGATGTGTGACCAGTGCAAAAGAAGACAGGGGGAATGTTTGAAGTATTCATTCATCTTGAAACATGCTGCTTACAATCAAGGTCATACGGAGGAAGGACGTCCTAGCAATATATTCGCAATCAATTACAACAGCTGCTTAGAAACATTTCAAAACTTTGCTGCATGATATTTTATTATCAACTTTGAGTTTTAAGTGATCAGTTATTGCTGTCATCTACCAATGCAAAGAGCACAAATTTTGTGATTTTCTTGCAAGTATTTGACACTTGTGTATCGACATTTGGTGTCCTTCTTCCTTACAGATTCAGAAGACACAATGATCGAATCAGTGACTATGACAGTGGCATTTTCGATCTCAAGCTGAATTCTAGAACCAAACATTATTTACATGTAGTTTGAAATTGTTGTTTAATACTCAACAGTGAGTACTTAATGCATTGGCTTGACTCATGGATATCGGCTGCGTGTAGAGAAGATGACCATCTGCATAAGCATGAACATGAATATCAGAGAACGTGCAAATCACCTCTTACAACAATAAGAGCTGGACCAAGACAACTTCCCTGAAACACCTAGACAGAAGCGAAAAAGTTCAGAGAATCGATTGCCGATTTTCACAATATGATGAAGACCTTCAAGATATAAGCTAAGCTGTTAAAGATAAACTAGCTCTGTAGCCAGGACGAGTCTTTGCAGGGAACGAGGCCGGAGATTAAACTTTCACAGAATGATGTAGGCCTACACCATATGCTGCTGCAAATCTGCAAGTCTGCCGAGTTCTGCCTGTTTCCTCTTCTTGTCAGACACGAAGTTAATGGAAAAAAAGTATAATTTGTTTTTGGCAAAATGAAGTTTTAAATGCCTTCTCTGATTAAGCGAAAAACTACTAAGCCCACAGTTATGTTTTTTGACATGTGTTCATTTGTCTTGAGGTCATTTCCTATCATGTTCATGCACCCCTGTCTACAAAGATCATGATGTCGGGAATCGAAAGCATTTTGAGCAATTTAATCCATATTTTGCGGATTCTCGCATACATTGCCGATCAGAAACATGATAATAACACAACAAAGGACCTGACGACATTCCATGTCAAAAATTGTGTTTCAGGACTTAGTTTTTTTACCGTAATCGGCAAAAACAAAGAAAATTTCATTTAAATCGAAAATTGCAATCTTTGAATATAATCCCATTTGATTTACATGCACTTTTCTTTGATCAAGTCTGATAGGAAGAGGAAGCAGGCAGAACTCGGCAGACGTGCTGATTTGTAGCAGATATAGATTGTACATCATTCTGTGAAAGTCTCATTTTCGGCCTCGTTCCCTGCAGAAACTCGTTCTGGCTGCCAAATTATACTCCACCTGCAGTCACTGCTGAAAGTAATCATTAAATAGCAAGTTGTAGCAATCAAATAAGAATTACAGAATACTTTATTTTGCTGCATCATCGTCGGATAAAGACACAAGATTTCTAATATCTAAAACCTCAGTTTATGGGGTTTGCAAGGAAATATACAGCCTACAGAATAGTCTATTACACCTTCGTCACAATGGAAGCTGACATTTTCAAAGAACAATTGTAAAACTTTAATGAGAATACAGAAAGTTATTCGATAATATAATTTCGAAAAATGTTAATTTTCAAAAAATGCGGAAAAGAAAGACTTACCTACTACCTATAATTATTTTTCATCATCTCTGAGCAAAGTGTTATAATTCTTCATAATCTGCTGGAGGATAAATAAAATCTTTTTGACAGTAAGAATTGCCCTGCAAATTTGTTTCAAATTAGAGTTTTAATTACAAGAAAGTTAAACGCATGAGAAATTTCTTTTCTTGCTATTATTGAAAGAGTTGTTTCTGACTCTTACTTTAATGGCACATGCTTCCATTCATTATCAATTTATTAATGGCGATTCGCACTCGTCATTTCTTATTTATGAACAGCATTTTGCAGGCATTAACGAAATGTTTCATTATATCATTATTTCATATTCATTATTTCAATATATCATATATTTCGTTATTTATTCTAGCAAATTAAGGAGAATTGTTGTTTTCATACTTATCAATCAGATTAACAAATTCAACTTGAAAAACTTGCTGATTTTCCTTGATCTAGAAAACTTTGTTGTCGACGTTTCGGTATGCTTAGATTTCCTTTCATAATAATCTACCAAAGTCTGTCTACATCACATCATCAGATTTCACACAAATACGCCGTCTATTCTGATTTTCGCACGTTGTCATTAAACTTTCACTTCACACTTGCCGATTTGCTGCTTGATGGACATAATGGCAATGAAATTGATAATTTACTGGTCATGTTGTCATGGCTACATGCCCGCCATAACTTCCGTGATTTCTCATCTCATTGATACGTGCATCATCTAATTATTGCTCATCGTTTCCAGTGTACTTCTGGCCATTATTGATGCTGAAATACATTAAAAAGTTATCAAGGTTCTACTGCATGCGACATGATACAACGTTGTAATTGAAAAGTGCATCATGTTTTTAGAATGTCTCTTGTCTAGATAAAATATATGGATCAGACAGTGTTGATGAAACAATGTTTGAGAAGGATACATTCATTTTTCATAACATATCAAATCTGAGATGCTTCAGTTGCTACTGCTTAATTTGATAGTAGCAGAAAATATTTCTATTTTGTATTTATTAATAAAATTTTACCGTTCGCATATAAATCATCACGGAGTGACTTGATTGACAGAATATCACACACCGTCAGCATTATTAACATGATAAGTAGGTAGAAGAAGTACTTCCTTATGTTCAATATATCATGGATGCACTTCCGCGAGAAAATAGTTTGAAGGAGACAACTAATTTAAATCAACTTTCTACTTTTTCAAAGGTAGGCGTGCAAATAAAAGTACACGATTCAATTGCTGAACTCATGAATCAGAATGCATTGAGATGATTCATTTCAATGAGCGAATTCTCAGGGGATATGTGTGACAAAAACAACAGCATGACTTACAGAACTACATGTCAGAATTGCCAAGAAATATTGAAATAGTATCAGAAAATCGCATGAAATCAACGATCTTCAGTTTTCAAACATCTGTGCAAATCACAACAATCGGTAGAAGCTGTGGCCGGCAGATCTCTTCAAAATATAATAAATAATAAAATTATAAAGAAGAATTGAACGATTTCCAACTCTCAACTTTCTATTGTCTTTAAAAAGATGCACCAATCGATGCAGTGATGACAGCGAAAAATTGTGCAATTACATGAGATTAATACAAACTATAAAAGCAGCAAAGTCATAGGCCTATTTTTCAACCTATTTTTCCTCTTAATCGTTTCACTGTTCTTTGTCGCAAAACAGAGGTGTATTTAAAAATGTCTGAGTAATTTACGGCAGTTTTCTTTCACTCTTGCATGATGCTGTACAACGTGCACATTATACGGATGTAACTATTTTGACACACGAAAACGTGTGGGTCGACCTTCGTCATCTTGATTATATGAATGAAGTAACGCAAATTTAGAAATGAAATAGCAAATACATAATCATTGAACACCAAAATATTTTTTGAACTATCTCTCTGTCAAGATATGAAGCATCATCATAATGGTCTCACTGTTTATTCTCAGAGACTGTAAAGTGTTGTTTGCCGTGGCTTCGAATATAAAAATGTCCTCAGAATTGAACTATTTAAGCACAAGAATTCCTTGGCAGCCGTAGGTGATGCGTTTTGCCCTACAAGTAGGCCAATGCATATGGCTCGGAATGGCCCAAATTAGCTTACGATACCTAGAATTGTCAAACAGGCTGAAGGACTGCACAACAAGATGTTCTGTGTTTCTGTATCCTGGTTTTGCCATGTGGCTGATAATCACAAAGATTGCAGAGCGCCAGTTCGTTTGGGCAAAGAATGGAAAGATGGCCTCAGACAACTTAAGCGCAATCAGCCGCACGGCAAGACCAGGATAAATAAACCCAGAGCAGCCTGCTGTGTAGTCCTTCAGCTTGTTATGCTATTCCAAACACCTTAAGCTAGCTTGAGCCATTTCGAGCCGTAATGACAAGCCCTTGTAGGGTGAAAAGCAGCGTCTACGGCTGCCAAGCAATTTTTGTGCTTGAGACTGAGGACATATTTTTATTCCTTGTCTATTGCATCACAACGCCTTTCATTTGGTTCTTCTCGGTAATGACACCGCGAAATATGATTGTGAAATCCCCGAAAGTGACATAGAATAAAGACGATTCTTCGTAACAATACAGCATACACACACAACAGTCAATAAAGAAATATTGTTAATCACGCTAGAAACAATTAAATGTAAAATAAGTCCTGGGTCAAATATTTATTGATAAGGGTTCCTATAACACGAAATTTGCTGCTAATAGGGATACAATACAGGGCTTGGAAATGGTTGCAAGCGCTTGACTAAAAGCATCGTCAAGATATCGAGATCGAATTTCCTAAAAAGGAATTAATGACGTCTACAGATCAAGCCGATGATTATTTTTAACTTCTATAATATCTTTACTTCATATACAAATGCAACAGCTTACTAATGTGTTATGGAAGTAGTTGGAAAGGAAAATTGTCGAGTCTTCTGTTGAAATATTCCCATGAACATGAGAGTTATCGATCCTCAACCCCGGTGTATATCGGCCTAAAAACCAGGAAGCTTTACGATGAACCTCCCGTCCGAAGCCATCAGTTATGATCTTCAGGACACCGAAAGACTTGAATCTCACTGAATATGGTACTTGTTTACAAAAATGGAGACTTAAACGCTTCTCTTTTAATTTGTCTTTTTTAATTATAATTATTAATATCAGGCCGGTGATAATTCTCATTGTCAGAATGTCTCCTGGTAAATCAAATTCTTCAAATTACTTTTATTTCGATTATATACTGAGTTATAATTGTGCAAGTTGATTTTCCCTATTGTAAACTTTGACTCCGTTTATGCGATGGAGAAATTTTGATTTCTGCATCTCTATGGTTATAAATTGAGCTACAGACTTGAAGATAATCATCACTATGCTATCAACTGAATGAATTCCAAGCAGTCTTCATGAGGAGTTCTCACTACAAAGTATCGAAGTTTGAATTGCAATGATATTTAACACCACATAAATCTTCATCACAAGAAGTTCACTGAACAGTAATGTTGTCTGCTCCCTGAGCGGGTTCGATGGAATTTGAATATGAAGAAATGTCTACAGGTCATTTCGGATATCTGATCTAACTTATTAGATTTCTACAGACATGAATGAAATTGAATTGGGTCAGATTCAAATCTTCATGTTTCGCTAATCTAGAACGAAAAGCTTATCATTGTTTTCATCCACAAGTTTGGCTTCATGTGTCATAAATAATGTCAATATTCAACAGTTTGTCAACATCATAAGATGTTAGGGGGTTGGAGATCATAGTAAAAGTGAATGTTTTCTACTTGCTTCCGGGGAATGAATCTTAATGTCAAATTCAGTGAAATAAAGAGTAAAAGTAAATGACTGATTTCTGCATGCAAATGTCTCCCTAGAAAGATCGGAATTGTAAAATTGTTTGAATGCCATCAATCCATTTCAAGTACCGGTAACTGATAAAATCTATTGTTTCTTCATGTTTGTCTGTACGGATGTCTGAATGACTGTTTCATAATATATTTGATGAAGAAAGATTAATATCGTCTTCTATAAAATATCCGAATTCTCTAAACATTATGAAGTCATTTTCAGCTTCTAGAACTTCTACTATTTTGGAACTGCAATTTTGTCATCGGTCACATTGATTTCCGTCAGAATTAATGAGATAGTTCTTTTGAAAATCTTTTTTGGGACTGAGGAATGTTGATAACCAAAATCCAGGAACATAGAAAGCAGAGTAACGAAAATGCATGGAAACTATCGATGGAAGATGCTAAGATATCGTCAGAAATGTGTACGATTCCGGAGAGAGGGGATGAAAAGAAGTATATTATTTATTTATTTATTTGACTGTATTTATACAGCGCTGTACTCAAAAGAGGCTCACAGCGCACAACATATATAGAATGCAAGTCACAAGGAAAATAAAGTTTAAAAAGTGAGAGAAAACTTTGTTTATCAGAATCTTCCTCCAGCAACGCTTGAAAGTCAAGGAACTGTTTGAATTTCGAATATCTCGAGGGATACGATTCCATACTGTAGGGTCATTGAAGGAGAACGCTCGACCACCTCGAGATATTGACGCAATGGAGGGCACTTCAAATATGCACTTATCCTTAGATGAACGTGAGTAGCGTGAAGGACGACGGACATACTGGAGTGATCGTAAATGAAATGCTTTGAAGCACAAACTAGCAACTTTTACTTCAATGCGTTGAAGAATTGGAAGCCACTTCAGTCTCCTGTGGTATGGCGCAATATGCTCACGGCGATTGACCTTCAATGCCAAGTGCACGCATGCATTTTGCACTTTTTACAATTTCTTGCGAAGCTTTATGGCACACCACAATGAATGCTATTACAATAGTCGAGCCTTGCAAACACCAATGAGGTCAAGATCTTCTTTAACGCCTCTGTTGACAAATAATTTCTAATAGAGCAAAGTCTTCGAATCTCAATAAAACATGCTTTACATGTCATGTTGATATGTTCATTGAATTTCAGTGAATCAGGTTTATCGGTTTTGATAATTCAGAGACTTTACCAGGTGATTTATCAGGAACTCAAAACCCTTAAAAATGCACTTGTCAAATACACAGAATCCTTGAGAAATCTCATCAGAATATTAGAATAAAGCACTTACGAAGTACTATGAAAGGCATGTTGATGACATTCTTGCTATTTTTGAAGATGATGATTGATGACCACGAGTCCTTTTTTAGTTATTTGAACTCAAGGCATAGCAATACGGAATTTACCACGGAAATCGGTGGGATAATGGTCAGGGTACACCCACCTTAGCATCCATCCATATAAACTCAAGGTGGTTTTGGGTCGACCTTGGGTAAGTAATGCAAAACTTGGGTTTTCTATTAATGCTGAATATATACAGATCAAGTTACAAAAATTAATATTTTGATTTGAATCTTATGAGAGCTACAGGATAGCATCTACAGGAGAGCATAAAGTGATGATATTTATCAAAATTCCATTGGATTCACAGAATATCTCAAAAATGAAATACTTGTGGTTATTAGCTATTTCACTCTGGGCTTGACAATACCGCTTATTGAAAGTTCATACATATTGTATCTACTGCAAGCTTACATGTACTTTGTTGCATGTGCATATTGAATTTTCAAATATTCCGGATATTTTACATCTTCGCAGTTATCTTCAAACTCTTTCTGCGATAGCCGACATTTTGCCAAAAAAAAATTCATTCCAATTTCGAATTCTAAATATACGTGCGTATATAGCCATGCACTTGCTGCTATACAATATTTATCAAGTTTGTTCATATTTCTTAATGATAAAATGAAAAAATTGCTTTGCTATGAGCAATGTGTAACTCAATCATAATTAAATCAAAGATCTTCAATTAGTCAGTGTAGGTTTAATTGAAAGAAAACTTTAAGACGTAATACATGTACCTAGGCTACTAATTACAATTATTGCAGTAATAAATCATTTCCAACTAATACCACACTTCTCATGGGCCCAATAGGAATTTTGGCTCATAGAAGAATCTTTATTTCAGCACAAAATAAAAAGAATGCACTTCGTTTACTTGATTTCATTTATTTATTTAAACTTGGGCTTGGGTTTTGGCCCAAAACTTGTATAACCAAATAGAAGTAACGGAATCTGAAAATCGATTCCTTTTTCAGGATTCAGTTATGGAGCTGCTTCACTCAACATTGAATATTGAAGAATCATTTCGATTTGTAAACACAACTAAACTCTGCATATAGAAAATGATTTTTTTATATCATGTCCAATATTTTGAAATGCATCTCCCCACAATCGCCCGCTTTCTTCGCGCATCATCAGACATTTTAGTCGTATTTTTGCCCACTTTAGGAAATTCTGTTTTTGTATGTGATTTGAACTCAATTACTCACCAAGAATTTGAAAATGCACATTCAAATTTCATAAAACTCTCCTCAGATTTGGTGACATCATCAGTTGCGGTTGATCACGTGACTGTCATATCTACAGAAACTCTCTTGCACTGATACTCCCTATTTTCTTGTCGTGGGCGTTGCCGACTCTCTAATTCCTCCAAGACTTGAGGAATATCGGAAAGGACGTCTGAATGAAGAACATGACATTGTCTGGGTCTGTCATGGCGTCTAGCGCTTCTACTCTACGAGTAAACATTTTTATAAAGTAAACTGAACACAAAGACTTTAACAGCAAAAATGTTTATGAATGACAAACAGTAACTAAAATCTATTTAGAGGAGGAGCTTATCAACAGCTTCAAAACAATTAAAGGGACTGTCTGAACATTTAAAGATTCTTATAATGCACTGAAAGCTCAGCCGGGAGTGAAGTCCACTTGAAATATCTCAATAACAATTGCTCAAGCACAGAAATATTGGAGATGTCACAAACCTGCTTTGTGCTGTACACAGTCGGCCAATTAACATGAGATTTTAGTTCATTTGACACACCAAATATTGCGACAATTAAATTCTCATCTGCAAACTTCTTTAATCAGTAATTAGGTCAATAAGTCAATAGGTGTTTATTTTACATTTTTTAGAAAACAGTGAGAACACATTTGAGCATATTGGAAGACATTCATTGAAGAGTGCGTGCGGTCAATAAAAAAGACAATTGTAATTAAGGAAGGAGAGAGGAATGAGCTTTTTGCATGTACATTGTATATTAGTTATTTTCTTTGGATGTCAATCGCATGTTGTCAGCTTTCTGAAGAAACTTAGCGATGGTTTCATATTTTTTGGAGTCAGCCTATTCATTAACTCATGAAACTCAGTTATACTGTTGCAATAACATAACACTGGTGCCACTTCTTGTCGTATTTTCGTATGCGTGGAGCATTCAATCATCAACTGATGTAAAGTTTCCTCTTTCGAATCATCTTATAGCTAACAGAGACGGAGAAGCTCTTCATACTTCAATCTTTTATGATAACTTCCTGTAACAACATCTAATTTATGATTTTTTGTTCTACATTTCAGGATGGTATTGATATCGTTGTAGTCGATGTCAAAGTTTAGATATGTTTTCAAAATGGCATAATTCTAAATAGCTCAATCCAGAATGACTATCCTTCGCTGCGGAAATCCATAAATAGAGTGATTACAAAATTTGGCAATAAGACCCATCTTAATTAGTATCCTTAATTTTTTATTATTTCATAGCAAGACAGGATTTGTTTCTACAATAATTATTAGTGAGTTACCAGCAGGTTCACGTCAACGTAATCCGGCCAGCAAGCAGAAAATCGGGCAAAATTGAACAGCAGCTATGTTAGAACGATTTTATTTCAATTTTTTGTCAGTTTTCGTTATCGTTGTCGGCCTACAGACGTAGTCACATTTAATTGTTTACGACAAAATCCTGACGATATTTCATTCTATTGTTGAG
Organism: Prostheceraeus crozeri; assembly: GCA_907163375.1. Lineage (NCBI taxonomy): Eukaryota > Metazoa > Platyhelminthes > Polycladida > Euryleptidae > Prostheceraeus > Prostheceraeus crozeri. Next base: position 34,360 of record CAJQUW010007987.1, on the reverse strand, counting down.
TTGCGCTGTTCACATTCCGCCGCGATTCTTTTCAAGTTCTCGTTGTAGTGAACATTATCATTGTCGGTCTAATGTAAACGTGTCGCGCCTTGGAGTATCATTCAAGTGTCGGAATCTATGGTTCAATCATTGTACAACTATCAATTGCTATGTTCTACTATGGATTTCCGAATGAAATCCGACACAACATTGTATTGAAGAATTAGAAGGAGAATGCCCGTTGATATTCGCCGTCGTTGTCATACGAATTGCCTGCTATACAAATTGAGATATACGAGTACGAATATCTTGTTATACACATTTTTATAAAATAACTGATAAAACACCACCTTTAGTGGACAAGAATCTACATCTATTCCATGTTTCACTAACTTGCTTCTTCTGACGATCTATTTAGGGTCTATATTGACGCAGATCGACGCCTCACTGCAAATGAATTGCACCTATTGCATTTTTAATCATCAAATGTCAAAAAAGCAGACTTGCAATCAGAAATGGATATAGAACAGACCATTTATTAGCCTATCACATATCACTAGTCTATAGACATATATATATCACTGGCACTATAGACATCTAATAATCAACACCTAATATCCACGTTGAACTTGAACAACATGACAGAAAATAGTTATAATAAGAAAACTGAAGCAACTACAGATACTTCATGATAAAAACTCACAAAAGCGAAATTCGGATGCTTCGATGATTCTAATGTGCTTGTTTTTTAACAGTAGTATCAGTTGCCTTTTCTGTGGCCTATGGTAGGAATCCAAGTTGTGGCACATTTCTGGATTTCAGTGTTCTGGATTTGACGGGAGGGAAGGTGAGGAAGTTCCCCTGCACTGAACCATCGCATCCCCGGTACTTAAATTGCCTCAACCAGATTGATTGAATATCAATTTATCATTTTTGTGAATATAAGTTACATTTACAGGTGTGATTTCCTCACGGCTCATCATAAACGTCACTATCAGCAATGACGTTTCTTTGATTAGGAAGATGTTGAATGAATTCGAGAAGCAGAAAATGCTACATGGAATAAAGGTAGCAAAGCTATCACAACAGCAGTGGAATCCAAAATGGTAACTTATTTCTTTCATGGTCTTGTCGACAACGTACACATGGTATTTGTTTCATATTAATGTAACAAAAATTCTGCTTAATTCAGAAAATAAAGTTTGAGAACATCATTTATTTTCACTCCTTGAACATTGATGCCAGTCCGGTTTTTCTGAATTCATTATTGGTCTAATTGTAATAAATCACTATGTAATCATCTGGGATTACATCAAATCCAACACTGCCTAGGAATAATCATTTTAGTAGTTAATAGTGAAAGAGCTTGAGTTTTCAATTAAAAATATTTATGTAGAATTAATTTTGTTGAATCATACCAACGAATTTCTGGGTCTAATGATTTTGGGTCTTACCCTGTTTTTTATAGATGAAATGCATGACCAAAGCTAACCTGCTCAATTTTCCTGTGGGATAAGAACTTGAGCTGATCATGTAATTATCCTGCGCACATTATCATGTCTAAAAATGAAGAATATATTGGCCTATAGGAATTAATATTCGGAGTTATTGCAAAATATTCGGAGAAAGCAAATGCAAGAGATTCTGATTTTTGCATCACGTAGGCGTGATGATCATTAGAAAGGTAGAAAGATATGGAATTACTAGTTAATGACCTTGTTAATGAAATTCGCTGTCTGCCAGAAGGGACGCGATTCTGTTGGCATAAGAAGAATTGATTACAGTTATAGAACCTGCTGGATCCCTCAGGCTGTAGAAAAACTAAAATCGACATTTAATGTCCATCCCGTAGACGAGTTATTGCGAGCTGCCTTCACCCTTCATGTTTTATTCTTAGAAAATGTCATGAACTAATGTCTCACTGTTGGAAGCATAGAAGAGAAACAAATATTGTATGTGAACTGTCTCTGGGAAGCAGTTTTTTAAAGAGGAATGTTGTGAAATGTCATCTTTATGACCACACCCATGAAATTTTGCTCTCTCACCTTTTTAAACTATTGTTTCTTTAATCAAGGCAACAACAACCATCCATGAATCTGAAGGAACATCATATGAAATCCTATGCAGTTTTTCAGAAGAGCAGAGGTATGCTTCACCTCAAAAATGTCAATTACATGAAATTCTTCCTTTTCGTCATCGAAAGAATTCCATCTTGTTTTACTTCGGGATTACAAAATCATCATTTGTTTATCACGCTGAAATACAACTATAAATATTGATTCCAAAATTTCTGTTCGTATCAAAAAAGCAAGTTCTCTTGACCATGCTAATGTCGAGCTCTAATTAGGATTGTGTACACAACTATTTCTCACAAATTTTCTTTTTTGTGCTTCTGCATCAAATCTTGCTTGTGGGTCGGGATTCATTTTCTGTTGCTTCATTATTCAAGGCATGTTATACAGCTCCTTTTCAAATGAATCTGCAGCCTCAGCAGTGCTTTGATTTGGGAAATAGAACCCCTTTAATGCTGATAGCATGCTATTCGTAAGTTTACTATATGTCGCATGTTTATATTATGCTTCCTACCAGGGATGCAGAGTCCTATCATTTTGATAGGACTCCGACTCCGGGTGGCAAGTATGTAAAGCCTAGTTTTTTAAAAAATTAAGCTAGTTACCTACATCATAGATCATTATAGCCTTACTTGAACCTATCTTTATTCTTTAGTGATCATTGCTGTATCAATTATCAATCATTTTCGATGAAAGTTTATCAAATTTCTCTTTAAGTTGGATGCATACGACTTGGCTCCTCGCCTCCTTTGTTTGTATTATATTTCGGGTCTAGTTATGGGCATTGGTCTCACTTGGGTCACTTGTCGTAATCTGTCCTTGCTGTGAAATGAATGTATTATCAGTAGGGCTTACAAAAGTCAATAAAGTCAAAATTTTTCATTTTTAGGTCAAAATTCTGCAAACCCTAATTATCAGATGCCTCGAAACAAGTCTGCCCATCAATTACTGGGAATTGAAATTAGGGCTTGAAAAACACGGTAAAAAGCTGTTTAAAGACCTGGTAGTAATGTCGCTTTACAACGACATCGCACTTCTTGACATGGATAAAAGCCGATATCTCACATGAATTTAATAGAAAAGGTTGGGAAAAGTCTTGTAGTGATTGTTTTATTACATCACTTGAATTTTGACCCGGCTCACCCACAAGCCGTTAAAGACTTGGTACTAAAGGAAGTTTTACAACAATCTATTCTAATAATTTTAGTATCTTTTAATTATTTAATTTAATTTTTATTAATTAATTTAATATTTTAATCTATTTTTCAATATTTTATAACATCTCTTTTTGTCCTTTTGATATTGGAATTACTAATATGTGCATGATGCAGTTGAGTGGAGATTAGTTTGTCAATGTACAACAAATGACTATAATGTCAATTTAAACACTGGCAAAATCAGTAACTTGTCAATCAGTAACTCATCTACTACACTTCCCATGTCGAATGACGAATTCAGTGGTGTGCGTTTTACAAAATAGAACGCTGCTCTAAAGTTATTGGCGACCGCTATTGGCGGCGATATTGATCGCATCTCTGAGTGTCTACATGCATCGCTAGTATCGGCCACACCGAGTTGTGCGAGTCCGCCAGTAGCGACCTGTGTCAACGCACATTGCTGGTAATGGTTATGTGAGCCGGGCTTTACGAAAGCTGAGTTTGTAGAAGGAAACTTCATATTGCAAGAAACTATTTGAAATAATAAAAAAGCAAAAATGCATTTTGAAAAACAAGCGAGGTATTTAAATTCTGGCTGTGTTGTGACATTGTGCTGGTAGTTGAAAACAATTAAGAAAATTCTACTTTTTCCTCAGACGGACTTTGGAGTGAGCAATCCGTTGACATTCTTAAGACATTGCATCAATCAAAAGTTAAAGAATGAAATGCAATTAGAGATATCTGAGATATTAAGAGAACAGATGGTCATGTTGATATTGAGAGCATCATCTTGTTTGAGTTGGAGTAATGATTGTATCAATAACGGAAAATGTAACAGAATGCGCATTTCTTAGAAATGAGACTGATGACAGACAGTTTTCGAATACAGCATGACGATAATGCTTGCAGCTCCAATATTTCATGGAGTGATGTCACTCCCGGTGTAGATTATGCTCCGTTCCTCATTTTCACGTCAATTTAGTGATGCCTACTCCTTGAGCACCTCATTGCCGATTTCCTCCGATCCATTGAGATTCAATGAAAACAGTGACCATTTATGTGACAAAACGAGCATCAAATGGACCAATTAATTCTGTGAATTAAGTAATGAACTTCTTAATGGGAATTTTAAAGAACTGCACATTTTGAAGTTACCAAGCATTTTCCGTCAAAACGTTTGATACATTTTGATGCTTCAAACTTGACAACATGCATGAGAACGTTGACAAAACATCATCCTGAAATCCCAGTTATATCGATTAAGGAATATATTTCAAAATTTCTTTAATTTGCAATTTTATCAATTCTACCATGAAACTTACAGAATTTGCTCAATGAACATTGATCTGCTTTAAGGCTTGCAATTCCGAATTTCGTGATCGTGAAATCATGTGATCAAGCTGTCAGTCTTAAACGCAGGCGGTCGGATTACTAATCACATTAGCTGCCACCGATATTCAACTAAGCATTTATACCACTGTCTAGTGAGTAGTTAGGTCCTGCTTTAAACAATTCTCTTGAACAGGATCCAAGGATCGCCACAAGTGAAATAATTGCAACCGTGTTGATACTATTTAAGGTTTATGGATTTGTTGATTTTTCATACAAATCATTTCGTGCAATCCAGAAGCAGGTGTTACTTAAGACCAAAGAAATAGATAACAACAACATCTGCAACGGAGATACAGCAATGCACAGTAGTGGTAATATCACATCTCTTCTTAGTGCAAGGTCAACCATTGAAATTTTATCATTCATTGAATATCTAAAGAGAATGACAATTATTAAGTCTGTAAAAGACACCAACACCTCCTGGATCATAGAAATTGATAACATCTAAACCTCCAGAATGGAAGCAAAGGAACCGCTAGAACCACAATTAGATTGTTTAATCGCATCACTTTGCTAGAAGTGCAAACTGATTCAAACAGATGGCACATGCAGGAACTTAATAAGTGGGCAAAAAGAAATGTTTAATACCTTGCAGAGATAGGAAAAATAGTCGTGTTGCTTGCGGATTGCTCTGAATTCCTTCAAAATGCTCCGATCGCCATGATTCCTTCAGATTCGAAGAATTCAGATCATTGCGGAAAAGTTTTCTCGATAATGTTGGGTCCTCCGATCATTATTAAAAAAAGTTAGCAGGCGCATGAAAAAACGTTCACAAACTTCTCTGTAGAACTTGACATCGTCTGTGTCTCTTGGCTGTGTGATCTGATTGATAACAGTCACTGAAACTTCAGACAATTCGGCGTGTTTAATGTTGAACTGGCTGCTCATTGTTCGATTGCTATGGTATTTAGTCAGGAGATTGTGCCATTTCATTTGCGTTACATGTTCCAATGCTTCCCTTCTAGTCAAGCAGAAGAAGAGACGACATACTAATTCTGTGGCTAGAACGGCACAAAACGCATACATACTCGTATTTTCACCTAGAAACACTTGTCAACCACAGTGTGATTGGGTTAGCATCAGTCACATGTGCAATTCTGAGCTTTTCATTGGTGTTTCATGCCCCAAATTAGTTCCTCCGGCTGTGCCGCGACCTTGAGTCAATTTCCATTTTAGTCAACTTCAGATAATAATATTTTTCTATGCTTGAGACTAACCCCTAAGGGGAGCTTTAAAGTTTTGTTAACTCTCTAGAACACCATAGGACGCTTTTGCTAACATAATTCATTAGTAAATACTAAAAATTGCACATTTTGGTTTTTCTCAATTCGAACGAAACTCGGCCACATAGAAGATGAGCGTCTCGCCCAATGTGCTTCAGAATACAAGCAAGGAACATTTATATCATGGATCATAAAGCACATTTTAAAAGGGAGATGGTCTGAAGCAAGCTGCTTAGACAGAAGTGCCGATGGTCACTGCTGACCTAATGGTTAGTATGAACAGAATTGAAGTGACCGCATCGGTTAAAGAAGAAGAGAGCCTTTTCCCTCTAAACCATATACAGAAAATGCAGCGCGTTTCTATATTTTCTGTAAGATCCAAGATACATACCGATAATCAAACAACTGCAGAATACTACCGAGAAATCCAGCAATCTCCCAGTCTAGTCCTCTGTTCAAGTATCCTTTAAGTTCGAGTCAGTATTTTATCATCTTGATAGAGGCTACAGCCGATGGACATCAATTCAATAACAGATTCTGTATTTGTAGAAATGGGCTCTTGTCCATTGTTTAGAGATTAAACTTATTTTGCGGTTCAACAGTCATTGGTACTTCTATTCCTCCCCCCCCCACATTTTTGCATCGTCAATGATCTTCACCTGCTCATAAGGGCAGTCTCACCACCGTCAAAAGAGTTTTGAGTGTGTTAAACTCCTCTGGCTTGTAGAACATTTGCAGCCTCAGAATTAGACACCTGATCCTCATTTGTCTATAGACAACAATCCCATGAAGTTCAAGATAGCAGTTGCACCGTGTACTCTGACTGAGCATCCAAAGGATACTCCGTCCCAAGTTTCAAGTAAGACTTCTCAGTGGTGCTGTTCTGCCACTCAGTGACAGATCAAGTGAGTAAGGGGGAGAAAAGAAGTACCGAATCATTATATATTCAATGTATTGCTACAAATACTTTTGAATGGGAAAAGAATAATTTCCACAGCGGTCACATTTACGCTTCGTCACAAAGGTCAAATTTTGGCGTTCGTCATGACCTCGTGTAGATTAAGCAAAACGTATGGACATCGGGCACCTTCCGTCATCCACTTCCGTCTTCTCCAACAGTTTTCCATCATCGAGCAGATAGACTTCAACTCTTTACTGTTCAAATAATAAGAGACAACTTATGTGAATCGATGATTATCCTGGAATCAGCACTAGCTGGCGATCTGTGATGAAGAGAAATAAAATTCACCCTCCTCTCATTCAGCTTCGATCATTCGGAGATCTACTGGGAATTCAACAACCGCTTAGACACAATTCCAAAAGGCTGAATTATTGAGCGAGGATCTAGTGTTTTACATGCGGAAATATTGCGTTGGTGCGGAACAAACAGTAGGGCCCGGCAGCTGGGGAAGTTGTGTGCCGTTGGAAAATACACAAATATTGCAGGAATTTATGAAATTCATGTGAGAAATACCTGATATTCTCATCTCTCAATTTCTGCATACTTTCTATCAATAATAATCATTTTTGGAAGTCTCCACGCTGTTAGGATGGTTGCCTAGGGAGGTAAAAGTTTTAAATATAAACAGTTGCGGAAAACGAAAGTTTATTTACAACTCCAGCAAATAAACTTCATTTCGGTCTGAGTGAATCGGGATGTCTGTTCCAGCTACTTCCGCACGCTGTTTTCAGAAAATCATTTGAGTGGGTTCCGATCACTGCAATGACGTTCCTAAAAAATTGTTCATCTGAATGATATCAAATGTAATAATAATAAAATACCGTTTATCGATAAAAATGGAAATCAAGTCGTAGAGATAAATTGCAGTAGCTCAATGATTCAAACGTGTGTGATAAAGCAATGATATTTTGCTTTACACATTTAGAAAGTCAGAGTAATAGATTTAATGTACGAGTCTCCGTTGGGGACGAGTAATGTGCTGCACACACTAAATCAGTGCTATAGAAATAAAGATTTTCATGGAAATTACCAGTTCTTAAGCTAATTAGAATGTACCCAGGAAAAGAAGATGAGGTACAGGGATGGGTGAAATTCATCTATTTGTGTCCGTGCATGTATTGTAGATATCCTATCGCTTTATTTGACCTGTAAAGCAGATCATTGCCCGAACGGGAAAATGCACTAGAAGGAGCGCAATCTCTCAATTACATAGAAATTAACAATACCATAGAAAGTCCTAGAATGGAAATTGTATGAAAATTATGGCACACGCCGGGGGAACTTAGTTGGGGCAAAAATGCAACTTGTGCGATCTGACTTCAATCTTTTTTGATTGGCATTTATATTTATCAGGCCAATTCTTGATCTGGATTGTTGGCCCTTGTCCAAAGACTCACTCAAAAGCAATAGTGAATTTACAAAATGCTGACAAAGACGCTTACAAGATGACAAAGACGGAATCCTTTTAAACGTTCTGTACGTTCATCATTTTGAAATATCGCTCCGATAATCTATCAATAGTATAATCAGACTCCTATGCAACTTGTAATGTCGATTTACAGAACATGCATAACTCCAGCTTGAGGCCAAGAAATCTTAGAGTATTCATTTTACTTTAAAGGGTTCCCCTGTTCACTAGATTTGAATAATTTTCAAAATCTCTACATGCATTCGAATATCAGCTTCCAAAATATCACATGTGTCATTCAATGATTAATTGAAAAGTTCCAACGACATTTCATTTATTTGAGAAATGATTGTCGGTAAAGAAACTTTCATTGTGTTTATTCCAGAAAAGCGCCAGGTTTCTTAGCCGCTTGAAGAAGAAATTATCCAATAATTAGACTTTCTATCTGTGAATTCTTCAGATGCTCTTACAAACAGCACACCGACCATTTTTAATTATGACTTTGTGAACCAATTTTTTAATTCACATTCCAATATTGAAAAATTGGAAAATAGTTGTCAGTGACTGCTACAAATAGACACACTATGCCATGAAACACCATGAACACCATGAACACCATGAACACCATGACTACACCATGAAACAATGCCGCCATCTCACTTGCGATTCTCTTCATGAAAATCCTGTAATTAGGTGTCGACAACTTCCACAACCAACTTGGCAAATAGTTTCACTATGATGCAATGTTTTAGATCGAATCTGATCTGCAGACCATAGATTTTTCCATGTGCCATCATTGTACATAGGCAAGATATCAAACTTCCATTCTAGTGTACTATTATCCACTTCTATGACTGTACCCAGCGGGAACCCCCTTACCCAGCGGGTTCAGGTATTTAAGATGTCTAACTCGTGGGACGCCAGAAAGAAACAATCATGCACAGAGCTGGAACCTGGCCGCTTTATTCGGCCCGGACCCGGCCAGAGCCCGCATACACTCAGTTCGAGACCCACATCGACTCTAAAATGCTAGGCCCGGGTTAAAAATTCCATCGCTTACTGAGTGCACTTTACAATCCTTAATGAACATGTCAATTACGTTAGTTGAGTGTAATCGCCTTAAGAATCATTCTAAAAATCTATCAGTTGATATGTACCTATGATAGGGCCTATGTACCGTCTGCAAGTAAATTGATAACTGTTGAACAGGAAGGTGAAATTTTTAGCCTTTAACACATAGTGAATTTTCATTTGTTGTTTTTCAAATCTTGTACATTTATGATGTGCCGATAGCTGTCATTGTTGTAAGTTATAGTTAGATTAAAGCATGAAAAACGAATTGTACTGAAGACAGAAAGCCTATTTGAAAAGTGAGGTCATTAAGTCAAAGGTTGAACTAAATATTCAATCGACTCTTCTGACCAAATTTCCAAAGACGTGTTGCTTGCTAATCGTCTATCGATTGTTGTTTCTGGTTGAGAAAGCATATTTATGACTAATCCGTCGAATGCCGACATTTATTTCATATTATTATTTTAAGAATCAGGAATCAATCAATCAGCCAGAATATGAAAAGTGAGAAAGATATCTCTAATTTCAGACAATTGATGTTTCTAATCGGTCCGGTTACTAGATATTTCAGGTTCTCTTCCACCTGTGAGCATGCACTAGATGCGCCATGGGAGTTAGACTGAGATGCATAGAAAGTATGCACAAAATTCAAAGTAAGCGAAATTTACACGTCATGGCAGTTGTTAATGCCAGGTCGGGTTTATATTCAAATCCTTCATTTGGATACAGGAGAAGAAAGAATTTTGCCGTTTTGAAGTCGAACAATATGGTATTTGGTATCTGTCAGATCTCGGTAATATCGCTGGTACACTAGAATGTTATGGATGACCAGGAACATGACATTTATAGAAAACTTTACAGATCATTCTTTCGGCTTATCATCTAAATTTTGAATTGCAGAACAATTACATGTAGCACCACAAATTATACAGTGAACCAGTCTCTCAAATCTCATTAGATTCTTGTTCATTTATGCAGAAAGTTCACCAAAAACTGAAGAGGCTTACATGAATGCAGACAGAATCAAATCATCACAACAATTTTTGTTTCGGAACAGGTTTCAGGAGTCGAATAGTGTGAAGTCTACACAATGCTACTATGATAACACGGTTTGAAATGACTGTCCATGTAAGCATATCATTGAAAGTTGAACCTAAGATGTGAATTCCGAAACGAGTTGAACGCCTGCTGAGTAAGGTGAAAAAGGAATATTTCGGATTCGTTTAACGATCATCTGTAGGCACTTATTTTGGTTTAGCTTCATTTTGCTTTCCTTATCAAAGATAGAGCATCTGGGTTTGGGTTGGCTTTGCTACTGGACTCAATCAGAATAGCATCATCTGCAAACTTCATAAGTTTCGCGGACGGAAGATCAATTTCAAGTGAGGCGATAAACCGTGCAAAAAGACACGGTCCCAAACGGAACCTTGTGGCACTCCTGACGATGCATGCATGAGAGGATCAGATAAATCATTGATGTATTGATGATGACTCATTGGTATCGATCATTCAGATACGAATATAACCAAGCCAAGAAACCGAGATTGAGGTTGTAATTGGGACAAGATTCTGATCAGCCTACCATAAATCAAATGCCTTTGAAAAGTCCAGGCAATTATTCAATCAATTATCACGCCTTCCAGTTATTCAGCATTCGATAGCTTACAACACGTGGTTTTGTTAATTTTGTTGGCGTTATTTTAATGAAAAGTCATTACCCGTGTCCAATAACAGACCTATATTTCAACCAAGTAGCGACACAAAATCACAATGCAAAGCAACTTGCATCTAAAAAGTGTCCAAAGATGCCAGAAGTTGAAATGAATTCAAATTGTGAATTCTTTGGTTGTTTTGATAATGATAGTTACAAGCATTTCTAATTTCCAATCATCATTTGTATAATGTGTGGGGAATCAAGCATGCAGTAATATACAAGGCCGTTAGCCGTCGGTTAATAAATACAGATAGACCAAGAAAAATCTATCATTATCTACTACTTTTTGAGTTTCATGTTTGCTATAAAACACTTGCAAGTGTGGTCGTGTGTTCCGGAGAGATTGAAAAACGTCGTTACATGTGTAAAAAGAAGCATGACAGCCTTAATGAAGCAAGAGTGAGAGAGGACACACATGCAGACATGGGTCACTATCAAACATCAATGGAAAATATCCATCATGAATCATTGTCTACCTAGAGCTAGTCTAGGACTAACCTAGCCTTCATTGTCCATAGATTTCAATGAGCAGTGCATCAAAAGATATCCAGAGGAAATCTTCCTCTTGTCTGTTCAATCATTTTCACAGGACTTGGCTTGTGGTAGAAACATAGCAATACCGAAATCACAGGCAACATCCAAATGGAGTCTATTTTGACCTCGGTCCGAACAACTAAAGCATCACGAAAGCTGAGACAATAAGCCCTCGATTGTGCATGTAACGCGAATAGGCAACATGATTGGCAGACCAAGAGAATCAATTGCGCATGTATTTTGACTAAACGGTCAGACATTTTATTTCACAGGATATGATACCGTCATCTACAAAATGTGCATAATGGATTGAATGCGATGATGATACATGAATAATTTCAGTTTTAGGTACTAGGTGCTAGAAAGAATATCAATTATATTCCAATATTCCACTCGTCAAATTTTGACTCTATATACTTTTGCCCTGTGACTACTTAAGCTGTGTGAATAATATATTCGTGCACAATTTGTATCTTGGGACAAAGGTTTGTGGCGGACTGATGAAGTTCTATTTCACACAATGCATTTCAGCTGTCAAAATTAAGCAAAATGATTAACAGGTTGGATGATTGCTTTCATGCAGCGATCCCCGTCTAGTTTCAGCTTGACGCTCGTTTCCTAATAGACTCACTTTAATCATTGTTTTCCTCCTCGAGAAACTCAGTGTCATCTTTCATTCTCTTCTACGCATTTATCACATTTTAATCCAGTCTTCTTGACATTATACACAAGACTTAAGGTCCACTTAGCCGGCAATGACCGGATGACACAGAGAAGTTGATGAGAACTTGTGACGATGAGAAATGTCTATCAATATCCATCCCTATGATAGAGACAGTCGCTTGCAGTGCACTGCACGAACAATAAGTCGGAGCGACTTGAATCCATTAGCATTTGACCGCCACTGTAGCCTGTGTTGCGATAGTGTGATTCAAAAATTCAACAAAATGAGAATTAATGCCTCAAAATGCGATTTTCATTCGGTAATTCTTTCAGTCGATGTGGTGACTCAACCCTTATTTCTTGAATATCTGAGATCTACCAATACACAATATTGAATAACATACTTTTCGAACAACCATGATAATCATATTTAAAAAAGTAAAATAACTAAATAGCTGTCATTATGACTGCAGTTGAATAACATTAAAAGATTCTCTTGTCGCACTTTCGTTCATCAATTGTCCATTACATCTTCCAGCTATTTCTGCTAATTCGGCTGTGTAGCTTGCTTTTAGTAGATTTTAAAGTGTTTCCTTCACTGGTGCTCATCGATCATTCTTTATAAGTATGTGTCTCTTAGTCTCCCCAATGTAACACTGAGAGCGTTCACACTTGCGCACAAGAGAGGGGAGGATTCATCGAATTTTTTAGTAGGATCCTTGTTTCTAAAACTTCTTTGTGTATTCCATATGTTACATGCAGGGCAATCATTGAGTCTGAGAGATCACAAATAGAAAATGTTTGATAATTCATTTTAAATCTTTCAGACAAGGCCCCTTCGGTTAAAAGATATCTGGGCATCAGTTAAAGTGTATAAAACCCTTATTACGGAAGCTCTGCTTATACTGTTGTCTTTAAAATGAATTGATGCATTGAGAGAATTACTCAATTGTATTGAGTCATTATATAACATGGAATGCATTCATGGCTAGAAATTATGCGGTTTGCAGAAATGTCTGCTGTTTGAAAAGATGAGCTGCAGGCGAGGTTAGCATACAACGAGCACGGAGGTATTTCCTGACCAATAAGTCGGAGATCGTCAAGAGGATCGAGGTTTGATGGTTGGGAGAACTATCCAGAAACATTAAAAAATCCGTGAAGATTGTGCAGAATTTGACATGTTTTGAGAGGTACAAAATAAGGTTAGATTTAAACAGACTTAGCGCGCAAGAGTATGGGTTCGAACCGCTTATTTATTTACAAGAGAATGCAAAGAATATCACAATTAGCAGAGTTATCATCGGAATCATTCTCGTATCCGCAACTTTCCACATAGAGCTTCTGTGAAGACCTAACAACCGCATGTCATTGCTGTTTACTAAAAGGAACTTTACACACATTTTGATCTATTCAATAGGCGTGATGATGATTTATTGATACAACATTGCATGACAATTGAGTTACACACAAATTTGTTTTACGTCCAAAACCAAGATATGTTGCGGGTTGCTCTCCCCGAAGATGCAGTTACATTCATCAATCTCAATTTTAGTGAAGAAGCACAATGGTTGGAGTTATGGACGTTGCCTTCATCCCTTGAGAAGATGCTTGAGCGAGTGGAGAAGCGAATGCTAAGGTGGATGTGTGGTGTTACACTATCGGACAGGAAATCGAATGACAGCATCAGAAAAGCAATGGGCCTTGAGAACATCACAGACGTCGCGAGAAGGCAAAGACTACGTTGTTTTGGCCACGCGGTAAGAAGGGATGAGACAGAGTGGATCAGAAAAGTTATGTGGATGGAAGTAGATGGTAAAAGAGGAGCAGGAAGACAAAAGAGGACATGGGAACAAGTGTTGGAAGATGACCTCAAACATGTTAGAGCCCTGGAAACAGACGCCCGTGATCAACCGAAATGGAAGCCCATACTCAAGCAGCAAACGTCTAACCCAGCATCTTCTGGAAGCAAAGGACGGAAAAAAGGATGAGTGCACTGTAAACCGTTGACTGACAATTGACAGACATTTGTCCTACAAAATCTATTTTGTCGGTCAATGTTAGTTCTTGTAGGATGATTGCCACTGAACACCTACAACATCTGACAAAAAGCTTCAAAATGTATAGCAATGAATTATAGCTTAAATTTTATCAAAAATATAGGTAATTAATTAAATTATGTCAAAATAAATCATGGTTTTGCCACACAATAATACAGATTGCCCAAAAGTCAAGCAATCACTAATCGAAAAAATCATTCAATATTCAACAGTTTTTGTTTAGATAATCTGCATACAAAGCATCGGTTTCGATGTCGGTGGAGAACCTACAAATCCGTCGGATATCGCAAGATATTGGAGGTGACAATCGTCGGTTGATTTTGTCAGTACTTTTGTAGGATAATTGTCGGTCTACGGTTTACAGTGGAGTGAGTGAAACCTCTACGTATTGTAGGATATCTTTGTATCATTGATCCACACATATCATTGAATTCCACATATCAAACACTGGATATCAATGATGAGTGCTATTGATGTATTTTCAGTGAAGACTTTATTTGTGACATTTATTTCGAGTTTAAAATTTGGTGGCAAACCCGAGGAATGAAATCACTAGCAAATCACTTCCAATCTGTAAAATGTAAAAAGAAACAAAGTTCAGTTTAGAGACGATGACGAGTTATCAGGAGATGAAGGGAATTATATAAAAGAAGTGAAACGAGGAATTTCATCGCTAATTGGATGAATCAATTAATTGAGCTGGAATACACTTGGTCGTGTTTTCTGACGTTTTGATGAATCCTTTCGACATCTTTCTATCAAAATAGCAATGTACGGTGATCCTGCAATCGGAAGACATTCGTTAGCAGCAAGTTCATGTTGAAATTCATCAATTTGCCAACTTGGGGGAGAGTGCATCAAATCTACCTCGCTGCGCATTATCATGCGGATCGTACAGCAGATAGTTCCAAAGATAGTCGTTATCTTGACTTATTTGGACAATAACTTATTTTCATGACTATGCTTAATTTAATAGTTATTATTTTAATCTTTCTGTTTTTTGGTGAATTAATGAACTAAATGTTCGGCTCCTCTGACTGCTTCTGGCATAAAAATGAATTAATTAAAATCGCTTCGGCTACATAGGAAGTTGTAATTGTAACTGCTTATAGCAGGTAAATGTTTGATTCATTTTAAATGATCAAAATATGCGTCAGCCCTTTTTTCTATCTCAGTGGATGTTCGCTCCCTAGTTGTCCGGCAGTCAGAACGAGTTTCTGCTGAGGCCGATGCCGAAAATGAGACTTTCACAGAATGATGTACACGCTACACGAATCTGCACGTCTGCCGAGTTCTAGTTGGTTCCTCTTCTTCTCAGACAGGATCAAAGGAAAGTACATGTAAATCAAATGGGATCATATTCCAAGATTGCAATTTTTGATCAAAATGAAATTTTCTATGTTTTCGCTTATTAAATTAAATATCCCAAGTTTAGAGCCATAGTTTATGACATAGAATGTCATCAGGTCATTTCCTATTATGTGCATGTGCTATTGTCATGCTTCTGATCCGCAATGTATACGAGAATGTTGTAAAATGTGGATTAAATTCCTCAAACTGCTTTTGTTTGCCTGACATCCTTTTGTAGACGGGGTTGCATGAACATAATACGAATAATATACATGTCAAAAATTATGGCTCTGGACTTAGAATTTTCATCGTATTGATAGAAAATTTCATTTTAATCGAAAACTGCACGTCTAATCTAATGGGTTAAAATGCGTTCTCTTTGATCCTGTCTGACAAGAACTCACTAGAACTCGGCAGACGTGTAGATTCGTAGTAGGCAGAAGATGTACATCATTCGGTGAAGGTCTCATTTTCGGCCTCGTTCCCTGCAGCAACTCGCTCTGGTTGCCGGACTATAATTTCACAATAGAGCAAGAGATCTTTGTGATTCCCCTTCACTGATTTTTCCAAACTTTATTTTGTGCTAGTCGTGAGCGGTTTTGCTACTACGGTGACGCAGGCATTCGAAAAATGCATTAGTGAACATCTTTCTGATCGCATGTGATTTTAACATTTGTTTCTTCCAGGATTCAGGAATCTTCAAGAGATCTTTGATGAGATAATTACATACATATAGTACAATCACCTCACAGAATATCATTAGGATGCTCCTGAGCTTCTTTATCGAAGCAGATCCTTGTGTGCCTATAAATCATCAGCGCTGTTCACAGACAACGATTTTTCATAAAGAATCAGTGCTTCGAAATACCGATTACGCAATATCTCTAAGTCAAGTCCTTATCTGTTTCCGGGCGCTGTTTGAATGTCCAGACAGATTGCCATCAAGTTAAACTAACAAACCTCCCATACAGTTGCTTTTGGCAAGTTGGGGATTTTACAAGGAAAAGTCAGTCACACATTTGATAATTTCCATTCATCCAGAAATGTCATCACTTGTTCACTCCCTTAAAGTTATAAAAACACCATGTAAGATGTGAGAGACAAGATGGACATTTGGACGTGACAGCTGGGAAGTGCACGGTTCATCTTTTCTCTAAGTCTAATGAAAAAAGGGTTAAATTACCTCCATCATTCTCAATGTCGATATATTGTGAAAGTTGGAATGATTAACAAAAATATAGCTCTTTATCTTGATAAACAATGCTTAGCAAAAAAAATGTCATTCACGGATATTCACAATTAGACATAAAATTTCAGGAGCAGAAACACGGGACTGCAACACGCAACGTCAATGCAGAACTGCAACATGGAAAGGCAATGTGTGACTGCAACATGGAAAGGCAATGTAGGACTGCAACATGGAAAGGCAATGCAGAACTGCAACATGCAACGTCAATGCGGAACTGCAACATGCAACGTCAATGCGGAACTGCAACATGCAACGTCAATGCGGGACTGCAACATGGAAAGGCAATGTAGGACTGCAACATGGAAAGGGAATGCAGAACTGCAACATGCAACGTCAATGCGGGACTGCAACATGCAACGTCAATGCGGAACTACAACATGGAAAGGCAATGTGGGACTGCAACATGGAAAGGCAATACAGCACTGCAACATGGAAAGGCAATGTGGGACTGCAACATGCAACGTCAATGCGGAACTGCAACATGGAAAGGCAATGCAGAACTGCAACATGGAAAGGCAATGCGGGACTGCAACATGGAAAGGCAATGCGGGACTGCAACATGGAAAGGCAATGTGGGACTGCAACATGGAAAGGCAATGCGGGACTGCAACATGGAAAGGAAATGCGAGACTGCAGCATGGAAAGGCAATGTTATTTCTTTGCATTATTGACACCAATGAGAAGCAAGCCACTTCATTTGTTGGGCATCCTTGTTGTGAAAGGCAACCATCATAGAATTAGCGGTAAACCGCCAGATTGTAACTTGAGCCCTATACAATCCACAAAAATGATTCGCGCACGTGTTTTCACCTAGAAACCATTGCATGCGCCGCATGATTGGATAACAATCAGTGACATAATGTAGCTTTATTAACAGCATCTGATTGGTCATTTTAATCCTAACACAGTTCCCCCGCTATATTGTGACCTCCGAATTTCGATATAGTCTACTTTATTCCCATTACTTTAATATTTCCAAAAAAGCGTTCCAGTTATCGCCATTTAATATAATGTATGACAGAAATGGAATATTCTTTGACGTTTCTCGTCGATTCTATCCAACATTCTGTTCAGAATAAAAAGCTTTTAGTGTTGTTTTTATTTTCATGTTCCTCTCTCATATTTGTTTTATTTCTGTATGTTGTTTCATCGTCGCTGCCGCCGTAGGCGTCTTCAAGGAATGTTTATACCGAAGTTTTGGAGAGCTTCTGCATATCAGATTGTTGGGAAATCGGAGTTTTAATTCATCAGTTGCACTGACTTGACAAATGTAAAAAGTCACACACACTTGTGTCTCATGGAACGCATGTTGTAGTCATTCCGTCAGACAAGTACATTTTCGCATTCGCTTGCGTGAGCGACATCTTCTTTTCCATCGAATTCTTTAAAGTCAAAAATTGAGATGAATTTCAACCAGACCTACATGTCAGACAAACTGCAAAATCAAAGCATCACGTTATTTGTGATTCAACCAGTTCCTCATAAATCAAAATATTGCAATTCAACGAATCGAATGGAATCGGTGATACAGCCGCTATCTCACTTTAATGCGACCTGGAATAGATGATTTGATCTTTCTTGCACATAAACTTCATTTTACGTGACATGAAGCAGAATGGCTCTACATATCGAATAGCGATGGAAACTGGTCCTCTCTCTCTTCTTCTTTTTCTTCTTTGGGATTTGCGGATTGCTGGAAAGAGACATGACACATCCTCGTCTTTGATATAATTTCAGCAAATATGTTCAATCCTACAGTATTATGACGAATGACTCTAAGACCGTTTTATGACATGTCAGCACAGAATTAGACAGGTCGTCTCTTCTTCTGATTGACTAGAAAGGAAACATTGGAACATGTAACGTTAATGAAATGGCACAATCTACTGACATAATACCATAGCAATCGAACAATGAGCAGCCAGTTCAACATTAAACACGCCAAATCGTGTTAAGTTTCAGTGACTGCTAACAGCCGGATCACACAGCAAAGAGACACAGACAGTGTCAAGTTCTACAGAGAAGTTTATGAACGTTTTTTCGTGCGCCTGCTAACGTTTTTAATAATGGTCGGAAGGTCCAACATGATCGAGAAAACTTTTGCGCAATGATCTGAATTCTTCGAATCTGAAGGAATCGCCCCGATCGGAGCATTTTGAAAGAATCCACAACAATCCGCAAGCGACGCACGACTATTTTTCCTATCTCTGCAAGGTATTAAAATTTTCTTTTTGCCCACTTAATAAGTTCCTGCATGTGCCATTGTTTTGAATCAGTATGCATTTCTAGCAAAGTGATACAGTTCAACAATCTAATTCTGTGCATGTTAGACTTTCTGTGCCATTGCATCCATGCCTGCACATTGTGTTGATAGTAGTTGACAAGTAGTCCAACCATAGAAATCCGACTTTCACTTCGTTTAAGTTAGTATGACTGCAGCTGTTTGTTGATAAAAGAGAGATAAATAACTTTGTCCGCTTGTTTGGGTCAAGAAATGACCTCACAATACCGATGGTCACAGCCAGAACTAGTCTCGAGGGAAAGAAGATCCATTTTCCATTGGAGGTAGTGCAAATTCAAGCCTGAATTCTATGCGCCGATTACAGATCTTTAGAGGAAGCAAATTACTGAAACATAATGCGATTTATTGTACTGATAAAGCAAGGAATTGGCAACTCCCTTTGTTTTATGGTCGAATTTCCATTGAATTAGGTCAGACAATGGTCGATAGAACTAGGTGGGTGTGATTTATTGTAAGTTAGGTATTTTATGAGACTGATTTTATCGATAAAGAGAAATTATAATAATCATTGCAAATTATTACTAGTACGAGTATTTACAAGCTGCACTGATAAACTACCCGATACCTAGCAAGTGCATACCACTGGTAGCCATACAGTCATGACAACGCATATCCACGACCACAGAAATCCGATTTCTCGCTTTGTTAAGTTAGTGAGACGAGAATGGACAGCAGCGGTTTGTTGATGGCAATTTCAGCCGCTAGTCTGTGCACCCATTGCTGGATGTTGAGAAGGAGCAAATTGGTGATTTGAATTTTCTAAAAATGGGCTCACTACAGAGCAGCTGAAATATCCTTCAACAAGCAGCTGGTGTCCATTCCAATCTCAATAACTGAACAAAGCGAACAGTTGGATATCTATGACCACGACATTCTATTGTTTTCATAGTCTTTTTTGTCCGTCATTATCATAGAGTGTCGGATTCCTATAAGTCCAACGTTTCAGTCGAGTCTTTGTTGGAAGTAGGTCTCGCATGAATAGTCGGGAAAAGACTTTGCATTTGAAATTTACAAGCATTTGATCTTCATTCCTAGACTACATATAATTCCTGTCAATATTCTCTATATTCTATCTGCTGAATGAATTTTCTCGCAAAACTGTCCTTTATTCTCAATTTTGCTCACAAGCAACATGAATTTGTTAGGAAGATAAGTATGAAGAGAACGTTTTGATTTTCTCACCAATTAATTGGCCTGAGAAGCCTTCATCCTTGTGCCGAAATGATTCTGAGTAGACTTTCTCAATATTCCTTTGTTGACACCCTTTAGCTCATTAATGTTATCCTTTGTACGAGTATCACTCTCATGCCACCAATTTGTCACCAGTCCTCTGCACTTACCCCAAAGGGATTTCTAGTGAATCCAACGTCGAATTCCAAAACGTATTAAAACTTGCTAACAAGATGCCACCACTTAAAAGAACATTATGAACGTGGAGAGTGCAAGAATCTGAATTCAATAGAAGAACACTTAAAGCTTGGGTTATTCAGAGAGACTATGTTTGTTATCTTTGGATGGAAATGACATTTTGGAACATCTTCATGAAAATAAAACACTATTATCAACAACATGCAATTCGCTATGCATCATTTCTGCCTGTAAATGTGTTTAGTCAGTTTAATAAGACAGTTATGACATTCAATTTCATAGAATTTCATAACATTCTGTTTTAGGAAGGAGCTCACATTCAAACAATTCGCACGATTGAGTAACAAAATGGCTTTTAAAAATACCCATGCAGCTAGGCCTACCTGCCAAAGTCCATGACTGTATATCGAAGCCACACATCCTTTCTGATTAAATTTAGACTATTTATACAAAACTTTTACATTTACATGTATATTCAAAATACAATTGACTCTGTCACAATTCGGCTTCAACAAGTTGCATGGTGTTCTGAACGAATTTTCTTGGATTCATCATTCAAACAGTGGTTGAGGAATGTTTCAGTTTTGCCAGATTAGAATTTTCATCTACCAGAAAATTATTTTCTCCTAACAAACAGTTTTCGACGAGTAACATCGCGTATAATTTCAATGCATTTGACATGATGAGATAGAATCTGTGTAACCTTTTAAAGTAGCATATAAAGATCAAAAATATAACATAAATGAATGCGATTAGTATATCTTGAAGAAAACCTTCTCGCCAAATAGCCAATTTTCGCATTGAGTCATTGCTGTCTCGATCATTTTCTCAAATTTTCTACATAGAAATATGAATAATGCAGATGATTACATACAGGATTCACATATGATCATGAAATAGGGATTATTTACCGAGTTAAATTCTAAAATGTTTTATTTATCTCGAAATTGGTTAGTGTACTTCTATAGCAATTAATGAGATAAATGATAAAAAGGTGTAGTAGTTACCTAATTATTCTCGCAGGGCAACGCAACCTTCATGAGGGGCAGCGTGACCATTTGGTTGTCTAATTAGGATGTAGAAAGATACGAAGTGTCGACCTACTTAAAGCTATGCATAAAATATAAATCAAAAATATCATAATTGATTTTTTTTTTACTCTCGACACTTATGGTCGGTGACTTTTTACAGCCCTAGTCTCGGAGACTTACCAAGTCTCTGGGAGGCCTAGGTGCGTGCGGAGGATATGTGCACTTCCGAGAAGCACTGCTTTCTGTAGCTTGCGAATGTCATGATTGCCCGGTAGTCTGTGGAGGTAGTCTTTCAACTTCTGTGTTGTTGCTCCAAGCGCGCCGATGACAACTGGTACAACTTCTGTTCTTGCTTTCCATAGTCTTTGAACTTCGATTTTGAGGTCTTGGTATTTTTTAATCTTCTCTTGCTCTGTCTTCTTAATATTTCTATCTTCAGGGATTGAGATATCTATTAGCTTCACTTCTTTCTTATTTTTGTCAACTATTGTGATATCAGGCCGGTTCGCGTTTATTCTTTTATCCGTCCGAATTCCGAAATCCCAGAGTATCTTGACTTTCGTATTCTCAGTAACCTTCTGTGGGTTGTGTTTCCAGTAATCTCTCTCTGTTTTGATGGTGTAGTGTTGGCATATATTCTGGTACACTATTCTTGCGACGCTGTTATGTCTGCTTGTATACTCAGTTGGAGCCAACTGACTGCATGCTGACACAATGTGGGCTACAGTTTCATCTTTTTCGTGGCACCTTCTGCATTTTGCATTTGCTGTTGTCTTCATTATGTACTTCTTGTGTGCCTTTGTTGTTAGTGCTTGAGCCTGAGCGGCCATGATCAGTGCTTCAGTCTCTGCTTTTAGCGTAACTTGGGTCATCCAGCCATATATATTTCTTTCTGTCGTGATATCCTTCATTTGCCTCGGATATTGACCATGTAGCGCTTTCTGTTGCCATCTGTTCTTCCTGTCTTGAATTGTCTTGACCTTCCATGATTTGATGCCTTCTTGATACTTCTCGCAGACTCCACACTCCCTTGTTGCAACGATTAGGGGGTCAGCGATCGTGCTGTACACATAGTGTGAAAGACTGCGCTTCTCTTCGTTGATGACATCATCTATTTTAATCAAGCCGCAGCCTCCCATCCTCCTTGGTAGGTATAGTCTATCGACGTCGGCTTTGGGGTGAAGCGCCCTGTGTATTGTCATCATCTTCCTTGTTCTACCATCAATTTGCTGTATGTCAGTTGTGTTCCACTTTATTATTGCACCGGAGTATCGTATTACTGGTGTCGCATATGTGTTGATGGCTCGGATTTTATTGTATCCATATAGCCTCGACTTCATTATTTTCCTGACTCTTCTGAAGTATTCTTTCGTCACCTGCTTCTTCACCAGTTCTTCCTTGTTAGTTTGATGTTGGAGAATCCCTAGGTACTTGTATCCTTCTTCTTTCGCATCATCTATCGTTCCGAGATCTAATGCAAGTCCTTCTGTCTCTTTTACTTCTCCTCGCTTTATGATGAGTCTTGCACATTTCGATATGCCAAATTCCATGCCGATGTCATTAATGAATATTCTTGTTGTGTGAATCAAGGAATTTACTTGGTCTTCTGTCTTGGCATACAACTTTAGATCATCCATATATAGTAGATGGTTCAATTTCTCACCCGTTCGCATTGTGTAACCCATATTGCTCTTGTGAAGGATTTGACTCAATGGGTTGAGTGCCACGCAGAATATTATGGGTGATAATGCATCTCCTTGGAAGATTCCTGATTGAATGGGATTTTCTCCAATCGGCTTCTTTTCATGAATCAGCATTGTTTTCCAATACTTCATTGATTGCCGAATTAACTCCTGTAACTGATTGTTTATTTTATACATTGACATGGTTTCGAGGATCCATGAATGGGGTATTGAATCAAATGCTTTCTTGTAATCTATCCAGGCCATTGATAAGTTCTTCCTGTATCTCTTGCTTTCATTTGTTATTGCTTTGTCGATTAATAGTTGGTCCTTTGTGCCTCTACACCTTGTTCTGGCTCCCTTTTGTTCATGGGCAAGAATACCTGCATCAGTCACATGCTTCGACATCGTGTCTGCCAGTATTCCAGACATCACTTTCCAAATCGTGGGCAAGCACGTGATTGGTCGGTAATTGTCCGGTGAATGTCCTTTGCTCGGGTCTTTCAGAATGAGTGTTGTTCTTCCTTTTACTAGCCAACCAGGGATTGTGGCTGGTCTCTGCAGAAGGTCATTGAACTGATCTGCCAGTCTTCCATGTACTGCATTCAGCCTCTTCAGCCACCCCACTTGTACCATATCTGGACCTGGTGCTTTCCAACTTGCCATCTTTCTAATCTTCTGTGATACGTCACTTTCGGTAATTGCTATGTCGGGTTGTGTATTCAACGTTGAGGATTCTTCTTTCAGATCTTTCAGCCACTTTGTGGAAATGTTATGTGACCGAGGATAGCTCCAAATTCTCTCCCAGTAGTCTTTTATCTCATTGTCGCTGCTGTGATTCTCTCTATTGTGAGGCTGTTCTTCCTTGTTCTTGAAGCTCTTATACACTTTTCCTGGGTTATATTTGAACGTCTTATTTATTTTGTATTGTTCGTATCTCGCATTGTATCTCGCTAATCTTCCACTCAAGGCCAAGAGTCTCTGCTTAGCCTCTTCAATAGCTTCCTCTATTTTCTTCTGATGCAATTGATATTTTATTGTTATGTTTCTTCTAACTCTGCTGTTATTGTTCTTTGCAGCTTCCATCTGGCTTATATGCTTTCTTGTGCTATCAATTTGTCTCTTTAATCTTCTTTTCCATGGAGGTTCAATATTCTGAATAGCCTGTTTGTTCGGTGCAATTCTATCTTGAATAGCTTTGATAGAAGCGTATATCATGGCGTTTGTCTCTGACAAATTACTCGTGGCAATTGTCTTCAATACCCCATTGATGTGTTGGATTACTTGGTTCAATTCTTCACTATTCTTCATTCTCTTGATCGGTGTGCGTATAGTATGATCATTGTATTCCACCATCAGTCTGCATACATCGTTCCTTAGCCGTATTTGCTCGGGTGTCAATTGTGTCACATAGTCTTCATTGTCTGGTGAATGGTCAAACTCGCCACTGACAGACACAACGTCACTGTCATTGACCGCTTGCGGATCTTCTTCATTTGATTGAATGGAAATTGAATCTCGCACTTGTGTTTCATCTCTGTGGTACGTATCTTCTATTGTTTGTAGTTCAACCTCTGTAAGTAGCTTATTCTTTATTATTGATCGCTTCTGACCCAGCAGTCCTTATTCGCTGATGTCATCATTTTCGTGTCGTTGTACCCATAGTGTATGCATGCGCCTGCGGTAGCCACGTTCATTCGGTCTGCTTACATAGTAGCACTTCATCACCTCAGTGTTATCGGCATGTGTCCATCTCCTCCTTGTTCTTTGATGTGTTCGTTGAGATCCTCCAGTAGCCCTTTCGCCAGTCCACCCTGGACCGCCAATGTCTGACGCAGGCCTTGGTAACCCGGGCCACGCCTGTTCCGGTATGGAATTATCATTATTATTATGCTCCATATGTGTATGGGTGTTGGGCGAGGACGAGATTATGGAGGAAACCGCTTTTCCCTCCCGAGTAGGCACTTTTGTGATTCAAGCGTCTGCAGTCTGGTTAGTAATCAGCCAATGTCTAATCTACTTGCGACCTCCACGTAGCTGGATTACAGGTGTTTGCCACACACCCGGTCGGCTGTAAGGATATAGATGATATTAGAATATAGTTATTAAGGTTCTAATCCACTTTAATGACCTCCAAGTAGCTGGATTACAGGTGATTGCCAAACACCCGGTCGAAAGCAATTATTAATAAGGTTGACTGCGCAAGGAGTCGAACCTGGGCCATCCAGACCACAGGCAGACACTTAAACCACTGTGCCACTCGCTCGCCAATTAATTGATTCTATCACTATAATCACCATTTCATACAAAAAAAAAAACTGATTTTCAACTAAGCATACCTCGTGTCGGCCTTTGACATTGTCATTAATAGGACGGCCCGGGCAGAGAAAATGAATTGGGAAAAAGATATTGGTTTTGAGATGGACTTATACATGTTCTGTTCGGTTCTCACAGTGGTGATATCTCTGTGATACTTTCAATGTGTTCTCATCGCGTATTGACGTAGAAAAAATTGATTGACCGATCAAATACGCAATTGTAAGTAATTTAGTGAATTGAAATATGGACGATGTAGATCATTGCAATTGAACGTAACCTGCATAGGTAAATTGAATCACATTTCTCTATTTAGTTAATCTCATTGAATCTTGTGATCATTAAAATGTAAGTTTGCAAATAATTACGTCGCAAGTGCCTATATATTTGTTGTCAAACAATTTCATACTTCTCGATTCAGAATGCCTTTCAACTTAGGTTTCTATTGATAGGATGATATGATGACCACAACACTGGTGTGCCGAGAAAAAGGCCACAAGAGTTTGTAGTCCATATTTGTATCTATTGGAAACAATAATGTCCCGCTGTTCTCAAGCAACTCATCTTCGTGATGCATCGGATGGATACCTTGTTGCAATTTACAGGTTACAGAGACTTTCATCAAATTATATCGACAGAGAAACGTCTTTCCGAGCACAGATTACTAATCTGGACAGTCATCACATTTCAATGTCTCACCTGCTGACAGATAGAGTCAGCAAGACCGTCATCATATCATCCCCTTCCTACAAAACATCGATGTCATACTTCGTGAAAACTTTCAGTTGTATTCTTTTCCGCTGTCCAGGTGCTGCTATTACAATCCATCTTATTAAAGGAACATTATTCAGTCCAAAATTATCCAGTGATTGTCCTTCGTCTTGTGTCTTCCTTCCCCTCTACAAGCATAATTGATTTTTGCTGCAATCTTTCAGAGATATGACTATTACTTGCAATTTAATTCCTGTGACCTATCATCATTGTTCAAATGAGAAACATCCTTCAGTACTGCATAATGTTGGTGATAATATCATTCAAAAATCATTTCTCTCCAAAATTCACTGGACAACTACGCATCTAACCTAAAATAGCGCTCGGCTTTCATTAATTCTTCATTTCTAATTCCTGAGAGTCAATAAATATCAATGTTATCGCTCGAACTGTCCGACTTTCATTATGGAGCAAAATCAATTCAAATTACGAGACAAAACGACTTTGACATAGGAACAAATGTCAAGAGAGGGTGAAATCAGACGGGACAGAAGAGTTGATGGCAGAAAGGACACAAGAAGGGCATAAAAATAGTGCAAGAAAGAATGAATCTGAGAATTTGAAGGAAGACTACTAATGTAAATGAAAACTAATGAGACAGTAGAAACATATTCTTCAAGAGAAGAAATGATAAAGCCATTTTAACTGAATGAAACGAGTACAAAATCAGACATCTGTGGTGAATTAAGGTGATAACATACTAAATGAGACTGTGTCTTACATAAATTATGAACATAATGACTTTATAAGGAGACACACTCCCATAAAAGTTATTTATTTATTTATTTTGACAACCCCATTTTCCCTGAAACGGGGTAGGGGGATATGTCATACACAAAAAAATAACAATTCATTATCAAAACCACAGTCAGTAGTCACTTTATGTTCTCCATCACACTTTTTGACACAACCTTGACAATTTGTCGCCATTTCAATGTGTCCTTCGCCTTCTCCTTCCCAGTCCTCCGGTCTTCTTCTGTGCGTTCCAGGTCTCTTTTGAGACAGTCCTTCCAGCGAATCCTTGACCGTCCCCTTCTTCTTGTCATTGTGTTAATTCCATCTCTTCCACTTGTTTCACTATCCTTTCCTCTCCAATCCTTACCACATGCCCTGCCCACCTCAGTCACTTTCTGTATCAACGTCTTCTTCAATCCTACTTCCTCCCTCAGTTCCGCCATTCTTCGTTTCTCCACCAACCTTGACACCGCAGATGCACCTTATCCAGTTATGAAATAGCGGATACGGCGTGTTGAGGCAGACGCATAAGTTATTCACGAATTTTTAAATGAAAACATGATCATGTTCTTCAGATATCGATGTCATGATGTACTCCGTGTCAGGGTCACATTTTACTTAACTCGCCTGAGTAAGCAGCAGGTCTGCGATACGTCGCGATTAAACCACTAATTTGGCAGATTGGTTTTCATTTAAAAATTTGTGGATAATTATCCAGTTATCTTCACACACTTGCAACATCTTTTGCTGCTGCTCAGTTACTGCCATCGTTTCTAGTCCGTATGTCAATGCTGACAAGACACATGTTTCCAAAACCTTTCCTCGTATTCTCTGACCAATTTTTCTGTCCGGCAGCACTCCTGCCACTTTCCTGCATGCTCCAGCTCCGGCCTGTATTCTTCTTCTTACTTCCGCATCGCCCCGACCATCTTCACAGACCATTCCACCAAGGTACACAAACTTATCTACCTGCTTCAGTTCCACTTCTGTCACACCCACATCCAAGTCTTTCCACTCCCCAAGTCTTTCCTAAAAGTTACCGTACATAAACATAATTTATTGGACTGCATTTTGATTTTAATGCCTAAATTTACAGTATCTGGGAGACAACCTCTCTACCCTTAAGATCAATCCAATCTTCACCCTTCACAAGATTCCAAGCGGTTGATGAAAGTCATTTGTTTCAGTCAAAATTAAACACTGAATCAAGCCTGCTAGGACAAGGACCGCATAAATGTGACCAACATCTCAAAATCTGTACAATGATGACATGCAGTATTAATTCTTCAAACAATATTAAAATATACTGACAGACAACTTAAAACCAGGACCAATTTTAAATATATGCTATAGATGAATTCAACATTTATCATTTTTTAGAGAGAGACAGAGAGATTTAATATCTACCCACGGAACTTCAAACTATACATTTGACTTACTCTACATGTACATGACAAAAAGCACAAAAGAAAGAAAAACGAATACTGGTACATAATTTTAAAATATAAAAGTAATGTTATTTGATACTTTCGGATCCCAGTCAATTGCTGCAGATTTCTATGAACAGCTTAAAAGGTTATTTGAGACTTGTGACTGCTTCCGCCAGTCTTGTTGCGGACCCTAAAGCCCCGCTTTTTGAATTGTAAAATTGTTCCGTTGCTGTCTTCCGCACTACATTAAGCGTCTTCCAGCAATGTCAAATCTCTTTTGCAGTGTTCAGTAAAGTATCTGGTAAAAAAGTATAGGATGCATTAGAGTTGACTGTAATTCGGATATCAAAGACATCACTTCTTGTAACTTAAATACCTTCAATCCAGCCAATTTAGTCTATTTCTTGTTTTTAGCGGTGATTTACTTCTTCGAGATTTATTATTCTTATGTAGCTATTTCTATTGTTTTC
Source organism: Prostheceraeus crozeri (assembly GCA_907163375.1). NCBI lineage: Eukaryota > Metazoa > Platyhelminthes > Polycladida > Euryleptidae > Prostheceraeus > Prostheceraeus crozeri. Next base: position 5,425 of record CAJQUW010007987.1, on the reverse strand, counting down.
ATTAGCATGTTTCATATTCAACTTATATTAAGTAAAACAGCAGTTTCAGTCCTTAATCAATGCATTTCAGCCACGATCAAGCCCGTACAGACTCTCAGGTGGTCGATATTCATAGTGTTAGTATTGATTAGTAATGATTTATACAGAAATGTGTTTACCCTATATGCCATCTCATTTCCCTTGACTTACTGAGTCACAAAAGTTTGCAAATTCCACAATTTTAAGTAATTAAAAATGTTTATTCATGGACATATAAGCAAACATGTGTCGAGGCAAACCTCTTTATTTACAGCATAAAAGAATGTACGCACAGGCCTACCGTTGTCTTAACGTTATCTGTGCGGGTTACGTGTTAATAGATGGGATAGTTAAGACGGAAAAATTCAAAACATTTCAGATTAGGTTGCGGAATGTTTTGTAGAACCAATCACAAATTATTTTGATTTGCATGAATTACTTTGACACTGAAGAAATACATACCATAGAAGGTTGTTGTTGATCTGCATACAGCAAATAAATGAAGTTCAGGTCGTAATTCGGAGGAAAAAAGACTTGCCAAATTTTAGGGATAGTTTGTTGCGTAAATTACTTGGTAAGTAATGTTTTTAGGTTTCTGTGAACACCGTGTATGACAGGGAACGTTGACTCTTTACAAAATTAGTGCTTTAAAATGCTTGCGAGTTTGTGACCTCAATTGCTTTAGAAGTTCACTCGTACGCTTGTCTTTGAAAGGCTTTTCTTGGACATACTCGTACATTTTTTCATGAAACTCACATTTAGTTGTGATGTTGCTTATTTAAATCATACACATAATAATGAACTATTGAATAATTCAACAGTGACAGCATGAGACATTTATGAATAATATTTTGTGAATATCTCAGGTGTGAAAGCCAAATCAGAATTCATGAATCATTATTTATCTCCCATCAACTGAAAGTGCTACAAAGTCTCAGATTTCCCACAGTAAAATGTTCATGTGAAATTACAATTTATGGACTGCATGCTCAGACTGATAACTTTCGTGATAGGAACTTGTTTGATAAGGGCTTCAACTTTACCACAGAAGATTTTAAAGACATCTACGAAAACATGCTTCATTCAAGCATTGAAATCATCATTACATTGCTTGTTTCAAGCAATAGTGCGACAAGAGAAATCATAGGCAAATGACTGACTTCTCAAATTCTGACTGATAAAAGAGACCAGTTTTAGCAATGATGCAGTAATTCTTCTACTGCGGTGGAATGGAAAATTATTCATAATAATCTTCGAAATATTCAAAAACGAGTGATTTTAGATCCATGTATATCAAGAAAATCAATTCAAATGAACTTTTGAATAAATATTGCAGTATTCAGATTAGCGATTGATGACTCTCTGTTTAGGAAAGTAGTATTTCATTGACAGTAGCAGCTTCATAGCATTGTGAACTTCTCTTTGTTGTCTGAAATGTGGTTCCTAGAATTTGATGATTTGAAATCAGCTCCTCCATTTATAAAGTTTTAATTTTTATTCCATCTGGACATGATTTAGGCGCGAACAAGCCGAAACGTCGTCCTATATTTTTACTAGTCAATAGACCCGTCGAAAATTTCTTGTTTTTCTTTCAACTTGTTGAGTTTCAGCTCTCTCTCTCTCTCCTGCCTCAAAAATTACTTTATCCTTGAAACCAAATAAGGTCAAGTTGATTATGACAATTTATAACTCGATCCAATTAACTGTTTTTGCTACGAAGTCATAACTCATAACTTATGAGGAAAGTCCAGTCGACTTCGTGAACCGGAGTGGACAATCAGGACTTGAATGCCAGAATATGGGCTTTCAAATACTCGACAATTCTTTATTGTGCTAACAAGACTTACAATGCATCTTTGATGTATAGCGAAGTACTCACCAACAAAAGCTTCATTTCAGTAAAGTCTTTCGCTTTCATTCAAATTCAAATATTTGTCACAATGAATATTTCCTTTTATTGAATAAACGAGAGAGAAATAATAAGCAAAATGGGAATAATTAATTCATTGTGATTTTACATCTAAGCAAAGACAGTTCGAGCTAGGAAATGTGGAACGTTGCGAAGAAGGCACTGCAAGATTTTCGCTGAAAAATAAACTTCAGCAGTAGAATAGTAGCTTTTAAGAAGGGAATTTTCCCTTGAAAGGACAAGTCTGAGTTTGTCAATTATCTATGAAAGGAATATTTATATGGAAATCAGTCGCGTGTTTTGCAATTAAGAAGCCCTTTTGTGAATCATCAACTGATAAATTGACTTAAGATTCTTACAAATGACCGCTTCAAAGTGTCACAGCGTGTTTCAGATAACAGTGTACAGATGTTCCATGAAAATTGCCAAATTACCCCGCGTCGAGACATATCAAAATTGGAAGTACCAGTGAATGAATCTATCCATGTTAAGGACACTAAGCAAGTCTATTATGCAGCATCACAATGAATTTTGATATGGTAATCAAGCCAAATTATCGCTATCCCAAACAGAGCCATCAAGCAACCACTCTCGCAAATCCAAGCACTATTGCTTAATAGCAATACGTGGCGATAAATTGGTCTGATTAGAGTCAAGATTGGTTCCATTTCTTGAGGGCACTCAAAACTATCGGATGTCAAGCAGAATCAAGCAAAGCAGTGGTGAAGAAATTGAATCAATCAATCTACTCTCCAAACGTGACTGATGTGTGCATGAAAGACATCAATCTGACAGCCGAAATGTACTCGTACAATGAACAAGTAGCCCTTATGAGGAGTTGATGAGCATTATCAAAGGGAGCATCCAATTTTCAGACAAAGGGGAATACAACAGGGATATGTTTTGTCCCCGCTATTGTTCAACGCGTGTGGAGACGAGGACTTCTAATACATTTCTAATAGCCTCACAGAGGAATTTAACGAAGCAAAAAGGATCCTAAAAGTAAGCAATGCCGATGAAGCTGTCCTGTTGGTAGAGAGTGAAAAGGATCTCAATGAAATCGCTGAAATTTGCAAGAAATGGACAATAGAGATATATTCTAACAAGTCGAAATGTATGGTGATAAATAATATAGAACACAAATACATACAAATAATCATGGATGAAAGATATATCAAGTGTGAAGTTTCCAATGCTTTGGAGTTAGAATCAGCGAAAATATGAAGCATAACGCAGATGTGTCTGGAACAAAGGCGACTCGCATTTATCAAGCATAGACACATGTTGAATTCCTGCTGTCGGATAAAACGAATACTAAGCATGTAAAACACTTTTTTATAAAATCCAAAGTCCAAATACAAATACGAATTTATCTGTTTGGCTGCTGTATGAATATTTAGCATCCTATTGAAAATGTTTCTCAGGTACACCCACCTCCACAGGGTGCAAAATGTGACTTTTATCTAAGTTTGAAATAGATAATACAGAAGACACACATCGTTCCATTTTAGGAGGAACCTAATAATGACCGTAGCAGAAAGTACAAAAAGAGTCAATTTAAAGAAAACAAAGTCTCCTTAAGTTTCATCTGGGAGTAGAAAGTCGACATTAGCAGCTTGGCATGATCCAACTCTCGTCGCGTTCTACGGTGATTCAGAATCGGGCGCCCTCCAGTTTTGAATATATTTCGTATGATATTCATATAAAATATCAAGCTATCGTTGCGAACTTTCTTAGGATATTGAAAAATTAGATATTTTAGTTTGGTTGATTTTTTTGTCTGGTTTTGTTATGTAGATTTAGTTTATTGTGTGTTTTAATTTTAGGTTTTTTAGTAATTATGTTTATAGATTGTTTATTATTAGTTTGTTTTAGTTTTTGTGTTAGGTTTTTTTTTTTATTTTGTTTTATTTTTTTTTTTTGTTTGTGTTATTTTGTTTTTTTTAGTTTTTTTTTGTGTTATTTTTTTTTTGGTTTGGTTTTTTGTTTTTTTTTTTTTGGTTTTTTTTTGTTGTTTTTTTTTGTTTTAGGTGTTTTTGGTTTTTGTTTGTTGATTTTTGTTGGTTTTTTTTTTTTTTTTGTTTATTTTGGATTGAGGATTATTGTTTTTTTTTGTTTTTTTATTTTTTCATGTTTTTTTTTTTTTTTTTTCGGTTTTGTTAAGTTTTGTTTTTTATTTCGAAGTTTATTTTTTGGATTTTTTTATTTTTGTTTTTTTATTTTTTTTTTTTTTTTTGTTTTTTGTGGTTCAGTTTTTTTTTTCGGAATTTTTTTTAGTTGATTTTTTTTTTTTTTTGTTTTTTTTTTTGTTTTTTGATTTTGTCTCGGAAGTTTTTTTTTTTTTTGTTTTTTTTTTTTTTGTTGGTTGATTTTATTTTTTTTTTTGCTTTTTTTTTTTTGTTTTTTTTTTTATTTTTTGTTGATCTTTTTTTTGGTTTTTTTTATAGGTTTTGATTTGTTTTTTTTTTTTTTTGTTGTTTTGTTTGTTTTTTTTTTTTTTTTTTTTTTTTCGAGTTTTGTTTTTTTTTGTTTTGTTTTTGGTTTGCGGAGTTTTGTTTTTTTTTTCGTTTTGTTTTCTGGTTTTTTTTGTTATTTTTTTTTTGATTATTTTTTTTTTTTTCGAAGTTTTTTTTTTTTGTTTTTTTTTTTTTGTGATTTTTTTTTTTTTTTTTTTTTTTTTTTGTTTTTTTGTTTTTTTTATGTTTTTTTTTTTTTTTCGGAATTGGTCGGTTTTTGTTTTACTTTTTTTTTTTTGTTTTTGTTTTTTTTTTTTTTTTTTTTTGTTTTTTTTTTTTTTTGTTGTTTTTTTTTTTTTTTTTTTTTGGTTTTTTTTTTTTTTAGGAATTTTTTTTTTTTGTTTGTTTTAATTTGACACTAGTTGAGGTTTTGTTTGTTTTTTTGGGTGTTGTTTTAGAGTTTTTTTTTCGGAAGTATTTTTGTTTTGTTTTTTTTTGTTTTTTTTTTTTTTTTTGTTTTTTTCTTTGGGTTTTTCTGTGTTTTTTAAGTTTTTGCTCTGGGATGTATTTGTTGTTTTGTGTCTTTATCTTTCGTTTTTATGGGATTTTTCGGTTTAGTTATTTTTTGTTACTTTTTTTTTGTTTTTGTTTTTTTTTTTGATTTTTGGGTTTTTTTTTTTTGTGTTGTTATTTTGTAGATCTTTTCACTTGGTCTTGTTTCTATTAGTTTTTTTTTTTGTTGATCGGGTTTTTTACTTTAATTTTCTTTGTTTTTTTTTTGGGTTTCTTTTTTTTTGTTGTTGTGTTTTAGTTGTTTTTATGATATTTTTTTATATTTTTTTTATTTGTTTTTTTTTACTTTTTTTGTTTTTTTAATTTTCGTCTTTTTTTTTCGTTTTTTTTTTTTTTGTTTTTTTTTTTTTTTTGGATTTCTTTCTTTTTTGTTTGGAAGTTTTTTTGGGTTTTTTTTTGTAATTTACTTTATTTTTTATTTTTTTTTTATTCTTTCTTTTTTATTTTTTTGTTTATTTTTATTTTTTTT